>RQIF01000039.1:0-173109 GCA_005356805.1 Cercospora cf. sigesbeckiae | reverse complement strand
AACGACGACGTCGTGCCCGCAACCAGGAACTTGACGCTCAGCGGGCTCTCTGCATATATATCTGGCCGTGTCTTGGTACGACCAGCACGGCATCCTAGTGACCAATGGCGGCCAGACTTGGAGGTGGTGAGAGCAACAATAGCGTTTCTCAAGAGCACGGGAAGGTTTTCAAGCCAGGTGATAGGCGCAAACCGCCGCTGATGATACTCTCGCCGAGTGGCTTCCTCCGATCACACTCGTAACAAAACAGACCTGGGGACATGTTGAGTCAAGGCGGCCTATGAGAGTATAAATGTAAGATGGATAGCACTTAGGGACAGCTCATACGGACTCGATCCGTGCATAGCTAGATTGAATGACGAAACGAAACGAAACGAAACGAAACGGGGACTGGGGTTACCCCCTCTTCGGCCGAGAGCACAAATGCTACAGCTACGATGCAATGATGGACTGGTTTCGAGGATGGCACCAGAGTAAGCCCAAACGCAGAATAGATTGGAATCGCCACCTATCTGCCCCACCCGACGCAGTCTTTACGAGCTACGACGATATGTTATAGTTGTCCTGAATATTATTATCATAGTAGCATATTCGGTCTACAATAGTATTAATAATTATGAGAGAGTTCATAATGCCTCCACAAGCATGTCTACGGGGACTCCTTGTCACCATCATAGGTTAGACGGTGTCGCAGTCTCTGTCCCAAGTGAAGGTATTTCCAGGATTGACTGGTCACGTGCACTTGTATCGACCCGGCACACAGTCCTCACCACAGCCACATTCCGCGCTGGAATCATCCACTTCGGCACAAGTAGCGCAGGTGAAGAAAGTGCAGCTGTCTTGAGTCGTAGCGTTGAAGCAGATGTTCTGCGATTGCCATTAGTCCAGCAACAAGACGGGTCAATTGCCGCTCTGATCCACAGTTCAATGTTTACTCACAAGCTCTGTTTGAGTTTCCGCGTCGGTGAAGAAGCTAGAAGACTGCGTTAACTGATGTCCTCGTTCTACTCCAGATAATTGACGAAACTGTACCCATAATCGGTCTCACAGCTCGTAGGCGGATCGGTCGCCTGATTTCGACAGAATGTGGAGATCGCGTTCAGAAACACAAGCCATAGCTTTGCCGATGATGCTCTCATGTTTGTTGGGAACGTGCGTTGATTCGGGCAGTCTGAAGTGAATAGGATCGAGACCAACCGCAAGTCGAATGAGCATGAAAGACAGACTGGTGACTTTATATATTGTGAGCATTATCCCATCGCCCATGCTCGCTTCCACACGAGGGGACGCAATCGTGCAAGAACAATGCTCTTCGCTGCAATGTTGGAACGCAGTGGCTTGCTTTCTGGCCGTCAATCAAGACTATCGACAATGACCTGTCCTTGCAAACCAACACATTCGGCCTTGATACATCCCTTCTTGCGTGGGGCATTATATTCGCTTTGAGCGTTTGTCAATGATCCGGGTGAGGCATCTGATGCTATATCCGTTTCCGTTCACGCCAAAAGAGGCAACATGGCTGCCAAGAAAAAGAGTGCTAGGGCACGACAGGCATGCTCCCTCCGGACTCTCGTCGGGTAAGCATTCGTTGAAACGTTCCACGGCCGTTTTCACCTCAGTTGTCAATCGACTGCAAGCAGGACACACCACTGTCTTGCTTAAGATTGTTTGTGAGGAAAGTGGAGCCACACTTGCAACATCATTCAAGTAAGCTTCCATACTGTAACGCGTTCGACCACTCTTCCGTGACTCATGACCAAATACGGTCTTTGTTCAACTCAACAATGTTTGCTCTCCTTGCGTGAGCTCGAAACTCGCCAACTTCTCTCACAGACTGACATCATCCGAACGAATCTTTGAGTGACTCCAGGAATCTAATCTTGTCTGAAAGCGTTTACTTTACCAATAATACGATACGCTAGTGCCCTGAAGGGCGACATCTGGGCCACGAACTCTTGCAGTGAGCCACGAAGAGGCACGTTTGCAAATAATGCAGTGTAGAGGCGTTCAACGGGGCTGCAATCCAAGCAGAGAATTTCCCGGCTGCCTGAATGTGCCGAAAATGGCGATGCAACTGCCAGAAATGACGAAACAGGGCATGTGAGACGTCCTCGAAAACTTGTATAAAAGTCTACATATCTACCGAGTGTTTTCCGTTGATCTTTCGAACTGCGGATGAGCAAGTTCGAGCGGTGTCCCAGTGAAAGCCAAATCGGGGTTGGGATTCAATGGCGCTGCGGCAAGACTATTCTTACTGCGGAAGAATTGAGCGCGGCAAGATACTGTAAGCATTTACACTTTGGCTGTGAACAACTCATGCGCACCATTTCCTGGTCATTTTGGAGCCGTCGCCGAGTTTACTTCACGCTGATCGTATCGCAGAGCGGAATGCAAACCGCGTCTAAATCGATTGAGAGACTGATGGGCACTGGCATGGAGAGGTCTAGGCTTGGAATTTCTACTCTGCGACTACAAAGATGGCCGAGTTGTGGGGGAGGAGAACAGAAATGCTAAAGTCGTTACAACCAGATTTCATGGCGTGGCCGGCTTCCGCTAGGCCCGAATCGTTCAAGGCGATGAACATGGACTAGCCAAGGAAACCAGGCATTAGAGCAGGGTATTCCTAGAGTGGGACTACGCAGAGTCTAACTTCATGACGTGAGCCAGAAATGTACATGGCCTAGAGTTCGCTGTCATCCGGGGTACGACGAGACCACGCTGGTGCTTCTCGAATACCAAGGTATCAGCACCTCCTACTCCCGTCTTGTGCTGATACTGTCCGAGTTGCCAGCTATGAGTTTCTTCACATCGCAGCCTGGAAAGGGTCTCTGGACTCTATCTGCAGTGACCCTCAACACTGCCCGATTACCATTATGGATGGTTCGCTATCTTCCGGTGTCGCTACGACAACATCCAGACTGGACTTACAGACAAGCGCTCTTAGTCCGCATTGTCAAGAGCTTCTTGTGGAATGCCTCAGTCATCGAGATTAAGACTTCTCTGTCACTCCTGCCAGGTGCCGAGAAAGAGAAATGGGCAGTTGCCAAAGTCGCTGCTCCTAAGACCTACACTGGACCAGCCAAGCTCGACGGAACTATCAAGCCTGAGGACTGCGGAGGAACCTGGTACCCTGCGCCGAATCCACTTGGTGGCGTCGACAGGCCAACTATTGTGATTCTGCACTTTCATGGCGGCGGTTATGTGATCGGAGATGGACGCAAGAAGAATGCTGCGTTTGCCGCGAAGACTCTTCGTGAGAATACGGATGCCACCTATGTCTTCTGCCCGCAATACCGATTGTCTTCGAATCCAGGCTGCAGATTTCCCGCCCAACTCCAGGATACTATCACGACATATTCATACCTTGTGAACGCGCGTGAGATCCATTCGAGCAAGATTGTCCTCTCTGGTGACAGTGCGGGAGCCAACCTCGCATTGGCGCTCACACGCTACATTACCGAGCACGGCGAGGCATCCGGTCTCGGATCACCACATGCCACTCTACTTTGGTCACCTTGGGTATCTCCACTGGGCTCTTTGACCGCGGAAGCCATTGACAGCAGCCCAAATTTTGGCACTGACTATGTTACATCAGCCTTCGGAACCTGGGGTGCCCGAACGTATCAGCCACTTCCAAGCACGGGTGCGACTCTGGACCACCCATACATCAGCTTCGTTAACAACGCCTTCGCGACTAAGATCCCAGTCTACATCTCTACTGGCGAATGCGAAGTCCTGTACCACGACAATGTCACTTTGTACGAGGAGATGCGAGCGATCGAGGGCAATGATGTTCGACTGCAGGTCGAAGAACACGCAGTCCACGATGTAATCCTGGTTGGGCCTCTGGTCGGTTTCGAGATGGAAGCTGAGAGGGCGGCCAAGGGAGCAGGAGCGTGGCTGCGAACTTTGAAACGTGCCGACAATTAGAGGAAGTGAATGTTGATCCGATTTGGCACGAGCGGTTCATTCACTGATAGATGATGATGCATTGGGCATCGCAGCTCTGTCTGAGAACAGATGGCGAATTATTTGCACAGTGTAGCCAGGCATATCATGAAATCTCCAACGCTCGCTCGCCCTCCTTCAACTGATCTTGGCAAGTACCTATGCTCCACGTCCGCAGGATCTGATGTAAAGCTCGGCGCGTCCATTCGCGCTGACGATACACGAACTAGTCGCTGGGCTTGAAGCATATATGATCGTACACAAAACCGACGGAAGTCTAGGACTTCCCTCACGCCAGTCGACAGGCTCGCTTACTATATGGCTCCCCGCTTCTCGTCCAACAAGTGAGCTTACATGCCCCGCATATTTGATGCGCAAGACCAGCATCAAGCATGCGAGTTTCCATTTGATTGGCACGAGGCACTGCTATAAAAGCCAGACGGCCGGGTGTCAGCTAAGATACACTGCAGTGTAATCACACGTATATTACGACTGAGCTTAAAGCGAGCACCAGCTGGCGAGAACAGTTCTCCGTTCACGTAAAGCATATTTGAACATGCCACTTATTGTAGCGCGAATTGAGCACTTATCCTCTAGAGGTAATCTAGTACTCTCGGAGTATACGCTAACCTCGCTCGTGGGCTCGTCCATCAAGCTGACATCGATATGGCATACTTGCTTCGTGACCTCGCCGGAGATCAGCTCGCACGTTGCTGCGACCACGGCTTGGTTCTGTAAGTTGGAGGGGTGCTACAAGGGAGCTCACCATAACCTTCTAGGCTGGTCGTCTAGAAGTTTTATTGAAGCAACAAGCTCGAGACCAGGTCCAGGCACCAGATTCTCCTTATGCTACTCAACCATAGACATAATCGCTAGTAAGAAGACTACAAAATATTACATGACTTTGCCCACGCCAAACATCATTTGAAGACGGTGAATCCAGAGGAATGAAAGGTAAGCAGTGCTTTGAGTCCGCTCAAGTTCATGTAGTAACGGCGAAACAGGACATTGAGCAGATCCATGTAAAAGCAACTGCATAAGAGAGCTTTCAGATAACCATCAGTGCTAAGCAGCTTCGAGTGCTTCTCGTTGCAAAATTCACCCACTAGAGACCGGAGAAGCTGTCGATGGACACAATGGAGTCAGCAGCAGGCGCAACAGCGTCGCAACGTCGTGGGCCCAGACCCTAGTGGCACAGACATCTTCCTCAAACCTCAATGCTATTCCGCTTGCTTCTAGTGCAGATCAGTAGTTCATTTCTAGTACTAGAGTTCGCAAAGCCCTTGAGATATGCCGAAGAGCGCCAGTGTCTGTGTGAGATCTTTTTCCCAGAGGAAGGTGGACCTGCGAAGAACGTCGCAAACCATCTTTCCGCATTCAATGTAGCTGGCTCTATGGTCATCTCGAGGAAGCACGTTCCTTTGGAGCCAGCTTTCTTGGTTTTCGTGAGCTGAGAAGCAGATAAGCTCCATGCCAGCATTATGAAGCTATGCTGCAGGGAGAAACGTGAGAGACACATCGCTGCAATCTTGCGCCCCACTCGATTAAGCATACCGCTCACTCTCTAATAGAGCTTTTCACTGTGTAATCTATGTCAGACTCAACAGCTGCGATACACGAGCGCGTCCAATCGTGCCTCTGTATTGCAATCTCCCACATCCGTAAAGCCTTCACCCGATTCCAGACATCGGAGGCTCCCGTTACGAACGGCGGTCCTAGTTGCTCCACTAATAGGTGTCCTCCAGCATCCATCTTGCTAATCCTACATACGCTACAGAACATCTATAACGCACTAGGTACTCATCCGATTCTATCATTGCTGGCCTGTCTTGTCCCTCCTTGTTCTTGGCACAGAATCGTGCCAGGAGATGTACGCGATAGAATGCGATCTCGCGGCTCGTGGCCTCCTAATAAATGGACCATGCCACTCGAGGAGTATACTTCGGATTTTGCGCGCAAGCTTCGAGAATTTGGCTTGGGACCCCCAGATCTTGGTCTCGCGACGCCCTATCGTGTCCGTACGTCAGGTTTCGACGCAGATAACGACACTGGCATCGAAATCAGAGTGATTGGCGTAACGTCGGAGGAAACTTGACTGTAGTCGCTAAAAGATCATTTTGTAGACACGCTGTTTGGCTTTCGAGCAGGTGATCACGAATTGTACATCCTCCACATCACGATCTGCTATAATTTCGGCCACATAGATGGCAAGGATCGAGTTGGACTCAACATGACACTCAGCGCGAGTCCGAATATGGCTGAGGGAGATTTTGAAATAGTCGCTGTCGAATTTCGCACGTTCAAAGACAAGGCCTCATGAATTTCGGCCTCTTTTTGCCAACGCCGCGGTGCGCAGCAGGGACTGGGCGGCAATTTGGCCCCCCGTACCCGCGATTCAGTGGCGTACCCATTATTCACGACTCTGAAGTGTCGCGAGACAACAATGCTGAACTCCCTCTTCTCCGTCCCAGAAGTCTTTTCGTTGCACTGCTAGTGCTCACATCGTGCGTGTTGAGGCGCGGCGCCTGTCTCGCTACTGTCCGAGCGCTTTCGTGTTCCATTTCATACAGAAGGATCGCGTTGTGTGCCGATGCCGCACTTTGTGAAGCCAATGCAGCTGCGTCAGGCACTCGACGGCCATCGATCGCTGTCTGGATGTCGTCATCATCGTCCACCTCGTCCTCGTCCTGCCCTCCATCAGCGGCGTCATAGTCTTCGTCATTGCTGCTGTCGCCGTTCTCGATTCAATACCCATTAGCTTGTCTCCAGGTCGTTTGAATTTGTGGCATTGGTCACTTGGTAGCTCGATGTTGGAACTCATGCACTGAGCAAAGACGTGGTTTGTTCGAGGCTGTCGGCGCCATGAGCTTCCGATAATGAGCCTTTCCATCCGACTCATCTGATGATTGGGTAAGGCAGACAGATTTCGTCCGCAGACCCGTCCGATCCGAAAGAATTGTTGGCCATTGCAAAGCAGACACCCGTCCTGTTGTCGGTCTTTTACTAGAGGACACATCAGTACTGGCAGAGTGTGTGATGGCATATGCATGGGCGATAACTCGATCCCGCTGTTCCTGCGCAAAGTCTCTCGCACTGCGATATGCAGCAGCGCCTTGCCGAAAGCGATTTGCGGTCTCCGCCATATCATATGCACGCAGCTGAGTCATGTGGACTCCGTTCTGCCGGTCGTAGCCTGCGTCGGATGGTCCGAATAGAGCTTCAACGGTCTATCGCTGTGCGATGAATCTACCATGTATGCATCTCCATTGAAGGCTGGCGTCTGCATCCTGTAACTCTGCAACTAGGACGTGGCGCGCGCACCATACGCGTTGTCCTGCATCACTTGCCACTGCGCCCGAAACTTCTCCTTCTTCGAAATCACTCTGCTCGTTGCACACTTCCGACAACACACAATACGACATGTATCCATCTCGGATCTACGGAGCTATCACTGCCCGACCTTCAGGAGCCCTTCATATGATAGATCTGCCTCTCATGGTTCTCCTGCAGAAATCTTATCGGAATCCATTGTCATGGCTTATGGTGAAGAGATGTAAGGGTCCGCCGCCCTTCAAGGGACACGCTAACCGAGCGACGGAGTATACACCGGAAGTTAAGGAGATGCTGATCCCCAACTGATCGGATCATTCGGGTCATGGGCTGGAAAGGCAACATGGATAGGGAATCTAAGCCGGTGTGGAGGAGCACACACGCAGACATGGTATCAGCACCCTCTTCATGATAGAGTTTACAGCAATGGCACTAAATGTCGCTTGTCTCAATTCTGATGGTTGTTAGCTTGCAGTGTCCACATTCGGAATTGCATACTCTGCCATCTTAGGGCTCATGCGATCTAGCAGGCAGATCCCTGGATGCAGACATGCTGTAGCAAACAAGGTAGCCATGGATTTGATTCTCTCGTCTCGAGAGCGTCGAATCGCAAGTTAAGAGCCTAGCGAACTTGGCATCCAGTCTTCATTGCTTCATAACAGACCTGTGTTACAACTCATCGATACCGACGGTCATGCTGTACGCTTTGACAATGGCTATCTCTACAACGTCCCTCTTGTGGACTATGGGCCTCGTTACTGGAGCCATTGCTCTGACCACTACCACTGGGGCCTCAGCATGTCTTACGAACGCCGAAGCACAACTGATCGCGTTCAGATTCATGACACTCTTCAACAGAGACCAGATAACCGGAGAATTGATCAACGGAGAAGACTTCCCGCTTAGCCTAGTGACTCCAGACTTCCGCGGATACGATGCAGATGCCGATATATGCCGATATCCGGAGCGCCCTGACTGCACCTTTGTGGGAACCCAAAGACCGCTGTTTGACAGCAGAGATACTTTGATCCAAATACGCAAGCACACATACGACGACTCCTCTCGACCCATCGCCAGATATCAGTCCAAAGTCATACAGACGTTTGCCAGCCGCGAAGAAATTGCCATCAGGTTCGAAGCTGATGCAAAAGCGAACGCTATGGCAACTGGTGTGTAAGTATCGGCTTATATATTTTCTGGTAATCTTCGATTATTGCGTATCGACACTAGTCAACATTCAACTTTGAGAGGAACATGCTAATGGGTCAGAAGGACTGTTCCTCAAGACACTCCGCTCAGGTGGCTCGGGACACAACTGTTGAAGATAGATTTGGAGACTAGATTGGTGAAAGAGGCGCAATCATCCGAGGACCGCTTGACGGTTCTCACGCAGTTGGGTATAACGAATATCAATGATTTCCTCGGATTGTAGACTACCGACTGGATGAACGGAGGAATGGATACATACTACGACTGTTCTAGGTAACACAAAGGTGTTATCTTTTCCAGATAGTCACAGTTGTTGCAGATCGATCGCATGCGCTATAGTACATCATTATCAACATCCGTATATCAAAGCTACGATGTTCGTCAAAAGTGAAGCTCCACGATCCTATATTAAAGTAATTTTTGGTTCAAATTCGAATCATCCTTTATCAGCATGTTATGCACCACGCTTGGCGAGCTTGGTAGCGTCCTCACCCTCCGAGGCGTCCATTGTTTTTTTCCAGGATATAAGGCTTCGCTTCACGCCTCACTTTGAAATTGCCTGCGGCGTTGGGAGACGTCTACATTCTTCCAGCGAAGTGAGGCTATAACTTACGCTTTGCTTTAGCGTCGTCTGCAGCCTATCATGATAAGCTCTCAAGATGGTGCAAATGCGGAACGATTCGGTGTGCGTAAAGCTGGATGCATATTGCGTCGCGCGCATCCCGCAATATCTTTAGCTCGCGTAGATTGGAGAGCACGGTGACGAGATAGATTGAGAGAATACCCACCATGATATTCTCAGGGTGAATCACATAACGCGCAGTCTGCTACGTCGTTGCGTACATTATAAATACATCGCATATACTTGTAGGAGGATTCCCGCATGGGCAGCCATTGCGAATGATGGTCATCGGTGGCTACGGAAGATCCACTGTGAATAGCCAAAAAGGTGACGGGAAGCATTAAATGATACAATATACAATGATCAAATAGCCAGATCTGTGTGTTTGGGCATGTAATAGACGCCTAGAGACACGTTCATGTTGGATGATAGTGCCAGGTGAAACGTGAAATTTGTTTTAATGGCCGACCCAGACATTGGATCTCAGAGACGTGCGCGAATGTATGTGATACGAGAGCAGTCTGCTGATAGTGATGACTAAAACTCATCATTGGCCGGGCACCGACCGACCTAAGCGTCAGGTATGGACGAGATAACCAAATCCACAGTATCAGCCGAGCGGCCAATGCGTCGTGTTCCAGATCATCGATGATTCTCATTAGACATGCTGGTGATTCATGTGCTCCGGGGTGAAAGGTGGCGAGGCCCAAAATAACGGCACACACAGCTTTCACCAACGGTGCAACTGCTGCTGGACTTGCAAAGGATATAGAAAGGTACCGTAGAAGCGCGACGTCGCTTTTGGAGGCATTCACCCGGCGGCACAAATCGCTATGGAGGTCATGAGCAGTGCCATGATCTGTTGAAATGGCAACTCTCTAGTGGGATGAGACCTCGGAAACGCCATTCATTCGATAACCGGGCTTCCATATGACCTCCAAGGAGGATGGTGCTACCGGTGTGGCTTTCCCCGCCAGAGAGCACGGTAACAGTGGTCTTGTGCTCTCGGAATGGACTGGGCCCAAGAACTCATTGTCTGGGAATAAGCCTGCGAAGATAGCGCTTCTAATAATGAAGGATGTCGACTCTGGCTTGATGATATCGTGCTGTGCGTTACGTGGAGTTTAGTTTATTATGCTCGAAGGCTCAGTAGTGCCTCCAAGAAGAGCATCTCGAAACGCGGGAAAACCAGCTCTGCTGGCCGCATCCGTCCTTGAGTCAAGTTTACGTATGCTAACCAGGTGCGGCCGTGAAGAGCGTCAACTTCTTGATACCCTCGAGCGTAAGCATTTCTTCGAAGTGGCAGCGATCCACCTACATTGAACTACGAGACCTGGAAGCTGCGCATTGGTCATGCGTGGCAGGACTGCGCGATAGAGCGCGATGCTCGCGCTACACGGGTAAATACGGCGGAAGACATGGCATCAGGGAAGAGTGGATAGGAGCTGGGTGTGTTGACGGCGGTGGTAGTCGTGGTGGTTCGGTGATGTCGCTGGCGCTGGTAACCAAAAGTCTGTGTCGTTCTTAATCCAGCTCAGGCCAACTTTTCCGCTGGTCCTTGCGAAGGCGCTCGGCTAGATTTTGGCTTTCTGATTGCACATCGCCAACAATACGAGAGCAATGAGTCGTTGATTGATATAAATCCCCATTCACCTGATACAATGCTAAGCTATCCATTGCGACAATGTCTGCCACGCGACTTCACCAAGCTGGGAAGATTCTGAGCTTCAGAGCCCCTAGTCGTCCACTATTTTCCTGAATCAAGAATAAAATCAATTTTGCCGAATTCAGAATTTACCTCCTATTTCTATACCGATGAAGCATGAGGGAAGAGAGGAAGAACTGACGTCTACCAAGTAGACGCCTTTGGGGCTATGTGTCTAGCTCCATCTCGTGACATCTTTCGCCGTTTGCTCTCAGCAATGAGCTTACGCGCTGTGCTAAGAGAAATCTCCGATAGCGCCGGAACCCTTTTCAACACTTTCACAGATGAATCGATATCGCGTGGAAGGCGTGGCGTCCTTGCTCCTAGCAACAGCACTACCGTAGATAATGTGAGTTAAGTAAGCAAAAGGGTTGCTATACATCAAGGCATCGGGTGTTTTGCTTCACTGACCTCTTACCAGCATCTCTCCCGGTGTCGAAGCTGCGTTCGTTCTGCTCGAAAATAGAACCGTTTGTTTCGGCGTCCAGAATATGTGCGGTGTCGATGGGAAGAACTCCAGGGCACATCCAGCCACCAGGACCTCTAAGGCCAGCGAAACCCTCACATATCCACACGTCGTCACGTCGGCGCCACTTGTGTTTGACCAACGATTCCTGTCCTATTAGAGACGATTTCGTGATCATCCCTGATTGTCTGAGGAGAGTCCAGGATGTTGCTTCTCCTCTCAGTCTATCGGCAACGACCTGGCAATGGAGTATCTCTGTGACGAAAGTCGGCGTATCTAATGCGATAGACTTCAGTTGCATACAGAGCTTTGCCAGAGAATCCGACCCCTCAGCAGTGAGTCCGGGTGTGGGATCGACGTAGAGACCGAGGTAAGCGTAGTTTGGAGACAGGTATTTCACCAGGAAGGGAGAGTCCAAGCGCCGAGCAGCACAAAGTGTGAGAAAATCCACAGTCAACCATCTGACCCATTCTGCAGCCGTACTATCTGTTCAGCTCACAGAACGCGGTCAGTGATGAAGCCAAATGCCTGTCTGTAATGGCATACTCTGACCATCATTCGCGTGTTGCACCTTCGGTCCCTTGAACATGCGAAATTTCCAATCATGATGGACACGAATGCAATCCGATCCAGCTTCGATACACTGCCAGCACTTGGGACCTTTTGTTTGGTTGCCAACGCGCTTGTAGTCGCACTTCGCACGAGCCACCTTGTCCATCCCCCTAGCGTTAGGATTCTGCCTCCGCTTCACAATATGGAGCGAATAGAGCGCAAGACCCAGGAACTGATATGATCCGTCCTTATAGTCCATTAGAGGGTATGCCGAAGACTAATCTATTCATGAAAGGATTCCAGTTACCAGATTGTTGGTAGATTCTCTAATATAACCCAGGATCATCAAATGCATGTTTACTCCGGTACTACCGAGCCACCTCTTTTCCCGCGAACGATCACAGCTTGATATCCAGCTATGCGAGAAGGCTTCGAGTAAACAGTGAGTATGCTCCGCCACAAATCAATGACTGCTTTGCTTGTAATGATCGACGACGGAATGTGTTTGTGGGGCAAGTTTGTCGTCGTTGTACAATGTGTCCAGGCCAGACACAAGAGTCGACGCCTTCCGCTTTCTAGACTCGGGGGCCCTCACGAGAGAGCCTTCTGTGGGATCAGGGTAAGCAGACCGGGCCGAGCAAGAACTTCATACAAACGTAAGCCAAAAAGCGGCTTGCCCCAAAACGTTCGAAACACAGACTCGGCCAAGGTTCTCCGTTCCAGAAGTAAGCTTGTCCCTACTACATTGGAAAGGCCATTGCCAAGCCGGGTGAAACAGCTCCCGACTGAGCGGATGAACCCATGGAGCTGACCCTAATTTAGATTCAAGCGTCTTCTCCACTATACCGCACCGATCCTGCACAGCTAGAGAGTATAATGATCGAATAGAAGCTTAACCGTTTGGCCATACAGCGAAGGTTAGGC
This sequence comes from Cercospora cf. sigesbeckiae, assembly GCA_005356805.1. NCBI lineage: Eukaryota > Fungi > Ascomycota > Dothideomycetes > Mycosphaerellales > Mycosphaerellaceae > Cercospora > Cercospora cf. sigesbeckiae. The sequence continues at coordinate 160,353 of RQIF01000039.1, read as the reverse complement.
TGTGGTCATGGTCTAGCGTGAACGACCAGGGTAGGGTTCAAAGTCAGCGAGCTTAGTGACTGCCCTAATCGAGCTGTGGAGAGATCGATATTGCACGTAGCGACCCTCGTAAATGAGATGGAAGCACTAGGAGCAACAGAAGCTTTGGTCAACGGAAGATAACAGGGGCATCGCATTTCTGCAAGGACACTGACCCTTGTATGCGACGGCTGAAGCTACTTGCGCTGAAACTGTTGGGTGCTTGCCGGGTAAGCCCTACATTGCCGCAGCATGTACCCTATGTGGAAAGAGCTACCTGCTGGGGCGTCTATCGCCCATTCCGCGAATCACTACATAAGCTGAAGGCAAAAAACTCCAGCAGCTCATCATCTACGACACTAGCCACCGTCACATTATTCGCGAAAGTGGATATATTCCGCGGACATGGCGGAACCCTTTACACAACACGAGTTCGAGCAAAGCATTGCTGTAGAGTGCGTCGATGGCAAACCGAACGACTTCGTGAGCGTGCAGGCACCATGGGGCTATCCACTTATGGGTAGAATTGCGGGCTCCATACCACTAGCTCATGCGACGGCGGCGGCATACAGGACAGTTCCTACGGGCTTCGAACTGCACTGTCTCCATTCGCAATTCCTCAAACCTGGTCTTATCGGAGTGCCTCTTCGATACGAGGTGTTGCCAGTAATGACGGCTTCGAATTTCGCCTCAAGGAATGTGCTCGTGAGGCAAGGCGAAGGCGGCGATACCGAAGTCAAATCGGTGCTTGTCCTTAGCTTTTGCAGAAGATCCATGACGAGCGAAGGGTTTCCCGAAGAACATGAATTCACCGTTCCTCCGTCTGAAGACGTACGCCAAAGCGCAGCTGCTCCGATTGATCCGGAGCTGGACGATTTCAATGGACTCATCACATTCAACGGGATTCGGGGCACGAAGTATCCGCCGCTCAGCTCTCAACGTCTCGAGGTGACACGAGAGTCTGATGTTGACAGTCGAAAACTTCGTGTCAAGTTTCGAGTATTGAGTCCGCTTTCCAGCCCAGCGGGCCAGATTCTAGCCGTGATCTACTTGTCGGACATCTTTGTCATGGATGCACCGCTGGCCATAAAAGGCATAGATTTCGGGATCCCACTGGTGGGAGACAAGAGCAGGACCATTCGGCCCAACCGCCTCAGACAGCTGGCATCCCTCACCCATACAGTCCGGTTTGCTAGGGTCGAAGGATTCGATGTCCACGACGGCATTCTGTTCGAAGTAAGCACGCGCTGGGCCAAGGATAGGAGAGCTGTGTCTTCAGTCACTATCCGGGACGCGAAAGGCGAGTTGATCGCGACTGCTGAGCAGGAGGTAAGCTTTGCGCAGCCTACATGAAACAATGCTGCGCTATAACTGATTCACTAGGGCTACTTTGTGTTCATGTCTCCAGCGGAAGCTCGGTATGATGGTGGTTGGATGGCATCGAGCCGCCATCGCGCTACTCAGTCTAACATGTAAGCGTGATTGAACTTTTTGAATATTAGAACGATGATCGCAGAGCAACGACGAAACTCGTTTGAGGGCCTCTTGCTGTAGAACGGGTATATGCTGGTCCTCGATGCGCTATGGAATGCTGCTTCAGGAGTAGCAGCTCATGCTCGACCGGGCAGCTCTCGATTTCTTACACAAGAGCACAGACTCATGATTCTTTCTATTAGGCGAAGAGATAGAGGCCCACAATAACTTACCTGCAGCGCTTGGAGAGATAGAAGCCTTCAATGTATTCGCGTCTTGAATCGGGCGCGATTGTCCTACACAATACGGAAATCGCCAGAGTCTACGAACGCATGGACTGACTGACGAATCAGCGAGTTCCTGCATGCCGTAGTGTGGAACTACATGATGGTGCTACTCAAGTGCGACACGCGAGCTTCCTGCGAGCCAAGACCTTTGCTGCTTTCCAGCACGCGGAACTTGTGAACGTCTGCTTTCGCCACCTTCCGAACCAATCACAGTCCGCATTTGAGCACGTTAGATGCAGGCATTATGTACGTTCTCTCTGGAAAAAAGGCACAAAGCACAAGGTTTGCCACTCTACGATCACAGCAACGGAATATGATAACGCAAAGTACTTTCTGACAGCGTCCGCCTCGACAGGCGCGGACAGAGCTAGTGACAGCACATCACAGTTATGTAGCCTCGATTGCGTTCAGTCTCGCTCGCCAGCGGACGTCTTCGAAGCGGCCGAGCAAACCGCCAGGCAAGAACTGGCCGCAGCACTTCTATAAGCGGCATCCAGAGCTGAAAGCTAGCACGACTAAAGCGCTCGATTGGAAGCGATGTAAGATTCACGATAAAGTGGTGCACTGGTTCGATGTGATCGGACAGGTCTTGCAAGATCCGAACGTGCTGCGAGAGAACGTCTATAATATGGACGAGACGGGCATCATGCTTTCCCAGCTGGACTCCGTCAAGGTTCTGGTAAGTAAGGAGAACTCACACAACTGCAGAGGTGCCCGTGTCAAGCGCTTCACGATCAAGGCCATCGAGTGCGTGAGCGCGGATGGTAGGTATCTGCATCCCATGATCATCTGGCCCGCTGCTACTCACCGATCCAACTGGAGGACGTGGCCTACCCCTGGGTGGCACTACGCATTCTCGGACAGCGGGTACACGGACTCATATCTCAGTTTGCAGTGGCTGAAGCTGGTATTCGACCCTCAGACCAAAGATCGTGCGGGACAGAAGCCGCGAGTGCTAATCTGTGATGGGTTTGGGACGCATGAAACGCTCGAGGTGTTGGAGTTCTGTTTTGAGAACAACATCACGCTGTGTCGCCTCCCTTCTCACACTTCCCACAAGTTGCAACCCTGTGACATCTCCGTGTTCGGTCCGTTGAAAGCGGCGTATCGGGATCAGGTCGAACGTCTGGAACGTGGAGGCGTGGGGACGATCGGAAAGGAGCACTTTACGTATCTGTACAGCCCTGCGCGTGAGCGTGCCTTCACGTCGCGGAATATACGATCGGGCTGGGCCAAAGCAGGCCTGTTCCCGTTCGATCCGGCGAAAGTGGTGAAAGACTTACCTCAGGCGAATATCAGACCAGCAGGACTGGCGCCTGCCGCGGTACAGCAAGATCCGGTTTCCCACGACCCGACGCCGCACACTCCGGTAACACCCAAGACTCCCGTGACTGCCGTATCAGCGGAAGGGGTTCACGCCCTGCACAATCTGATGAAGCACGATACCGATACGCTCGACGTGACGCGTCGGCAGCGTTTCCAGGAACACCTCGAGAAACTCACTAATGCAACACATCTGTCGTTCGCCGAACGCGCCCTTCTTCGAGAACAGAATCAATTTTTGGCCAAGATCAATAATGAAGCGAAAGCCCGTCGATCGACCAAGACCGAGATCATCGGAACGGCAAGAGTGATGAGCTACGAAGACTTGGCACAAGCACGAATGGATCGTGCCCTGAAAGAGGCTGAGAAGGAGGCAAAGAAAGCCGAAAAAGAGGCCAAGAAAGCTGGCAGCGCCAGATCCAGGCCAAAGCCGCTTGCACCTGATAACGAAACCCAAGATATCCGTGATACAGAAGCGTTGCGGGTCGGCATTGAGGCTCAAGAGGTTCGATTCATGCCGGGGCCATGTAGGGCTCCTGTGGCGCGGATGTGGTAGCAATGGAATTGCAGTATCATGTTCCCGTGGGGCGTTTTCTTCTTTTTGAGATTCGTATTCCGGGAACTCGTGACGTTTTGATGATCGATCACAGTCTCCAAGAATCATTTCCAGTAGCTGAACGGTGGCTACGGCGGTGGCCGATGCAGATGTGGCGACGATGCGAGAGTGAAGTGAGAGACACAGGCATCACCTTGCTGAGAAAATGCCAAGATAGCAAGGACAGACGCACTTCAGCTCGTCGTCTCGACGCATTCTAGTATTATGAGTCTTCTGTTGTTACTCGACGGCATTGACACTCAAAGAAAATGCTGCAGCACTGATTGAACACTTTGACTTGTCTTTCTGTTGTCTTGCCCTCGTTCAACGAAGCTCAGATCCGTGTTACCGATTGGTGCCCCAGGAATCCAAACAAAGCGACGCGAAATTCCTGTGCTCCGTCCCACTCCCCAATTCCCTCGCGAAAAGAGCTCCTACTTACGCCGCTCAGAGGCGGGCAGTACAGCAGACAGCACAAAGCAGCCTATGTGTGCGAGGCACGTTCACGTTTCGCAACGGCCGATGATCTGTCCGCGCACGATGATTCGCTTCAGCATGCGCAGCACGAGGCTGTGGGTGCGCCATCGTGCAAGAGCTGAGCCTCGTGGCCGATCGCCTCGAGCTGCACAGGTCTGCCGCGCAATCCGCAGCCTTGGAGATCGCATGGCACACCGACGGCCACAGACAAATTGGGACAAATAGATGCAAGGCAGTCGATTGCGACAAACCACGCCGCATGCGATAAGCCATGCGACTGCTCTGCGTGGACACCCTCAAAGTGCGCCAATTCAAAGAACCGGAGAAACCGCCGCCCTATGCGATCGCGTCGCACCGGTGGTGTGACTCTGAAGCAACGCTGGAAGATGTGGAAAATAGATCAAAGACAGACTCGGCTGGCTTCAAAAAGGTGGAAGAGTTTGCAAAATACATCAAGGACAACGTGCCTTCGGTCGGATGGCTCTGGATCGATACCTGCTGCATTGATAAGACAAGCTCGGCGGAGCTGTCGTCATCCATCCACTCGATGTTCAGATGGTATCGTGAAGCAGAGGTGTGCCTGGCCTATCTGAGCGGTGTCGAGTCCGTCGATGATTATGACAAGTTCCGGCAGAGTGTGTGGTTCACGAGAGGCTGGACCTTGCAGGAACTGCTCGCACCACGGACAGTAGTCTTCCTCACGAAGCATTGGGCGGTCATTGGGAACAAGGGTGCCGCGGCCGCTGGATATTACGGGACGACCATCGGGCCTGCGCTCGATGCCCGGATCGCACAGACGACAGGCATCCCAGAAGACATCCTACATAAGTATGAGGCGAGCTGTCGCGTAGACTTACACGAGAAGCGCAGATGGATGGACGGCAGAACGACCACTCTTCCCGAGGACATATACTATGCTATGCTTGGTATCCTGGACATTGACGTTGTCGTGGACTATGGCATAGGCCGTACCAGAGCCGAGCGGCGCTTTCTCGCAGCGATTGACGTTCAACAAAATGGAGCTGGGGGAAAGGTAGATCTCTCAAAGCTCTCTGTGGCTCGCAATGCAATCTTCAACTCGACAGCAGAAGAGACGACATCGACCTGCCTTGAAGGTACGCGGTCAGAAATCCTATTCAATATTCAGCAGTGGGTGGACGCGCCCGACGGCAAGTTCATTTTCTGGCTCTGTGGCAAGGCTGGTACTGGAAAGTCGACCATCAGTCGCACGGTCGCGCAGAGCATGAGTCGATCGCCAATAATCGGTGAGAAGCCGTGCTTGGGAGCAAGTTTCTTCTTCAAGCGAGGCGAACAGGACCGCAGCAACGCCAACCTGTTCTTTGCCACGATCGCTGCACAACTTGCAGATCTAATTCCTGCTATGCGCAGGCCTATCTTGGCCGCGCTTGATGACGACTCCTTCATCTGCAGCAAAGGCCTGCAAGAACAGTTTGAGAAGCTACTTCTGCAGCCGGTGCTGAGCCTGGACTCGGCGTCTCTGCCACGACAGACACTCGTCATTGTTATCGACGCTCTCGACGAATGCGACCGAAGCACAGATATACGACTGTTCCTGCGGCTCCTGGCTCAAGTAGAGGCTGAAAGCAAGCTTCGACTACGCGTCTTTCTGACGAGCAGGCCAGAGCTCCCTGTCCAGCTTGGGTTTCGGGCGCTCGATGGAAGTCTCCACCATGATATTGTCCTTGAAGAGGTTCAAGCGGACACCATCCACCGGGACATACGAGCATAGTTCGACGCTGCATTCGCTAGGATCAGAGAAGAAAGAAATAGCGCCATGCAATTAGAAAGGTGGCCCAGCGAAGCTGACGTACAAGCGCTTGTCGACCTGGCGGTTCCCTTGTTCATCTTTGCCTCGACGGTGTGTCGTTTCATGTTCGAGAGAAAGCCTCGAAAGCGTCTCGAGTCGATTCTCGCGCAACGCCACGCCGCTATGTCTTCACACCTGGCCAGAACGTACCTGCCTATCCTCGACGATATGCTTGACGGCAAGATTCAAGCTGAGCGACACGAATTGATCCAAGACTTTCGAAAGATTGTAGGCCCGATCATTCTGGCAGCAGATCCGCTTTCAATCTCCTCGCTCGCCGCTCTACTCTGCAATCAGTCGCAGGATGTTGAGGAAGAAGAAATTGACGAACTTCTCCGGCACCTGCATTCTGTTCTGGAGGTGCCATCCAATCCGCATGACCCGGTGAGATTGCTGCACTTGTCGTTCCGCGACTTTCTCATCGATCCGGAACGAGAAGATCGGGAGGCGTTTTGGATTGACGAAGTAGAAACCCACACAAAATTCGCTCAATATTGCCTTCGACTTCTGAGCGAAGATGAGGTCTTGCGGCTTGATATTTGTCGTGTCGTGCAGCCTGGCACCCGGCGCTTCGAATTGTCTCCACAACAAGTTCGGACACATATTCCACCAGACGTGGCCTACGCATGCAGCTACTGGCCTCTGCACATAATAAAAGGCGGATCTCGATTGTGTGACAACGACGAAGTGCACAAGTTTCTGCGAAGACACCTCTTGCACTGGCTGGAAGCTCTAAGCTGGATCGGCAAGATTTCGAGCGCGATCAATTACGTCAGCGACTTGCTGTTGATTGTGGGCAGCGATAGCCGTGAACTCACCGGCCTCCTTCAGGATGCAAAACGGTTCGTCCTACGCAACCGCTACGTTACGGACCTGGCCCCGTTACAACTATACCATTCTGCTTTGAAATTCACTCCTACGCAGAGTATCGTCAGACGGACCTTCTCTCACCAGATACCTCAGGGATGGGCGCGCTTTCCGAAGGTTCCAGCAAACTGGAGTGCAGAAGTACAGAGTCTCGAAGGGCACGGCACTCATGTCAGCGCGGTGGCGTTCTCGCCAGACGGGCAGCTTATCGCGTCGGCATCACAGGACCGGACGGTGCAGGTGTGGAACGCGGCGACGGGCGAGCAGATGCAGAAGCTCGAAGGGCACGACGATGGGGTCAACGCATTGGCGTTCTCGCCGGATGGGCAGGTCATCGCGTCGGCATCGTCGGACAGAACGCTGCGGGTGTGGAACGCAGCGATGGGCCTTTTTGCCACTTCTCTGCAAGATAGAGGGATCGGTCTATCTTCGGAAAATTGTGGTACTATCTCCGCGGCGAGAAGGCTCGGAATTCTCCTGCGTTACGGATTCGTCTGGCGTGATGGCGCGATGGTACCGGCGGAGCATACTACTGTGCTTAAAATGTTCCTTCAGCGTAAGCATTGTTTTTGCTCTATGGATGAGAGAACAAAGCTAACGATGACAAGAGATACTGTTCTCCGGCGGAATGAACTAAGCGATGCCAAGTTGGATGTAGCGGAGGGCGCTCCATCGATTCTGTGGAATTCATTACTGAGAAAGTACAACTTATCCTTGTATAAATACGGCTCAGCTTAAAAGATAGAAGAACCTACGACGAATGAATGTGATGCGTGTCTCATCTCTAGCTCCTGCCCTTGACCACGATTTACCTGTGCAACAACTTATCGCCCAGATCTGAAGCGACGAGCTCGTCGATCTCTGCCGTGAGCTAGCGACACATTCACTTTATCTAGTATTTATGTCAGCCGTGAATCATATCAGGTTCACTTAAGCCTACCAGAAGGCCATTCTGGCGTAGGAAGTTGACGAGAGCGGGTTGTGTGTCGGCTTTGGAGTACACAAACACTCGGTGAGTTCCCTTGGTAGTATTCGCATGCTTGGTCTGCCCTTTGAGGGTGGTGGTTCCCTTGTCATTGGTCCCGAATGCCCAAGCAGTGGTATGCGTGAGCTGCCCATACTTTGCTGCAGCCTCCGGAATGAGCACTGTACCGACTTCACCAAGGTCGAGTTCGACTCCATCCAAAGGCGTATCCTCGCGGAGTTGAAGGCACAAATAATCTCCGAGTCCAAGTTCGTTGATGTGAGTGGTCAAATCGTTCACGAACGCCGCAAGGTTGAATTCCAATTTCGGGAGTGGTCCGTGACAAAATTTGTATGCAATAAGATCACCGACCTCGTTGATCTTAAAGAATTGCCCACGAATTTCAGTCATGTCGATAGCCTCTATCTTTGCGGTCCTCATCCATGACCCACTGCCAGGCATTTGAAGGGACTCGTTGACGAGGATTTCGTCTGTGCTCAGTCGACCATGACTGTGGATGAGTCCAAGAGCGAAGGCCAAGTGCGCTCCATGCTGGACGAAAATTTGTCCAAGCCTTTCCAGGGTATTATCCGAGATTGCAGCCGGAAACTCATCCATAGCCGCGGTTTTGTTGTACCTTCGAAAGTTCAGCTGTCATTAACAATGGCGATGCGCAGTAAGAACTTACACGCCGCTGGCTTTTCCAAGATCTGACTTCTCCAACGACGCATTCAAGCCCGGCACCGGCCGCATTTGTGGAAAGGCCATTGCAAATGCCATGATCGAAGTTGAAAGAACAGTGGGGAATTGTTCAGGTAACAGACAGGACGCCACCCTGGAAGCAGCGAGTTCAAGCGCTCGTGTTTGTCAAGTGAGCAAGCTGTGACATTATTTGTACACGTTTCCGCACAGCACTGTGAGTTATACAAAATACATGCCGTACTGAGACTCGATCCACCGGACCTCGCATTCTCCCTTTTCCTATTCCTGCAGAAATGCGCCAATTGTTCCAGGCCGACAATATACGGGAAGGGACGCCCTGCTGCGCCAACATCGCGTGGGGAGAAGCATCATGGAATTTTGGAGCCCTAGAGATCTGCTGCATGAACGCTCCGACACCTATTCCCCGAACTTACTTGTTGTCGTCGGATGCGATGAGGACAGGCGTTGTGGCAGAAGCGGGTCTCGAGCAGCAACCTTGTTTATTTGGCTGCTTGTGGTGCCGAGCGCTCATGGCGAGATGCTCCGGCACATCCTTGAGCACAGAAGATCGCCCTAAATGCACGAGATCTGCTGTTGAACTGATAAGTAGCTAATGCTTGGGTAGTGCGACATATCGAGCTCCTTGGTAGCTCCTCCAGAGGCAAGTCTGGCCCTCTTATCAGGTTTCAATCTCTGGCTAGCCTATCGATTCACCTTGTCTCTATTCCAGAGATGATACGACAGTGATCTGCACGCAACATGTATGACGGGGGAAGCTCGGCGACTTCACACGAGTGCCGCAGGGAGTGACACGGAACTGTAGTCCTTCATGCTTGCGATATAGCTAGTCAGACCCAACGTCAACCGCTTCAGCACACAGAGTGCCGAAGATAACTGCGAGTGTATGATACAAAGCTTGCAGTAAACCGAGACCACGTGCTGAAACTTTGGAGCGCTTGGACATGAGGCCATTACCGACCAAAGAATCAATTACGCCCACTGCAATCGTTCTTCTGTAAGACGAGAGGTGCAAACACGTTCTTGCGCTTTGATATCCTGAATCAGACCCTACCATGCGGTGTGGGGGTGTGAAGCGCTTTTCGTACATATCTAGAGCTTATCACCGGCTCTATTGATAGCGATGCAAGCGGGAGCATTTCGCAAAACTACTCGTGAAAATGAGGAGGCACGATACGGCATTGCTCTGGCGTCGTTCAAAGTGACCAAACCTTCGTGTGAAAGAAGCATGGCACTTTTCACCTTGTTCCTTTAGAGATTATCGACTGGCTTGCCTTTTGGAGCAGCGATCAGCCAAGACCGATTCCTGTCCCAACCTTTTCCCGAGCACCTCTCCCGCTGTCATCAGGTCATGTTCCGAGTGTCTTACCAGCCTGGAACTCTCGATGGATGTCCACCTCCCAATTCGATTGTTGTCAGATCGCGTTCTCGCCATAAAATGCAGCATTGATAACTTTGCCAGTCACTATTCCAGTAGTAGCCCACGCTCTGATACAGATCACAAAATGTGTAGTACAGTCAAGCAGGTCACGAAAAAGCACTTGACAGAAAGCTGCGTCGTTCAGGAATGGCGCGGGTTCTGCCGAGGAATGCGTGTTTACCAGATGAGGGATTGAAATCGCAATTCCATGTGCTGACACAGTTTGATGCCTCCTAGAATATCCTCTTCACCGTGCAGTGCGATGCGCCGCACCGGCCTGTAATCGGCAAATTCATTCGACCTGCCAGATGCTCTGCCACTAATGCTGGTGCAGCAAAATGCCTATATTTTATGTATCTAGAGATTCTCTACATAGGCGTGGCTACCTTCATTTTGGTCGCTGTCGACGCCGAGTTTTGCGGCCGCTGTGTCGCAGTATTCGAGAACAACTGCCACGTCTTTCCTCGGAAGCAAAGGCCACTTTATGTGGACCCAACAAGGGAACTGTAGCTGTTACGATGCTGTTATGCCATGATCAACGTCACATTCCACTTACGTATATGATTTCGGGATGGTAGTTTCTCACTTTCGATTCGATGCCCAGCAAGTGCACAAAATCCTGCATCTGTCAGTGCAATCCAAGCTATCAATGGGATCGGTACCTGCTCGGCATTTGGTATAGGTTCGAAGTTGGAATTTCTTGGAGACCGTAGAACCTCTGCGGAGCCAGCCATCTGGTAAGGATTGGGGCACTTCATCGTGGCCGACATGGACCGAGTCGTCTCGGATTTCAGGGCCAGTGGAGACCTTCGGTAAGGCCTTTGCGAGAACAGCGCAAGTGTCGGTGTATTCTGCTGACTCGATGTCGCGGTCCGTCACTCGAGCAGGCTGGCCCTTGTACGTGACCCAGCGAACGGTCACAGCGAAGGAATCTCCGCGATGATTCGCAAGTTTGAGGAGCGCGTGGTGATCATTGCTCCAACTGTAAATCTCCACAAGCTGCGCGAAATTCTGAAAGCTGTGAGATAGGCAAGGGAGTCATGCAACAAAGACTTCATACCAGGCATCTTGTCCAATTCCGAAAGCCGAAGGTTTTCGTGAGGTGGCGTTCCTCTGGATCGGTATCCCACCCGGAGTCGAGAAGGCGGACAAGTCGAGAATGCATTGGCGGAACGCCAGCCGAGTCCAGCGTCATGGTGCTCACGATGCGAGTTGGACTTTTCGAAGTGGTGATAGCTCGCGCATGGCACCACTCTTTGCGTGTATATGACATCATTTCGCACAGGACTGCGTCAGCTGATGAGCTCCCTTGGCGCAGCTGTCGAGGGCCAGCTTCATCGATTCGTGAGCGGCCTTTCGATCGAAAGTTCCTACACCGGTCATGAAATGTCGGGGTTCCTGCACGCACTTTACAGCCGCGTTCAGGTCCTCGAAGGCCAGGTGCAGCTGGGCGATGGCGCGAAGCAGCAAGGTGTACCCGATGTAGTAGTTGGTCGCTGTAAAGGAGGAATATCTTGTTGTGAGTCGCATTGCGGTCGTGGTTAGACTCAAAAGCTTTGACCAAGCCCTTGTGTGCATCATGATACGTGAAGAAGCGATCACTGCACGGACGTGATCCAGTTGATCTGTTTGACTGGTGGGGGGTCGAGTTTGGAAAGCCTGTGCGACATGACTGAGAAGTTCAGACGCGGTCTGGTACCGATGTTGCGCTATTTCCAGGTCGGCTTGAGATAGGAGAAGTCGATTATATGCCCGTGTACCGGGCCTCGCAGCCACAAAATCGTTCGTCAGGCAATCGTCGAGGACACTTTTTGCACGCCCATACTGTCCAAGCTCAACACAAACATCTGCTAGAGGTCGTGCTATATGGGAGATGCTGGAATATGCCAATTTGCGCCGCACGCCGAAGCAATAGTTAAGCGGATTGATGGCATTTTCGAAATGTCCCATGAAACGACATATTCGAGCTTGTGTTGCCCACTTGCGATCGTATAGCCGTAGAACCAAGCAATTCATATCATAACCCAAAAAGTCTGGAAGCTCGATATCATTGACCGCGGACTCCGCGAGTGAATATTCGTTGCGAAGAATTGCATTCTCGGCTAGTGAAAGCCTGAGCTCTGCAGCCCAGCATTGATCACGAATGCCCTGCACTTTGGAGTGGTGCAGCGATTCTTCAATGACTTTGTCAGAGTCGCAATACTTCTCTTGTCGACGAAGAAAGACGCTGCGGGCGTACGCATATTTCAGCCGCAGATAGATTGGAATCTGTGGACTAGCAAGATACCGCTGCATCATTCGTGGAAGATATGGCCAATGCGAAGCGGCTCTTGTGTCAGCGAACGACAGCCATGCTTCGAATGCATCGAGGAGTAGTGCGGAGTCCTGATCCAGAGTCTCGGACGTGTCCAGACTATCAAATATTTCCTTCAAATGTGGTAACATCCCTGACATTATTGCATGAAAGCTGGCTATCTTAGCATCAAAGTTGAATTCGGGAAAGATGAGGCCTACCTTGGCTCCAAGATAGCATCCCGGGGGCATGCATAGAAAATGAGGATCAGGCCATCTCGCGAGAGGACGCTTGACCTGTGGGCAGAGTATCCGGTCTGAAGCTCTCCTCCACACCTGTATAGTATATGATGTTGCACGCATTTATCCAATAGACGCATAAGTGATGTGCGATCCTTGAAGACATCGGCATAGCAAGTTTGGATGCCTGTATCACGCAGGCAAATTGTCGTCCTGATGCCCTGTTCGCTCCATCGATGCTGGCGATCGCTTCCTCTCAATAGGAGTGCTTCAGGAACGGATTCGAGAGGAATGCCTTTTATCAAGTCTGCCATTTTTATAAGCATCCAATCATCCGAGACGACCACGGTCTCTCTGTCCTCTTGAGATTGCTCTAGCAGTCCCTGTTCAATAGGTCTTGGGCTAGCGACGTTTGTTCCCCATCTTGCACCTGGGCTCTGCTGACTTCTACCGGTGGAAGTGAGAGTATTTCCATCTGACTCAGTTGTGACATGGTGTTCGGCACTGATCCGGAGGTGGTCGTATTGGTCAAGAAGCAAGCCGAGCCGACTCTCTTTATCAATTCTGAAACCACATTGCTGAGCGATACGGGATATACCAGAGCAAACGTTGGGGGCCAACATTACTGCTCGAGTTTCGAATCCCTCCACGGCCATGCAAGCCCGTAGAAGCTTACGGCCGTGGCCTGCAAGCTCTCTCAAGGAAGTCGTATACTCTTCCATCATAGCGATTAGGCCAACACCAGCGAGATCTAAGCATGCACGACCCTCTAGATCTCGTCCCTCCATGACCTCGATACAACATCTGCCGGCCCGTTCAACGTTCACAATGGATTTGGAAGTTTTATCGAGCGTTGTGGCCCAAATCTGCACCACGTCCTTGTGACTCGACCCAGATATGATGTTGCAGTCGATAGCATGAGCCACGAGAAGAGACAGAACTCTGAGCTCGGTGCCGGTGCGGGTGGCATGGTTGAAGTAGGTCTCAAGCAAAACCAGTGCTGGGTCTGTTCTGGGGGTTATCTCCGTGACAGAAAACAGGCAGACGTTCTTTTTGCTGCCTGCGTCTCTTGCCAGTCGTTCAACGATCTTTCTCGTCAGAGCCACAGCACCCGATGGACGGTCATGCGATTTGGTCCCGCGGTGAAGAGCTTCGCTGTGAACGATGCGATCTGTGACGCGCCTTCTCTTAGATGTACCCGGCGTTGTTAAGGAGTGAAGCAAATCTTGGATGACCTCTGACTCCCGCTCTACAGGTGTGAGTCGGGTCAACAGCTGGTCTAATTCTTCGCATTTCTCGAAGATGCTCTGCATAGTGGTTGACATTCTGCGACATTGCTATGACAGCAGGAGATAAATCGCCATTAGAGCTGAATCAGACTGATAGCACAAAGCTGCGTGACGGGGCGCACAGACATGTTGCACCCCCGCGGGGTGCAACATGTCTGTGCGCCCAAGTACTAGCCATAGCGGACTGGGAAGATGCATAGTGCCACGTGCATTCCCGGCGCACTGTCCAAACATTCGCACGACTGATGTCAAATGTGATCTGCGCCTCGCACTCTTATGCAGCATCCAGCCCATTCTGTTATGTGGCATCGACGACTGACATTTGCTGCTCTAGGCTCCGTACTCTCTCCCTACGAGATGAATGCGAGCTGGCGCAAGTGAGCGAAGGTATTGTCAGTAGGTACGAGAGGCCGGAGCCCCGCAAGGTCCGTGCGACATGAGAAAGACCTGGACAACCGTGATCTCGATGCTTGCGAATTATTTGGTACAGGTGCAGTGCTGGTTCTGCAGTCGTGATGAATGTCGCAAAGACGCTGTCCGCAGCGATTGTAAATTCGTAGCACGAGTTTTCGGTCTTTGCTGTCGACCACAACATTTAGCCGACTATCGAAGTTCACGTGAGAAGCGATATGCTGGTAAAGTTGGCATCCACAGAATCACTGCCAACCTCCATGAAATGCAAGTACGATTAGGTCCAGTGTGAGCAATGTGCCTCATGCATATGAGATTAGCAACAACAGCTGGCTTAGGAAAGGCCTCTTTGCTGGAATGCCCGGGAATTTGCTGCGACGCCAATTTTCCGAATGCACGAATTTTAGTGTGTTGCGACAGACGCCCCCTCGGTGTGCCGGACACACAAATACAGGCTCGGGAACCTCAACGTAGCCATGCGATGCCACGTCCCGAGGGAAAGGTATCAGCTATATGTGTGCTTGCACTTATATGTAGGCGGGCCGCTCGAGCTGTTTTGCACAGAGTACAACAATGTGTCGCTGCATCGAGGCAAACCGAGTCTGCTGTGACCAGACAGTTTTCGTTGTCCAGGAAACAAACTGTGCCGCTCATGTGGACCATTCGGTGGGAGAAGGCGAGGTATTTAACGATGGAAAAGGATGTTGGCTTGCTGTCGCCTGTGGTCAGATGCTCTTCCCTGGAGTACCCGCCAGTAGTTCTTACTAGTTTTTAGCATCCTGCATGAGTGATCAACGCAAGAGATTGATAAGCTGGAAAGAGGCAAATCGCAGCGATGCGAAAACGAAGACTTTGGCTACGACGAGAGCCGCCGGTTGGGAGCACGAACCCTAAGCACTGCGGTACGTGTCTCTCTCCAAAGGCCTACCATGCTATCGAACACTTCCCTTACCCTGTGAGCACGGCAAAGGATGAAGCCAGGCCGAAGAAAACCACTGGACAGAAGTCAGTAGAGAGAGAACCACCACCTATTTGTGCCTGCAAGCCTGTGCAGGCAATGGTCGGTGAGCAGAGTGGAGGTCAGGGGGTGAAGTGGGGCCGGCGTGAGCCCTCAGGGTCAGGGAGGCGTCGGCCGGCAGCCAAGCCATTGTTGCCGGGAATAGCCGCACGTTGTGCAGCTGCAACCGTGTAGGACAAGACCAACCAAACCAATCGTAGTACCCAGACGCTCCTTCAATAATTCATAACACTTGGATCACGCGATTCATATGACCATATACCCCTCGACGAGCTACTCGAGAGCTACAGAATCATGCGCTCAACATGAGTCCCTTCGACGAACGCGACCGTGCCGACCACTATCTGGGAAGGCTACTTGTTTCGCCTCCTTAACACAAGAGGGTTACATCTCGCTAGGATCAGTCGGGTCTCCAAAGCAACGGGAAAAGCAAAGCGGTGGTCAGACATGTCTGAATGGCATGAGATCGGCCAGACAGGCAATTATAGGAGGACCGTCACGGCCTACGTGCCTCCAGGTGTTGTTGAGGTGATCGGAGGCGGCACAACCAGCTTTGTTGGCCTCCTTGATGATAGAAACATTCTGAAATATCCAATTGTGAAAGGCGAGAGTGTCAAGGAATTTGAAGTCGAAGCTGCGATCTATGAAACGCTGGGCAAGCACCCTCGCATAATCGGATACCTTGGCCGGACAAGACATGGCATCAAGCTCGAGCGCGGGTCCAGATTGACGGAGCACCTCGACGATGGCAAGGATCTCTCGTTGAGATTGCAGTGGGTGCAACAATCCGCGGAGGGGTTACTCTACCTACACTCACGCGGAGTACTCCACTGCGACCTTCACCCAGACAACTTACTGTTAGATGAGAAGAAGAACATCAAGATCTGTGACTTTCAAGCCAAGATGGAGAAATTTGACGGAACTGTATTGGAGCGAGTGCGATACTGCCTCCCACGGCCTGATTATGTTCCCTCGATCCAATCCGACATCTTTGCGCTCCGAAGCACAATACTCCGAATCATGACAGGCCGTGATCCATACTAAGACCTCCCCGATGAAGAAATCACAGCGAGGTATGAGCAGCTTGTGTTCCCAGCGACCGATTTCATTCGCGGGACACAAGTGCGCAGATGCTGGCAACAAAACTGTTCCTACGTCGATGAGGTTATTAGCGAACTAGCCGGCACACGGCTCGATTGGACGTAACTCACATTTCTGGCATTTCGGATCTGCCGTTGCCCGACGAATCTCTCTCTTTCTCGTAGAGCCCGAGGTTGACCTTGTCCAATTTCCGCATTTAGCGGCGCATGGGATGAAGGACTCCGTATCACGCGAATGTCCACATGAGTACACGATCTTGTTTGTGATGACGCTGCACATCTCTACGTTTGAAAATGCTGAGCGCGTCCACGAGGCCAGCCAAGAAGGGGAATAGTCCGTTGTGAATTGTTGTGAAAGGGGGTTTGGTCGACAGAGGGAGGTGACCTGATCAACCTCTAAGTTGGACCCCTAGCAAAGCTGTTATCAGTTCATAGGAGATGCTGAATGATGTGCTCCTTCACTAAACCTGCTTTGATGCGCATCCGCACGTGCACTATATTGGCAGTCGCACCCTGGTATCGACATTGCCGACAGCAAAGGGAAGCGCTTCGTGGAATGCACCTCTTATTTGTGCCCACGTTGCCGACCCTGTCTGAAGGGTAGCTTTGTGGATGCACATGTCGCTCCTCGGGCATCTTGGTTGGGCGCTCTGCTGTCTGGTGGCCGGTGTGATGGCTGCGAAACCGGGTTTCCAATGAGTACGGAAAAGTCCTGTTTATGTATACTTACATGACGTAGCGGTTGCAAGCTGTCGATTTCACGTTCTTGTGCCATGAAAGACGGAGAAAGATTACGCTTGGAGAAATCATGTCCATTCCCCGCTGGCGGGATTTTTACCATCAACACGTGATGTGCATGATATTAGACGACTTGCCGTTGCATCTCGTCGTGCGGCATCGGAGTCGCAGATTGATGGCGAGCGAGGCGTATTGGCGGGTTCACGTCAGCGTAAGATGTCATGTTATGTCATTCAGTATAGCTATGCGCAGATCTAACGTCCGTATGAGCTGTCCCTAAACATTGACCTTCCGTTTATACTCTCGTATGCTGCCTTGACTCAAATGTTCCCCAAGTCGGTTTTGCAGGAGTGTGATCGGGGTAGCCACTCCATGAGAGCACTGTTACTGCCAACCTAGTCAGGCAAAAACCTCATCTCGTGAGGACAACCTGGGTCCGATAGCCTGGCCGTGGTCTCACTACCTGATTGTCGTTCCTTCGCTCGGTACGTCAAACCACGCCGTGTGCCTTGCTTTCCTTGCCTTCGTTCCGTCCCTTGGCTGGGGACTGGGTCCTCGTCGTGTGTCCTTCAGTCTCTTCTCCTTGTCCCGCCGCGTGGACACGCGCCGGTGTCTCCCCATCACAAGGTCCCTCGGCACGAGCAAATCTTGGGCCGCCTTGTGCAATCATCTTTCCACTCGCGGGCAGAGGTACTTTCATGTCGTTTAATCACGTCGAGGTGTCACGTGACTGTTCCTTTCCCAGGTCGGAGCGAATCGGCTGTTCGACGAGGGCGCGAAACAGCCTCCCCTCCTCCTGTCACCACCTCCTTCCGGAGGGCTTCCGTGGGACAACGGTTGCTTCTTCCCGCCAGCTTTAGGCTGGAGCAGGACCTGTCCGCTGGCGGTGTAGACCGGTAGTCCTCTTGCCTGTCGCGCGTAGGGTTACTATGTCCTGCGTATGTCAAGCTCTTGCGGCAACACGGAAACCGATGCTCCCATGCTATCCGCCTCTCCTTCTCCTTGTGTTCATCCTCTTGTCGTGAGAAACTCTGAGCGGCAACGAGTTCTCCAAACTCCCCGGACTCCTTGACCTTGCTCTTGCCTTTGCTGATCCTAGGACATCTTCGGCGTTCGTCGTCGTCTTGTATCGACCGGTGAGGCAAGCCTCACTTTCGTTGGTTGCGTACCAAGCACGCCTGCCGCCCGCGGAGCTCGCTGTGGAGATATCTTGGCTCTCCGTACTGCCTCCTAGAGCAGACGAAGATTCGTAGCCGGCACCACGGACAGGTGTATCTCCTCGCCGACCACACGTTGACCTTAAGTCATTTCCGCGGGATCGAGGCCAATGCGAACTGCTTATGTCGCATTTAAGATAATGCTCGACAAGAATGATATTGCGTCCGACAGATGCGAGTAAGGCCGAGCAGCTACAGTACGAGCCAAGAGATGCAATGCACAGCCAGGAGTCGACCGAGATAGGCAAGGGACACGATACCTCAGGCGATTTAAGTTGTGGTGGCGGATGATAAAGAAATTGAAGTGTGAAATACCTTTTTCGCTTTCCGTCAGGCAGGGACTGGGGTTAACATATATCTCAGTTTCCTACTAGTGTCCCATTGTGCGCGTAATGACACATCTCGACAGCCCGCGCTAGACTGGCGCAAGTTGCGCACTGAGAGAACGAGCTCCCGGAAACTAAAGTCAACTTACAGGCTATGAAGAAGGCTTTCCGAGACCCTCCAATGGAGCGATGTCGCGTAAGTGATAGCCATGCAACAAGACCCCGAAAATACGGCCCACAACGGATACGCAGCTATGGGGCAGACATATGTAGCATCAAGAAATCGGCACCACCTTTTGTGCGAATGAGCGCAATGGCACTGCTAGGCGTGCTAACTAGCATGCCGTTTCTCTTATGGGCCGTAGTAGCCGGATCAGGCACCCACGATATTGACGAAATGACGCATTCTAATTTCGGAGATAATGGATTCCCTTCGTGTCTCTGCAAAGTGTCAATAAGAACTTATACAATCGTTATTCAATTTCTGTGACCAGAACTACCTCCACACACTTACGAAAGCTTGACCAGAAATCGACCGCATGGCTCTTCGCAACGTGCTCGTTGGCGAAGAGGCTCAGCATCGAGCACTCGAGAAGATGAGAGGGAGAGTTCGTGTGCAAGACTCTGCTGCGCTTGTGGCATTGGTTTGGGAATGCAATCTGGACAAGGTCTCCACCGTGGCGAAGCGCCTCTTGGAGACTGAGATCTTCCAGTCTACGCTGAAGCCCAAGCTCCGGTCTCCGAACCGTTCGAGGTGTCTCCTACTCAAAGCGCGGACCGTACTGTCTCTGCGCAGAAAGCTACCGAAGCCGAAGATGCGAGTCTGAATCGCGCAGCAGAAGCGCACCACGAAAGCCAGACGAGCACCAGTCTGGCCGTAAGCATAGGGGTGAATGTGGCGACGAAGTTTCGCGAAAGATCGCGGTCAGAGATCGCCTTCCAAGTGCCCTCGCTCTATCCCGTCTACCTGCCGACGAAGGCCCAGCATTTGTTAATGACCGAACTTCAGATCACTTTGGGAAGGGCATGCTACGAATTTGGAACGGAGAATATGCGCAGTGTCTTGGAGAAGCGAGGCTGGACCTGCGCAGAATCCGTCGAACTCAAAGAGTGTACGAAAACCATAATGAATTTTGAGGAAAAGATGTCGAAAGAGGCTGCCATTGTCTGGGCACACAACCGTTGTTAACGTAGAAGCGTTCGCAAGAGTGCTCGACAACGATTCCGCAGGTCCGTTGACACTGTGGACAAAGTCCCGCAGTGCGGACCTGTTGCGCCGCATCCCAATTAGTAGAGGAAATAGTCCGGGGAGAGAGTAGTAAGAGTATAAGAAGAGAGGCTTTCCTTGCTTGCTTAGTTAACTATCTTACGCGCTATAGGCCTTCTTATATTACTCTATTACTGCGTACTAGAAGGTTCTATATACTCGTAATCGCGTACGAGTAGTAGGTAACTCTAGGACTAAAGATCGAGCCTCGTAGAATAGCTTAGACTAGGTTTCTAGACGCTATCCTAGAAGAATATCTATAGAAACTTCCTATAGGCTACTTACGTCTTTACCGTAGAGGTTTCTAGAACCTTCTAGCTAAAGAGAGTAGTAGGTTAGAGCCCTATAGTTACCTTTCTAATTAGAAAGATATAGATAGTATTACGTAACCTCTTAGAGCTATTATATAAGCTAAGCTTACCTTTCTAAGACGCCTATAGCTTATCTAGAACCTTATAATCTTAGTTATCATCTAATATATATTAAGACTATAAGAAGTATTAAAGGAAGGTCTAACTTTCCTCTAAAGCTTCTTCTAGAGTATATAGATACTTAATATTCTATTCCTACTACTTCTAAAATAAATATAGGCGTCTCTATAACGGTAAGCTTATAGCTTAGTATAATTAATAAATACTTAATCGCTATTATTATAAATTATAAAGTTTCTTATTCCTAGAATCTTAACCTCTTAATCTAGTATTTATAAATAGAGCTTTATATTAGATACTCTAAGACTTTAATTAGTACTTTAAGTATTCTAAGGCTAGATTAAGCTTTCTATAGGCGTAATAAATCGCCTGACTAATATAACTTCTAATAAATACTATCTTAATTATAAAAATAAGATACCTTCTAAGCCTTTAGTAAGAATATTTACTACTTGCTCTTTAGTAGAGATCTAACCTATCTTCTACTCTTATTAGAGTCGTATATAAGATAATATATTACTATAAGCTTAGATTTATATAGTGCTCAAGGAAGGGGAGATAGATAAATTCTATACTATAGTCGCCCTATCTTCTAGTCTAAAATCTTTAAGTAAAGCTTTTACTAAGGCTATATACTTAAATTAGTAGCTAGAGAGAGCTCTAGAAATTTTTAGAATAGAACGATAGCTTATATATACTCTATAAGCTAGTAGAAAAAGCATCGCTATAGGCTTTAAGTAGTAGTAGAGATTACGCTTTAAACACGACTTTCTTTATCTAAAATTCTAGAATTATTTAGATATTTCTAGATTATATAAAGTACTAGCTACGTAGTCGACATCTTAGCTTATATTTAGCTATATTCTAGTCGCTAAGTATATTAGAGACTCTACTAAGCCTTAAAACTTAAGCTTATATCTTAGCTTTTACTAGGTATATAGACCTAAGCTTCTATAGATATATATCTTATTCTATAACTATAGAGATACGTCTTATTCTATAGCTATAGAGATAGGTCTTAGCCCTTTCTTATTTTTTCTCTAAGATCTTAAGTAAGCAAATCTTTTAGTTTAGTGCTTAGATATAAAGTATATTTTTCTAGTATAGATTTAAATAATAGGTACTAGTGCGTATCAGCTTCTTTTAAGCTATATAAGATAGTATTAAGGCGATAGACTCTATACCCTTATCCCTTAACTTTAAAACTAATAGGCTACTCGATATATAGTTCCTTATCTATAGATAGAACTATTAGGAAACGCGTCTATTTGCTCGATTTCCTAATCTTATTACGCCGCTAAATAGAATAGAGTACGCTAGGTTTCGGGACGGTATATATTACTAAAAGTATCGTCGTAGTCTAGGCCTAATACCTGCTTAAAACTCTTCGCAACCTACCTACTTTAAAATTTAATAAGCTTACTGTAAGAGTCTCGTTTTGTCTTATAAACCCACCTGCCTTTTACGGCAGAACGGCCTTTAGATAACTTGACTAAGTCCTAAGTTTTAAGTTTATTTAGGTCGTTAATTTCCGGAGATAAAGATACTAGCCAATTGTCTTTATCTAGGCTATTAATCGCCTCGGGATAACTCGTAGGATCGTCGCTATTATTACTACCTATAAGAGCATAAAGACTTAACTCGTCGCCTAAATCGGCGCCCTCTAGAGTTCTAATAGAACGAGAACTCGTAATATCCCCTATGTTAGTCTTAGGTACCTAAGAAACCGTCTCTAAATTGTCTACTAGCTCGTCGCTCTCTAGAGTATTACTAGAAGT
Source organism: Cercospora cf. sigesbeckiae (assembly GCA_005356805.1). Lineage (NCBI taxonomy): Eukaryota > Fungi > Ascomycota > Dothideomycetes > Mycosphaerellales > Mycosphaerellaceae > Cercospora > Cercospora cf. sigesbeckiae. The sequence continues at coordinate 138,274 of RQIF01000039.1, read as the reverse complement.
AATACTAAGTCTAGAATCGTCGTTTCTAGAAGTAGAGTCTAGTAGATTATTAGGCGTATCTAGCGAGAGTTCATTTTTGCTACTAAAAGAAGCTTAGACTAAGTCCGAGCTTCCTCTAGAATCTTTAAGCGAGATAGTCGATTCTAGAGGCGTTTCCTCTCTTTCCTTAGAAGGCTTATAGTACTGTCCTTCTAATATAGTAACGTCGCGCGCCTAAACTACCTACCTAGTCTCTAGATTATATAGCTTATATATATTAGAATCGCTATATTCTATAAGAATTACTCTCTTAGCTCGATTATCTAGTTTCTTAGCCTTTACTCTAGTATAGTAGACTATAGACCCGAAGATTCGTATATTATCTATATTAGGAGAGTTGTTATATAGCCGCTTCTAATAGCTCGCCCTAAAACGTCTTAGGAAGTCCCGATTCTAGTAATAAGGCACGTACTTTGCCTAGAAGTGTCCTATTAGGTCGCTCTATAAGCCCGTTTTGTTCGGGGTTTTAAAAGTTACTAAATTCGTATTTTACGCCGCTATTCTTAAGTATAGTTTCTACTTTAGAACTAACGAGCTCTTTAGTATTATCGCTTTTTACGACCTTTAGTCTAGGGCATTTATTACTAGAATTCTAGTCGGAATTCTCGGCACGTAGTTTAAAGTCTTTAAAACACGAGAAAGCTTTAGGTTTTCTAGAGATAGATTCGCCTCTATAAACCTAGTATAGTAATTAATAAAACTAATAAAGTAACAGTAACCTTTATTAGTAGAAGGCTCTATAGAGCTACAAATATCGCAGCTTACTTTATCTAAATAATTTTTAGCTTTCTCGGTTATAGCGCGATATAATCGGCGGATATCCCTAATCTTTTAGAGGATTATCGTCTATATGCCCTAATTGTTTATACTAATTTTAGCGTTCCTTTAAGACTCTATATAGTTCCTTTACTTCCCTAATAAGTCGTCTTGCGAGCTAAATAACGCTATAATTCCGTTCTTAAGTCGGGTATAAACACTATAGGTATCTAGCTACGAAAGCGAGATTAAATTAAGCAAGGCAGTTAGTTAGAATAGCAACTTAATTAGTGTCTTAAAATAGTATTCTATTGTTCTCTACTCTGTAGAAGGTTATAGTACCCGAATTTCCCTACCTAATACTAGTAGTAAAAGTCGTAAAATACAATCTAGTACTAATAATATATAGGCTAGTACTTAAATCTAAGACCTAATCTCGATTTTTGTCTTAAGCGGTCCGAGCGTTTTCTAGAGGAGTACGAGCTTCCTCTAGAGTCGAATTTCTGGAATTACTAGAATATAGAAGTATTACCTCTTCTCCTAGCTCTTCTATAGAGACCTAAGCTTCGTCTTAAGGGGTCTCAGCTTCCTCTATAGGAAAATCGATTTAATAGCCTTCTTTAATAGAGTAGTAAACACTAGGATTATCTACTAAAGTATATAGTAAATACACTTCCTCTCTTTTATTATTAGCTATAATAGCAAATTTCCTAGAACTAGGTTTTAGAGGTATTATTAGGCTCGCGATCCTGCTACTATTATAGGCGTTTGTTCGGGTGTTTACTATAGTAGACGTCTTCTAAATGTCTCTCTTTCTTATAGTAAGAGTAGTATTTAGAAGCGTCCTTAGGGCCTATTTTAAAGAGGCGTTTTAGCCTTAGGTTTCTACCTAGTAGTAGTAGCCTTACTATTACTAAATAAATGCGACGAGCTAGAGAATAATCTAGTCTCTTTAATATTATAACTTCTAGATTCGTCGAGTATATTTATAAATGGTCTCTAGAGTAAAGGCATCCTCGTAACTTCTAAGACTTTAACTTATAGAAGTAATAAACGAGTCGTATTCGTCGTTTAGATTATTTAGAGTCTAAGCAATTATTACTTACTTCGGTACCTCTATACCCTTTGCCTTTAGTTAGTCGTAAGGGCGACGTATAGGGTTGGTTTAGTGTAAGACCCTATAGACCCCGAGGATTCTAAGGTCGTTTAGAATAGCTCTTTATAAGGAGAATTAAGCCCTTTAGTAGACGCCTCTAGGTTATTTTGTTCTAGAGCTTCTACGAAGCTCTTTTTAATTAGGTAAGAGCGCATTCTAAGGGCCTAGATCTCGTAGTTTTCTTAGTCTTTTAGACGCGCTAAGGTAAAGGATTTATCGCTTAGAGACATCTTGTCTTTCTAGGCGAAAATCCAGTAGGATTTATTTGTTCTCTTTAGAAGAGATAGTATAGATAGAAGCTTACTACCTTAGTTACTCTATTAGTTTAGCCTTTACCGTCTATACCCTTTAGTATACCGCTTGCTTAGACGTACGGCTAGTATAACGGTTTTCTAACTCCTAGTAGTCTTGTTTAATCCTAGTTTCCTAGGTAAGAGGTAGTAGGGACTCTACGGGCTACGAGCTCTCTAGTATAATTATCGGTTAATAGGATCGTAGATAACTATTATAAGTGTCAAAGCTTCTTCTAGAGTTGGTCCGTGCGTCGTCTAGGCTATTAGCAGGCCGGGCTTATAACCTTTTAGATTTATAGTATTACGGAAGTAGTACTAGAGGAAGCATAGACGTTATAAGTAGAGTAATAGAGTAGAGTAGTAAAAGAGTAGAAAGCTTTCCTTACTTGCTTAGTTAACTATCTTAGGCGCTATAGGCCTTCTTATATACTCTATTACCGCGTACTAGAAGGTTCTACGTACACGTAATCGCGTACGAGTAATAGGCAGCTCTACGACTATAAATACTAGATATAGGAATATTTTAGAATACTTTAGAGAATTAACGATATTCTACGACGTTTGCTCGCCTTCTAGAAGCTAGTCTAGAAAGGTCTTAATAAAACCTTATAGTCGGCTGCTTACGCAGCGGCCCTAGAGGCCTCTAGAGCATTCTAGCTAAAAAGGGTAGCTAAACAGGGGGCACCGGTTACCTTTATTAATAGGAAGGTATTAGATTAGGTTACGTAAATATTACGTAGTATAATGCAATCGTAACCTAATACTCTAGAAGAGTAGTTTGCTAGGTACTTATCTAACTACCTATATAATTAGGTAATAGAGTCTAAGATAAGCTAAGCTTACCCTTATAAGATAATATCTCAGCTAGTAGCTAAATCTAAGACCTAGATTTTAGTTTCTTTATAAGAGATATAAGCTCCTTTAAGAGGAGTCTAAGCTTCCTCTAGAGTAGAGTCTTTAGGGTGTAAAATACCCGAGCTTTCTCTTAATAGACTAAATAGCTTTTATTATAAGAGTAATAATAGTTATTTCTCTCGTCTCCTACTATATATAGTATACTAATTTTCTTTCCTTTATTAGTATAAGGAATATATTTGTCGTATTATATTCTTATAGGTATTTGTTAGAGGGTCGATTTACGTAGTAGAAATAGAGACGATAGGTAAGACTTATACTTCTAAGGTAGAGTACTAGCTTAGTTATATAATCTACTATTAACCTAAAGTGTCTAGTATAATATATACTTTAACTATACTTTGTAACAAGATTTTATATTACTAAAAGAGGAGTTAGAGGGGCTACTAATCTAATAGTTGTGCTACTAGTCTATTGAGTTATTTACGATAGTAGTTATCTTCTAAAGACCTTTTCTTTTATAGTACTTAGAAGCGTTCTTAGGCCCTTTAAACTTATAGGGCTCTTAGATTTCTGCTTAGTAGTAGTAGCCTTAATAATATAGAGCTTACGTAACGAGCAAGAGTATATAATATAGTATAGTGTCTCTAGAGTAAAGCAACTCCTAAGGCTTTAATTTATAGAAGTAACGAACGAATCGTATATATTTTCTAAGTTTTCTAGAGTCTAAGTAATAACTACTTATATAGACGACGAATAGAGTTAAGATAAGACTTTATAGAACCTAGAGATTCTATAGTCTCTTAGAATTATATCCTTAAAGGGACTATAATTCTTTAAATATATTCTACTTATCGAGGATATCTAAGTAGACGCGTGCTCTACAAATTTCCGTACGAAATAGGAGCAGCTAAGACTGCGAGGTAAAAATCTAATGCGATTCGTTACGCTATAGACTTATAGATATATAGCTAATGAAATTTTGTCTCCGGATATGCTCAGTTTGGTTTATAGCGTTATGGCTTCTAGTGTGAGTTTAATATAACATTTTCCAATACTCTAAAAGATATTATTATAGAAGGCTACGTTGCTTATCTCGAGTTTTAGTAAAGTCTCTTCGTAGGCCGGCGAATTACCGATCCGAAGGCGAGATTGTTATGCTCGATTCAGTATCAATTGTGAGACTACGTCCCAGACCCGAGGACATCCAAACCTATCGCGGATTGTTTACAGTTATCTGCGCAGTTTCGAGCAGACCCAGCGGATTTTGGAGCGACTACGACCGCCCTCGAGAATAGCTCGTCATTTGACGCTGTCACTCGTTTTGCCAAGAGCAGGTGACCATGGCACTTGATGTCAGCTGGATAAGGTGCACAATGTTGACACCATTGGGCAGGAGCGTGGCGCGACATGTGCGCTGGCCTGTTCGGAAAAACAGAAGGGGCCTGAAGAAAAGTAGTCTTGACGCGCCATCTGGATTGTTCCATCCCACGGGGGCCCCTCTCGAGATGATGAATATATGCTATCACACAGCTCGGGACTCTTGGCTAGGGGAAAAGGTTGATATTATACACACTGCAGGCGGTGTGAGAACTGCCGTCGATCTTGCTGTTTTATAAGATCGAGCCTCACCTTCCTTTGTCCTCAATTCCTACTAGGTCAATGACTCTGTATCAAACCTCAGCGATCGTGTTTCTCGGCGTCATTGGAGCGCCGCTGGCTGTCAAACAAATAATCAGCCTCGCACGAACACTTGATACTATACTAGGAGCACCATGGCGTCGAGCGCTGAGGACTATTGCGCAGCAACCTCTCCTGCCACAACGCTATCGATTCGGCCCATCGCGCCTCGAAACGATCATCCATGCCATACATTGGGTGTGGATTGTGTTCTTCAACACATATGAGGTTGTCGATTGGGAAATGGCCAGTCGCCGTGCCGCTCAGCTCTCCGCCATTCACTTATTTCCAGTGCTGTGCATCTACAATTTGAGCTTTACCTCTCACATCACGGGAATGTCCCGTCACGTTGCGAGGAGATTGCACTTTGCTATCGGTTCCATGGCAACAATACAAGGTGTTCTCCATGCAGCAATCCGATTATTAATCGGTCTGAACGATGGGCCCAAAGCGACAACTTTCGGCATTATGGTCGATCTACGCTGACACATTTGGAAGTCTTTAAGCTGACGGAGTGCAGGTCTTGTCGGCGCTAAGTCTGCTCCCGATAACATTCGCGGCCCATGCGCTGACATACGAGATTTTTCTTGCATTACACCGATCAGCAGTCATCGTGCTCTGCATCGCGCTCTACGGCCATTTAGGATCGCAGTCAATGTTCAGCCGAACACTGATCACCGTTGCATTGTCGATACTTGCAGGGTCTTTGATGTTGCAGGTCTTGAGACAGGTCTGGACGAATATTTCCTGGCGAGCAGAGACTATGTTGATCAGCATTACTGGGGTAGCCCGTCGGGATGAAGGCATCATTCTCGAACTCAAGACAGATGGACGCTGGAGAGTTCAGTCAGGCCAACATGTTTTCCTCACTGTACTTTGCCTGCGGCACGCGTCATTCATTCAACGGCACCCCTTCACGGTGGCTTGGTGGAGCGAGACATCAACATTATTGAGTGCCGAAGGGGAATGCATGGAGCCCAGAGCGGACGCCTCTGCCAATTTCGTATACATCATGGTCGAGGCGCGACGTGGCTGGACCAGATCTATCCATGATGACATACATGCTTTGCTCCGGCAGAGAGTCTGGATAGATGGGCCGTTTGGATCTTCTTTAGGTCTCGAAAGGTTCCGTGTTGTCTATGCGTTTGCTGTCGGCAACGGAATATACGCACAGTTGCCTTTGATCAAAGAATTAAGCGCGCGATCGAGGAATTGGACAAGTCTCGTCAAGCGTATCGTGCTCATCTGGGAGGCTGATAACTTCAGCGTACAACCAGCTCACTGGCTGGATACTATACTTAAGGACGACGAGGTAGATAAAGACGTAAGTGATATCTTTCCCATTATGTTCTACACATGCTAAGAACTCAGCTTCTACTTATACACGTACATACCAGGCAACATGAAATGAACAAGATCGCGCAGCCCGGACGTCGCATTAGTGTGCTTGGAAGCCGCATTGATCCTGAGGAGTACCTTTGTTCCATGGCATCCGAGCAGGATTCTGCGAATGATCGTGGCTCGCGAATATCCCCTGAAAGTGTCGCAGTAACAGGTCAGACGAGTTATAACGGTCGGACCTAGTTTAGTACTAATGTTGTGGCAGTTTCAGCAGACAATGAATTTATATATGAGATGCGCGCAGTCCAGCGTAAACACAGTTATGGCTTCCGGTTACTGGAGCTTGACTATCAACCACATCAAGCCTGCCGAATCAGTCGAGAGCGTATCGTGACCTCTGGCACCAGACGCCTAATATAGTGACTCTACGGAGTAGGTTACTGATCTCTAACTTATTAGGAGGAAGGAACCCGCACAGTTGCACAGGTTCGAAAATCGTCAGGTGATTTGGCGCAAAGGGAGTTTCGCGATACCAAGTTAGAAAATTTGTTAAAAGCAGCACAATACACTACGGTTAACGTATAGATTATCCCAACGAAACGAGCTAACGTCTTTCCATACGTGCCGAGACGCACGGTGTGCCGAGACACTTATATTCGGATCGATGTCCACTCCGACAGATTGTTATGCTCGTTTCCTCAATCAACCAGAAGTCTTAGGAGACCACAGACGCACCTCCTCACCAATGATCAAAGTAACCAAGTCTGTGGTGGGGCAGAATCATCACGAAGTCTGACCACGATGCCAAAATCACTTGCTTACGGGGCTCTTTTTCTTATGCACCTCGAGCAGTTCAAGCGCAGTAAAAGGGAACTTTTGTATATCATACCTTGTTCTGCCTATAGAGCAACAGAGTGCGGCATTGCCGCGTCGCCCTATGAACATGCCGTGCGACGGACTTAAATCTCACGACAGTCTAGACTCGGCCATTTAACCCATGGGACTGTTGGCCACAGCAGTGGGGCGCAGTCGACGCATAAGCTCGGATCGCCGGCTTGGCCTCCTCGCTTGGCAGTACTCCTGGGCGGGCCGTATTCCCGGAAACAGGTTCAGTTCAGGCAGTGCAGACCATGTGCGCGCCTTGAAGACGGGCTGCAAATCGTGGCTTAGATGATCATGCACATACGGATTGCATTATCCATCTGGCCCCAGCCCGCGACTCTAAGTATCGCGAGAGAGCCGATCTCCCCAGTGGCTAGCAATCGAGTCAAGTAGCAAGCTGGAGCTGCAAGTACGCCACGATGGGAGCTGAAAGACGCAGTGCGATGCGATGCTTAGCTGCAACAACTCTCAGCCTTGCCGGCGCGAAAGAGGCCGCGAGGATGGCTCTCCCTTTGTCCTCTTCCTGAGCCTGCATATGAGCGCTCTGGCGAATGCGGCGCCCACTGATGCTCACAGCTAGAACAACATGCGCCTGTTGAACGTTAAGAGCCTCGAGTACGCCGAATTCCGTGACGATAAGCGACCAAAGTACGTGATCGCGTCGCATCGATGGGTTGAGGGGTGCGAAGTAACGCTGCAAGATATTCGTAATAAGCAAAATAGAGAGAGGAGTGGATACAAGAAGATCACAGGCTTTGCAGAGTATGTTAAGAAACATGTTCCGGGGGTGGAATGGCTGTGGGTGGATACCTGCTGTATCAATAAGGATAGCGATGCCGAACTTTCTAGGTCGTTGAACCTGATGTTCGACTGGTACTCCAATGCCGTGCTGTGCATTGCACATCTCGCAGATGTTCAGGAAGTTGAAGACAGGAACGCGTTTGCACAGAGCGAGTGGTTTCGGAGGGATTGGACTTTACAGGAGCTGCTCGCTTCGCGGCTGCTCGCTTTTGTGACGGAGTCATGGCAGGTAATTGGAAACAAAGGAGCTTCTAATTATGTGGATTGTAGAACTCCTTCTGGGCCAGGGCTGGAAGAGGACATCGCAGCGATTACGAGGATTCCAGAGCGGGTGCTGCGCACTTATGCAGCAAGCAGCACTCTTAGTGTCGAGGAGAAGCTGAAGTAGATGGAAGGTTGGACGACGACAGAGCCGGAAGACATGTCATACGCTCTGTACGGGATCTTCGGAGTAAGGCCTGGCGCGAACTATGGGGAAGGCCGCGAGGGGGCGAGGCAGCGTCTTTTAGCTGCGATCCACTTCCAGGATAATGTCAACTCACAACAGGCAGAGCGATTCCAGAAGATCGTAGAATGGCTGTCGCCGCCGGATCCATGGACAAACCATCAAACCGCACGCCAGCTGCACGAACCGCGTTCGGGGTCCTGGCTCCTTCGGTCAGATTTCTATCAGGATTGGAAGAATTCTTCGACCCGTCATTTGTGGATGCATGGAAAAGCGGGCTGTGGCAAGACGGTGCTCTGCTCGACAGCTGTCGAAGACATAAAGGCATACTGCGAACGTCAGACTGATGTCGGATATGCTGTCTTCTACTTCTCCTTTTCCGACGAGCGGAAACAGCGGCTCGCAGATCTGCTCTGCTCGCTCATCGCACAGCTCGGGTGGAAAGGGCCGGCTTTGTCGATGCTGCAGCAGGCGTACGAGAAGCCCAACAAAAGCGCATTAAGTCAGGAGTGCAGGAGCTCGAGAACATCCTGCTTGCCTGTTTCGAGGCGTATCTAAACGTGTTTCTGCTTTTGGATGCGCTTGACGAGAGTCCTGATAACAATGACGTTCGCCCAAGTGTGTTCGAATTCTTGATCAGATTATCGCAGAAGGCACAAAATGTCAAGGTATTCGCAACAAGCTGCGAGCTTCCTGATATACGCGTATCAATGAAGACGTCAAGCGCATCGCAACTCCTGATTGATACAACTTCTGTCGACAAGGACATTCGGCAGTATGTGGCGACGCAACTTTCCAAGAACACTCGTCTGTCGCAATTGGACGAAAAGATGAAGGTACTTATCGAAAAAACTATCTCTACAAAGGCAGATTGCATGTACGTCATTTTTTTTTCATGCGTAGCATAGCTGCTGATGCTAATAGTACTTGACATAGGTTCAGATGGGCATTCTGCTAATTGCAGGAGCTGAAGAAGCTAAAATCCACGAGGCCAAAGTTCATGAAGGATGCCTTGACTTCGCTCCCCGCTAGTTTGGACAAGACATACGAGCGGATGTTGATCTGCATTGACGACAAGCTTCGCAAGGACGCTCTCACACTTCTTCGTTGGTTAGCATATGCCAAGTCACCGCCGACGTTCTCCCTACTGCAAGACGTAGCAGAGTCGTGGTTCTACCATGCTGCTCTACAGGATTCCTCAGAGGTCGCTTATGCGGTAGAACTCCTATCCAACAAGCAGGCACTGCTCAGCTGGCTGCTTGTGCATCGGCCTGATCAAATATGGGAGGAGTAATTCAGTCCACTTGGAGAATCAGGTTCCGGATTGTACTACGCAAGTTATATCGGTGGCCGGGCAGTAGTTACTACGTTGCTCGAGAAGGGCGCTGATGTCAACGCACAAGGAGGGTCGTACGGCTACGCACTCCAGACTGCATCTCTAGAAGGTCACGCGGAAATTGTGCAGTTGCTGCTCGTGAAGGGCGCCGATATCAACGCACAAGGAGGGCATCGCGGCAACGCACTCCAGGCTGCATCTTCCGGAGGTCACGCGGGGATTGTCCGCTTGCTACTAGATGCACCAGCACGCCAATAAAAATTGGACGATTGTTGTAACTTAGGCCGGAAGAAATAGAAGAATATACTTCGACCAAAGCACTGTCAAGCGAAGTGCCCGTGAAAAGCGACATCAGAAGGAAGCTGTCAAAAACATAAGAAACAGTGCGAAATAGGGCAGGAAGCGTGATGTCGAGACCTGAAAGGCTAGAGGGCATATCGGATGCAGGAAATCTCATCGACAAACTTTTCCCTTCATTTTATCCGTATCTGCCTGCATAGAAAGAATGCCAACACGTACAAAAATCCGCTAATATGTGTGTATAGGAAGGTAGTGCGGGTCAAGCTGGATGCGAGAGCAGCATTTTACTCAGCTGCTGTAATCTATCCGGGTTTCCAGTTCCCGTTTCCTGCATCGCAGGCGCTGCGGCAGTACCCGTCTCTGTAGAAACCCTTCTGAGAGAAGCGCTTACAGCTGCGGGTGGCAAACATCACACTTCTCAGCAATCTTCCCACGATGGCGCAAACAAGGCTCTCGCTATGGTTGGCGACGCACTGATCCGATTGATTATCGTGGATGATTGGTACGCGTCGCAAGGAAGTCGCAGTGAGTGCATATCATTGTCTTTAAAAAGCGGAGCCCTTGCCAGCGATAGGTCAATGCGAGGCGAGTGTGCAGAAATTTGCTTGTAACGAGTTTCTGAGAAGTTGACATCTTCAAGTACTCTTCACAGGAAGGAGCAGTGGCGAAAAATACGATGGCAACAACGGTAGAAGCCGTCATTGGTGCCGCTTGGTACGATTCGGAAAAAACATCGAGGTCGTGCGCAAGATAGTGAAGAAGGCCATAGGACACGACTGAGTGAAGGTCGTGCGCCAGATGGTAGAGTGTGAGCTGGCACTCGATCGACATTCCACCAGATGGCAATATTTGCAAACGACAATGCTTTCAATTGTCTCTTTTGCGTGCTCCTAGTTGGACTGGTGAGTGTGCGGGTATTTGGTTTGGACGATGTATGTTCCGTTTTGATGAGAAACCTCGATCACATCATTGTACGAAATATCTGCATCGAAACAAGATTCATTGTCGCTCCCGCCACTGTTCTCGTACTGAGTCCCAAAAGCGTCCTCTCACATATATGGTGTCTGGTGTGTCTGGGGCTGATCCGCTCGCCCGCCTGCTTCTTGGTCCCTGATCTTTGTAGCGGCACACATGCCAAAGCATCCAGCGAATGATCCAGTTCTCCTCTACCACGCCGTCGGTATCGTGGCCAAGGTCATATATCGCTTTAGTTGTCGCGGAAGCCTCTCTATAGATGCGCAGGATTTCTTGGTGTGTTTGAGACTCATTGAATGAGTTCCTACGAAAGCATTGTCAGCAGCGGCTCTCGATTCTCTTTGACGGCGACAAACCCTCCACGCCCATCGACCGCCCCATCAACAAAGAGTCTGGCTCTTCCTTTGGTGGCTTCAGCCTACTTAGTGTCAGACAAATTGATGTCAGCGTTATGTGCAAATTACCTTCATTGCTTTATATAACGCCCCATGAGCATCGTCATTCGCCGCGAGTCTCAAGCGCTCCATAAATCTCTTCTTACTCTCACTCTTCGCCAAGGCCTTGATCTGAGGGGCCATAATGTTGAAGGGAGGAATACATGGATCTGATAGGCTTCAAAGGAGATATATCTCTCTCAGCCTCGGTTGCGCGGCAGCTGTGAACCTGGCAGGAGGTACAGCACTGTCCCTACTTTGATTGTGCTTGCTACACAACATCTGAAGCACAAAACTCTTACGCTGCTGTGCCACTTCAAAGCTCCACAAGTAGAAAGCGGATTTGTGCGACCGTTGCACCAACTCGATCAGAACAACATCTTGGAACATGGAAAATAGCGTAGTGCTTGTAAGATACTGTTGGTTTCCAGTAGGCCTCCATCACATCGTATCTTGTATAGTCCTGAGCAAAGCGTTTCATCGTGGTGCTTACAGGAAGTCTCCTACAGTCAAGTGAGATAAGTGTGCCAAGGATGCACGTCGCGAGCGGCGAAGCACCGGGGTCGACCACTTGCCATTGATTGGACCTAAAAGTCGCACCGTGAACATATGCAAGTGTGTTGCCACTCGCCTTGCATGCGCAATATCTAAGCCGATCCAGTAGTTCGGGACTCGCATGTGATAGGCCAGCACGGTAGACAGGAAGCAAGCGACGTTCGTATGGTAGTTGAGTACATACTCTCGGAGCTCCCGTTGCAGCTGCTGGCCCGCTACCAACTGTTGTTATTCAAGTGCATGAGCGGTTCTCATATTGTTGCACTCTAGAGGCCGTACAGAACCTGAGCCAGAAGCTTCGCTGGCAACATTCGATGCTCCAGCTCTGAGCACGACACCCTCTCGGCGGCCTGCTTGCCACGCGTGCATCCTCGTCTGTGTTGGGCGTTGCGCTGCGTTTTGGCAGACGCACTGCGCCATCACATGCAAACCTGGTAGGAGAGACACATCACTGTCTCCTATTTTGATTGTGCTTGCTACACAGCATCGGAAGCACAAACTTTTCATAGCGCTGTGCCATTTCGAGGCTCCACAAAGTAGGAAGTGGATCCGCACGACCGTTGCACGAACTCGACGATAACGCTATCGTGGATTTATGGAAGATAGTGTGTTGCTTGCCAGATGTTAACAGTCCGCACTCGGCATGGGACAGAGTCTCAAGCATTGCATCGCCTCCTATCGTGCAGTTCTGAGCAAATTGTTTTATTGTGGTATTTAGAGGAGATCTCCTGTAGTCATGTGAGATATGCGTGCCAAGGTTGCTCCTTCCGGGCGTCGCAGCACCGAGGTCAAGCGCTTGCGTGCGATTGGATCTAAAGGTCGCACCGCGACTGCATACAATCGTGTTGCCGCTCGCCTTGCATGCGTGCTTCCTGTTGCGATGCAGCACCAAAGATAGGAAGCAAGCAATATTCGTTGGGTGGCACATTGCTGCACTCGCGGCGGAGCGGAATAGTGTGAAAACCGAGACAGAAAGGAAGACGTCGCGATCGTCGTTTTGCTAAGCGGAGAAAAAATGCTTTCAGAAGCTAACTTACGGACCATGAAGAAGGCTTTCCGAGGAATCCCGCGAAATCGCGAGATGCAGTAAACGAACTTTAATGTGCGGCAGAGGACATATTCCAGAGCAGCGATCCGTCTGCCGTCTATAAGCTAACGGCGCACCTTCGGTGGTCCCGAACATCCAGGAATGATAAAATGGTATCCTGGACTAGCTCTCTGCTGTTCGCGATTCAATACATGTTCTACAGGCACCGAATGCCAGACGATTCTTCGACACTGGATGAGATTCGGCTCTACGTCGTAGACACGGCCAAGTTTGAGGATGCGACCTTCATTCGTGATTGGACCTTATCCGAGCATTCTCCGCTTCCAATCAGTATCTGGAGAGATTCGAAAGCTTGCGGACTGCTGGTACGCACTATCACGATGAATACCTTCCTCGAGGTGCACTCAAAATCCGGGGTAAATGCAAGAGCGTCAGTGCACAGGTCATGTTGGACAACGGCCTTGCTTCGCTGCGGCCGGAATTTGATTCTTGGGAGGAGGGCCAGAATGAGTGGGCGAACTCAGTCCGCAGGATCCGCCAGCAATTGATCTACGAGGAGCAGCAACAGAATAGCATTCCAGAGAATACCGAGGTTGCACTTATTGTCAGTCAAACCGTTGGCCCCATCTGGTGATTGCAGATTACAATTCATCTGCTAGAACTGCTTACGGGTCAGCTGGATGTCGACGACGTTGGAAGCATGTTGATCAGTGGATACAGGTCTGAAGGTAGCCATGTTCGTGGCAGGAAGTTCGCCATGAGGCTGATGACTTCAGTAGATTTTGAGTTTCGCGAATGCCACAGCACGTCTATTGTGCCCTACGAAGAGATGCCTGAGGTATTACGCGCCAGAAAGATTTTGCGGATCGTATGTACTGTCCGTAACCAAACGCGAGTGAAAGGTCCGTATGATCAACGCATAGCAACATGAATTCCAGCATCTGCTAATAGCTGACTAGAATGCATTGGCGAGGCCGAATCATTGATTCGCCGTGCAACTGTGTGTGCCTTAGAAATGGGACACGGGATGGCAAGCCTGAGTGATGATGACCGCTCCAATCTACTACATCGAACGCATCAAGTGGCGTTCGTTAGCAGATTACTCGAAGAGATAATTGCAGGTGGACCTCGAGTTACATTCGAGGCATCTCAAGCGCACCTGCCAGACGCGCCGCATCTGGCTGTATAGTTACTCCGTGCAGCGTAAACGTCTGGCCGTGGAGTGGTCGGCTCTTATGGGCCTCCTGAGAATTGTAGGTGCCGCGTTATACCTAGCAAGAGTTCGTACTGACCATATCGTTAGATGTTCTTGTGCTGATGGAGTGCAGCTCCCAGAGAAATGGTTCCCGTATCGGTTCGACTTCGTGGGAGCAAGCCACCAAATTCCACATGCTTGTTCTTTTAGGACCCATTGTTCATTCAGCTCCGCAGATGATGAGGTCTCCGCATTCAGTCATGCTCGCGTATTTGATCGATTTTTTTTCTTTTTCTTTTCTTTTTCTTTTTATTTTCCTGCTGAATCGTAGCAGCGTTGTTCTTCTGTGATTTCCGCGGATTCTTCTTGTTCTTTTGCGTAGGAATATCTTCCTGGACCATCTTCGACTTCGACTTCTTTCCGGCCTTCTTAAATTTCCCTTCCACTACCTTTTTCTCCTTCCCCGAAGCTACTTTAGGCTTTGTGAATCGACCTTTCTTTCGTCGAAGCTCGAGGCTCTGCCTCATCCTCCTATTTTGCTTTCCTTCATCCTCATCCTCTGCCCGCAGCGGAGACCACCTTGCATCTATGTTCGAAAGTCCTACATCCGTAATGCGTTCAATTTTTGTGTTAGAAGCCTTTTCATACTGTCCAATAGGCGACTCGGATAGACGAGCTCGGGATCGTAAACCAGTCATCTTTGTGGCTGACGTCGGGTCGCCACTCAGCTTCCAGAATACCATCTTTAACGACAAAAACATGTCGGAGACGAGAGCTCTTAGCGTAGTCTTTCTTGCTTCAGCTGATATTTGCCATGAGTCCGCGACTCCATGCGAAAGTGAATATAAATTTTGCCCATGCGCACATTCCCACATTCCCCGTTCGCACATTTGTATCCAATCACAGGAATGATCGATTGGCCACAATTCATATTCGAAGTCTTCCGCACCTTTCACGGTCGGATGGATATATATGATTTGTAGAGCTCCATGATTGCCTGCTTCTCCTCTTAGGATCAGTTCCTCTAGCGTAAGGAATGTGGAATTCGGCCGAAGGCTTTCTCGCTTTGGTGGAGGTAAAGTCAGTACTCGCACAATACCAGTCGTGCATGCGTATCGTGCGAACAATATCGCAGCCCCTTTGACGTATCTACTCCACTTCTTTCGCGTTTTCCAGGCCCTAGGACATCGAGGACTCGTCGGATCCATTAGTGAACCCATTATAGTCGTAAGCGTGAGCATGCCTCTGTCATCTGCCCATTTCTGCGCGATCTCGCGAGATATTCCTGACCAGAAAACTAGATTACAGTTAGGCTTGGTCTCGAACTGCGCAATGATCTCTTGTGTCTCCGCTTGGTTGAGATACTGCAACGGCAAGGATGACCTGGGCCGTTTCGGACAATAGCGGAGCGACCTCGCAGGAATATCCTCGTGCTTTTGGAGGTATCGCATTACCAGCTCCAGTAACGAAGTCACCTGGCTGCGCTGTATGAAATCCATGCTTTGTTATGTTTGGCGGCAATGTGCCTTTAAATCAAGCATGTTGGTCCAGACCTTGACTAGGAAAACCGCTGAAGAAATGAGCAAAATACCTGCTGTGAACCATGGTATACCTGCGGTCCGAGAAGGTATAGACCCGACGTGGATGTTGCTACAGAGGAAAAGTATAGCTTGCGCTTTGTGTAAGCTTTGGTGGATATATGCTAGCTCCTAATTGCCGAGGAGATCAAGATATACAAGCGAGCGAGTGAAGCAATTCTGAAGAAAAAGCCTCCATCAGACACACATGTCTTGGCATAACATGCGTCTCGGCAAGTAGGAGCGGACGTTGAACCACAAAACTTGTGCTATAGTGATTACATCATATTGATGCGCCGATGCTTTCAGGCTGATCTCGCAGTGAATCAGTCGCACCACAAGCTCTTCTCTTGTCCTTTTCCTTTGTCTCAATTGTACCAATCTGCCGGTGCAAGTTGGGAGTACGGTTCTTTCTAACTTGCAACAAACAGTCGAATGTAACGCCTTTGCTTGACTATTTCAATTCAACTGCCCTTGTACATATGTGTTATGAATCGATGCTGCTCATGCTTCTATTAGAGTCCTATTAATTGTCACTTGGTAAGTTCACTAATTATGTCGTCTTCGAAGTCCACTTCTTTGATCCACCTAAACAATGCCTCTGCGCAGTCTTGGCATAAGAAAGCCTGCCAGCCGACATTTTCTTCTCCAAACGCTGATGACTTCCAATAACCCTTAGTTTTGTAAGAATATATCTGTTACTCTGCTGGTCAAAATCAGGAATGAACAGGAGCTGCTCACCAAAGTAGAGAAATGCCATAATTAGGCCAGCAGCAGCGTTAACGTGGAACAAGCGATGAAACGAGTGATGGGCCTGATAGCCTGCTGCATTCGAGCTGGACGCGGAGTACACTCACCAAATTTGTCGGGCATCGCATGTGCTCCCCCCTTCTACCATATAGACGTGGAGGATAGGAATTCTGTTGATGATTTGCGGTGATCGATGATAGGAGACATTGGGATATGCATCCGTCTTTGTTTCATGTTCATGAACAGGATCAATGCAGGTAGAGAAAGAGCACATTTGCGTGACTTGAGACATAGCTCTGCGCGCTACTCTGCACTTTGAAACACACTACAAGTTTCAGACATTTTCAATAAAACTCATTCCACGATAGTAACGAGATGCGGCATCGTATATGAGGCTACAAGTCAAGGGCTGCTTCCGTGTACAAATCACCAGCATGATTTCCGATCCCGAGCTGCCAGATTTGCAAGTGGTACAGGACTGGATCGACCAGTATCCATGGGAAGATGAACACGTGGAGCTTCTATTGCAACATGAGAGCTCATTCGATTTGGAGCGTGTGTTTGAGACAGCGCTTGTACAGCAACGAAGCGAGTCAGCTGGACATGTAGAGACTGGGGAAAACGACACTTGTCATGGCAAGCTCTCCGACCAGACCTTTTCCCACAACGGCGGGTGCGAAACAATCCATCTTGGTCATGTGATGAGCCCTACTCCCAACGACGTCTACACTCGAAGATCCGACGATAGAGCATTGGTCGACTCTGACCGAGTCGAGCAAATGGTTACAAGAATACCGATGTCAGCGGAAAATGTCCTTCCTTTTGAGCAGGCAACGTTCCAGTAAGTAAGGTCGGGTGATCACTGTAGAGTTATTGGACTGACCAGCGCAGGGATCTATGCGTAACACACCAGCACGTTTGTTTGAACGTGGACAGGTAGTAGGCCGTCTACACCCTTAAATCAGCGCTAATGGTCATCAGACGTTTGGAAGCAATGGAAGCAGAACTGAAAGAAGCGCTTGAACAACTCTCTATCGTCAAACGCGAACTGCATGACTTCCACAAGTGGGCGGGCCACATGACGCACGTAGTCAACGAGACGCAGCTGTGTCAGCGCGGGTTCTCACCGGTCCTCAAAACCTTTGGAATCCTATTACCTCAGCCATTGAACCCTCCAAAGGATGATTTGTTATGAGTCGGCGCAGCACAACTACGAGAAAAACATGATTCCGATTACCTTGTGTAGTAGAGAACCAACCCCAAGCGCGATGGGATTATGGCTCCAGTCGACACGAGCTCCGGAGACGAAGTTTGCCTGACCGCATTTTGGATTCGCGTTCAGCGCTCCTTTGGTTCCTCTTCAGCGCTGGGATCTTAACACCACCAACATCTTCTCTATCAGAAATCCATATCGGACACACTGGAAACAATGACTTGCACGCTTGCACGCTCCTCAATAAAGCATTAGCTTCTCCTCATCATATAGCTTTTCATTTCGTCTTTTCTTCCATTCATTCTCTCGCTCAAATGACACCCATCTGTCGACAACTTGAATTTCGTTTATGCCACACCATGATTGCACCACAGACACCTGAGCGAGGTGTGAACTGCTTGCCGCAATTAAAGACTTGGGAGAATGCGAAAATAATGACTGCAGTGTCCTACAGATAGCAGTCGCTCCGATACTACAAATAACGCTACTAGATATAGAGGCCATGAAGAAAGTATTGGATTGAATTATCAATGCAGCTTGATAAGTTAGCGATCTACCGATTGCACGGACGGCATATGCTCCACTTCTAAACGAACGGATAACCGGAGCGACTTGATTTGGCTGCGATAAGTTCCTTATCAGACTTCATATTTCTCTGGCATTGATATTCCGATTGGTTCAGGTACTAAGTTATATTGCAGAAGAAAGACCCGTTCGTCCGTGAGTTGCTTGCAACTTCTCGTCGTCATACACTTCAAAACTCAGCGTGGAATTACAAGAACTTCAGCACGCTAGTGGATAATTGAGCGACAGAGAACGGGACTCGGACCCTTGACTGGGCGCGGCAGTGCCACGATTCCTCGGAACCAACCACGTCTCGCAATCGGTGACTAGTTCATGGTATTAGTATATACCAACCATGTTTGCAAGAAACAGCAGCATCGATATTCCATGTCCCCTGCCTTCGTCAGACCTGTGTGGCCTTCGACTGCATTTTCCTCTGCCGTGCATATGACCCAAATAGTTGCAGCGCAGCCGAAGGCAGCAGCTGGGTGTGACGTTGCGGGACGTCGCTCGTTCTTGCTGTTAATTGCTTGTCCCGCCTGACTTGAACCTGTTCGTGCTTGGGAAGCAGGAATCGAGTTTGACGTGCCACCATCACCTCTGCAGAGCGCTCATGGGCATGCAGCACAAGAGGCTGGTCATTGCTCTCAACGGAATTATGACCATGACGATCTTCATCCATGTCTAGATTTTGATCTTGGATGCTCCCGTTCCTAGCACTGTCAGGCTTGTGGACACTCCCGACCAGCTGAGAATGCAAATGCTGACTCTGTCTTTTCGCGCTGCTGAGAGGCCTCAGCATTTTCGTGCTACGGTGGTCGTGCAATTGGTACCGTTCAATCGGTTCATTATGAGGAGTGTTCACATCACTAGCCACTTCGTAATATGATGCGCACGACTGACTGTCCTGAGAGATGCTGTTGAACGGATTGTGTTGTATTTCGGCATTGAAGACGATTTCATCGTACGCGGAACCGGTTTCGAGCGCTGGAAGAGAAGGAGCTGGACTCGCGTACCTGGAGGAGGTACTGGACAACAGATTGGCTCGTCGCACGAGCGCTTGATATGATTTCGCAACAAGTGGCACAGGTGACTTATGGATCCCATGAATTGCGGGCGTGATGAAATCGTCGTCCATATTGTCAAACCTCCCGAAAAAACATCCGAGTATGTTGTAAAGAATCGCAAGTGGGCCAACGTACTTTCTTTTGGCTTCGATACCGGCAGCGCTAGTGTTAAGAGAATGACGACTGAGATGATTCTTCTCAGTGGCGATGCGTCTGATCAAGCGCTCTCCACTTCGTGCAAATACAGGAAGCTCCGCAATGTTATTCGATAGACCGGTGGAATAGGTATCTCCGACCTCCTCTCCGCTTCTGTACCAATGCTCTCTGCAGCTGTTACATGTCCACTAAAGAACCACGACTCGGCCCGATCCACAAATTGGTCGAAGGCCTTCAGCCTCTGAGCATCCCTTGGGGACATAGACGCATTAGCACTCTCACGATTATTGAGATTCCAAAGATCTTCATTCTTCATGACATGAAGCCACAAGTCGATGTAACCAGCTTCGAAGCTCTCTGAGTCACCATCATAGATGGCCAATAACTCACTGCGCATACTTTCGTCCTTCATGAATCTCTTCTTTCCGAGAAACTGTCGCATGGCGCCTGTGCACATTCCCAGCAGCCGGCAGTCTCTCTGGAAAGTGGATACTGAAACCAGACGCGTACAACGCAGCACTTTAGAAAGAAGTAACTGCCTCTTCTCCTCATCGATCACTTTGGGAAATATCTCTCTGCCTTTCATCCATTGCTTTATCTTCTGCGCGTCTGCTAGAGAATATGCTGGGCACATCGAATGCAGTTTCTTCATGGTTCCTATGTCCAGATCACTTGGAGAGTTGCCGCGCATAATGTATGTCCACAAACGCTGGATATTTCCCAAGTAGCAACAGAGCTCCTGGGTTGCGTCAGTGCATAGTTGTCCTTCTACAGACCAGGATGCATACCTCATTACAGAACAGCGGCATCCACCGGACTCTACCGAACGAGAATTCTTCCAATATCTCACCTAGCCCCATCAACTTCGTTAATGAGATTGCCAAATCTTCATTCGACATGACTTGCTCGTAGTATTTGAACTTAGCAGGAGATAGTCTTTGACTCCAGCGCTTAAAGTCTGCGCTACCATGTTGTCTATAACGGATCAAGCGCTTCAGAACGTCGCCGTCGCGGAAATTTACCCGACTCTCGTAATCATTTCCCTCGAGTTGCAGTCTGTGGAGTGCATCCTGCGCTATTGTGGCCGTGATAGTACTTTCTGGGCAATCGAGGAATTTGGTCCCATTCTCAATGGATAATAGTATATTGTCTGATGAACCGGCGCCGTTGAGCTGTCTCAATTTTGCATGGCCAATAACCTGCATTGTGTTGGAATTTCGACACTGCTTCACTGCAGGTGTTGTGTGCGAGATTGACATGGAATATGTATACTGGAAGACGACGATTCAGCGAAGCCATGGGAGGGGGTGGGCATTGCTGTACGTCGTGTTGGTGCCTACTCTCTACTGTGGTCACTCTGTGTTGTTGGCCACCCTGTGTTGTTGACCACCCTGTGTTGTTGGCTACCCTGTGTTGTTGGCCACCCTGTGTTGTTCGCCACCCTGTGTTGTTGGCCACTCAGTGTTGTTGTTGGCCTCTCCCGTGTTGCTGGATACTCTCTATTGCTGGCTATTCCGTGCTATCCTGTGTTGTTAGCCATTCGATGTTGTTGGCAGCACAGTATTGCTGTGGTGGTTGGCCTCTGTGTCATGCTGGCCTCTCACGTGTTGCTGGCTATTCTCTATTGCTGGCCATTGCGTGTTGCTGCCTTCGCTCTGTTGCATGCCACTCCATGTTCTTGGCAACTCAGTGTTGCTGGCGTCTCCGTGTTGTTGGCCTCTCTGTCTGAGCACTGTTGCCGCCTTCTCTATGTTGGTGGCCATCCCCTCGTATTTGCTAGCCGTTGGCCGCTCACTGTCGTTGAATTGGTGGGACAAGTTACCCAAAGGTACCGTACAGGAAGCGAACAGTCTAGAATGCTAATGCCTTCAGACAACATGCTCTTCTCCACCTCAGCGCGGTATATCCGGGCGGAAAGCCCCTACTCGAAAGAACACCAGCTCATGTAAATCTTATTGTCGTTATGACGATCGGCTTCGATATTAGTATCATGGCTATGGCTTAATATTGTCAGAGATGAGTGAGACGATCAGACAGGAAGTTTTTAGCATTTTGCGTCATCGAGGTAAGTTAGGGTCGAATGTCTGCATTCGATAAAAGCGCTGCAAAGTTTCCCATCATATTAATGCACAAGTCATAATGCGGCACATCACGTCGCTAGAGAAGGAACATGCTGGACTCTTTCGATAATCTTTCTTCATGAGGCCACGCTCATTCACGACAGTAAAGTTCATTTCATGTTCCCAGACTGTGTCACCGACAACCATGGCTGGCCAATCATTCCTCTATGGGAGAGAAGGTCGTCTCGAACTTTCCCAGCTGAGATGTCATTTGATCCTTCATCTTGGTCTCGATCGACTCGATGTCACAGCTGGTTGAAAATTGGATATCGTATCCCTTCACCAACGCAGCAGTAACCATCCGCAATTGATCCATCGCGATCTCGGATCCGGGACATTTTCGACTTCCTGGAAGCTCTGTCAGCTGTTGTCGAACTGTTTACTACGGACGTGGTACCTGTTGCAAATGGTTGGAAAGCTGCACCATAAGGATTCACAACTTCACCGTACCATCGTTCGGGCATGAAAGACAGTGGATTGGTGAATGCGCACTCAACTGCGCATATAGGTCAGAACGGAAAGGTTTCGACATTTTCCCAAACTTACGTCGTGACGTCGTGTATCGCGAAGTGCATATATTCACTCGCGGAGGGATATGCTCGCACATAACTTCGTGCGAGCTGAATGTGAGTCCTTCGTCGCCGGTCTGTCGGAACCCAAAGGTTGGTGCTGGTGGTATCAGACGTAGTGATTCATTCACAACACCGTTGAGATATGGCAGAGGCTTGAGAGTGGTCGCTTGCTCCCATGCCACATCTCGGAGCTCAACGCGAAGTTTCTCAGCCGTGGTTGGATATCGAGCGAGAAAATATATCACAGCTTTCAAGGCCTGCGTAGAGGTATCGCTGTGGTGTTTCTGTAAATAAATGTGAGTTTCTAATACTGCTGGTAAACATACCTGGCTCCCACGGCTGCTGCAATAGCACTGCCTTGCAATAACTTTCTCTTTTCAATAGCGTTGTCATCATCTAGGCCAGTGTGAAATTGTTCAACGAGTTCACTGGCGACACAATGATCCTCGTTGCGGCCGATCTTCCCGTAGTTCGCCATGATCAGCTCTCGTGCTTCTTCTATATAACCGACCGCCAAATCTTCCATCAGCCACCAAGCTTCTAAAGGACTATTCTTTGGCAGCCACTGGCGAAAGCGTTTCAGACCCAGGACTGCAATAAGCAGCCAAGGGACAGGAGTGAGTGGCCCGAGCATGGTCAAAGCCCTTCTTTGTGTGGATGGCTGCTGGCATTCGGCATCGTTCAGTGTATCAAAGTCCCGATTGAATATGACAGACCCCATTACATCATACGAGAAGCGCTGAACAACCTCACTCACATCGATACTTCGATTGTGCCCCTACTGTAGATGAACTAGCAGTTTTTGGATTTGAGACTTGATTCGCAGACATAAAACTGCATGTCTTTTCAGACCCTTGTCGAATGGCACACGGCCATGACGGTGCTCGCCCTCAGTCCTGGAAAAGATACACGATGGCGCATGCCCGCGGATCAGGTCGTAAAAGGGTCCGTTCGCTGTGCCATGACCCTTGTAGATGATCTCCTGTGCATTTTCTGTGAATAGGTGGAGTTCATTCGGTCCTAGGAAAGTTTTGTTAGTCACTCATACCAGTCTATTCGACTTGTGAAGCCCTACCGGTCCGTACAATTGGCCCATATCTCTTGTAAAGTCTTTCCAGCAATTTGTGATTGTCAGAACGCATAATCATTGCCACATGAGCCAATTTAGTCATGGCAAACAGCGGTGGCCCGGGGAATCTCCTCAACGGATGGTAGAAAAGCCGGTATACAATCATGCTCCCTAACAAGCCACAGAGATAGCAGGCGTACAATCCGAGAGTTACTGTCCATGTGGCGTTCATTAGGGACCGAGCAAGTTGTCGCACAAGAAGAGCGCCGAAGAGATGACCCTGAATGATGATGAGAGGATATCGATGCCACTCGCCATGAATGAATATAGCAACATGCGACAAGATCCCAGCGCTAGAAAAGGTGATGGCAGGCGCAAGATTGGATGTTTGCAAAGAAGAAATCATGATTGAGCATGAAACACAATCGATCATCTTGAAGCAGAGGCGAAGGTATTTGTGCAACGTGAGGCTCGCGCTCTCAATCGCCAATCGTGGTCCGAGGAGCTTCCATCATCAAAAATTAACTTGTTGAGTCCCTCCACGTCACTAGCGCTCCCAAGATATTCAAGCGCAGATCGTCTCAGAAGGTTGTCTTCTGCTTGGCGATCTGCTCCCTTGAGGACGGACTTGATGTCATCCTCTTTTCGTGACCACGCGGTCGCAACTCTGCCAACTATGCACATCTCATATCTCACTGAATATGCTATCGCAAGCGAAATTCGCCCTATACACTGTCTGGCTCTTCACCAGCAGCGATATCAAGACTGTCCTCGTTCCCAACCTCTTGTTATGCTACGGGGTCGCGAGAAAAGTGCATTGGAGCAATGCACAGTATCTCTGTGCACTTCCTTTGACAATTGCCTGGTTGTCACTGCATTTGTTCGCGTTCGCTCTCGGAAATCAACGCCGACCTTGCGCTGTGGCAGAAGACAGGGCTAATAAACCATGGAGGCCAATTCCAGCGAGAAGAATATCGTGTCAAGGAGCAGGGAGGCTGCATGCATTTATCCTGCCACTTTCTATTGAGTTCAGTCGTCACGTTGGAGGCTTTACTGAAAGCTCGTTGCTAGCTGCACTGGGCCTACTCTACAATGAGATGAGGTATGGGGACAAGAATTGGATCATGAGGAACTTGCTGAACGCTGCTGGACTTGCGACTTTCGCTTCAGGTTCTGTGTCAGTTTGTCTCAAATCATCTAGCACCGGAATACACGCCCGAGGCATCTGGATCATAGCGGCGGTTGTCGCAACAACCATTCAATGTCAAGATATCTATGATCAAGAAGGAGACGAAATCGCAGAACGTCAAACTGTAGCAGTACATTTCGGAGATGGTACAGCCCGGTGGGCAGTTCTGATTCCGGTTATTACATGGACAATTGTGGCAGTGTGGCAGCGAAGAATAGCGAGGCTCACGTCAGCGCTCCTCGTTCTCTTGGGGATTGTGGTTTCATATCGGATTTTACGCTGCAGTGGAAAGAGACAGGACAGGGTCACTTTTCATGTCTACTCCCTTTGGTTGGCGTTATTCTATCTTGGCTGCGCAGATTTGGCGTAGCATTGAGGAACACTCACATTCGTGCCGTTAAGACTGGCTTTGGATGCAGGGGTTGTGGAGACGTCCGGATGTCCATGGCATCTCGCTCGTAAGCAAAATGCCCAGTCGATGGATTATACTCATAGCTGATGGTGGTAGGATCATAGAGAACGACAAGATGTCATAATCCAGGTTGGTCGAAGAACTGTAACTGCCGCTGCTAGCCTGCATAGACGAGGATCCCATACCATCTTTCCGAGAAGCCTATGTCGCTGATAAGCCTGTGTGGCACTTATTAATGTGGATAATTGAATGACTAATCATAGGGTTAATTACATAGTTGATTTCATGGACACTGAATTAATCAATGGATGGCCTTAGTAGTAAAGGGCGTAGTCTATATAGTCCTTCCTGTTGAAGAACGCATCCCAGAGTCGCTCTGTCCGCCTCCCTTGCTGAGCATGTGACTTCGATCACATGTCTCCGAGGAGCACCTGCTCGTCGTTTCATGTCATCGTTGCGTCTTTCAGACTCCACAGTGAACACTGTGGACCAAAAGGTGCAGGCCTCGCATCCACGATTATCTGGAAGCTTCTGGACCACCAAGTCAGCAATCTACGACATGTCGTCATCAGGAACGTCAACCAAGCGGCTATCTGGTCGCTCTTCCGTGCCGAGGATAGACCCATATCGCCCGCTGGACAGGCATACTTCACATACAAGGCCGCAGAGTCAACATTCGATGAATGCTCGCACACGAAACCGTGGAAGGTAATGAGGTCACCGATGTCGCCGCCAACGAAACGACAGGCTGGAGAGATGGCAAGAAGGTAGTAAGGAGCCGGCAGAGCCGTTCAGCCAGGAGACCTATATGCTACCACATCAATGGCAAGGACAAGAATTGACGAAAGCTAGACGTAAAGTGATAGATCTTATGGCACATGGAAACGAAAGGAAGGTCGTCCGGCCCCACGAGCGCTGGACCACGCGGGAGAGTGCGCTTATTGTCAAGCTTCGCTCCGACACGATCGTACTGAGTGACTTTGTCTATGACCGAAATCGATCCGGCTCGGAGATTTCTGGTTTGTACGACTTCATTCCTGCATTACGATGGTTGACGGTCTCGCTCGGCAAGGGTTGCGTTCGCTTTTGGTGAAGGTGTGCAACTCCCCATAGGCACATTAACGGGTGAGAAGGGCAGGCCTGTACGTAGTAATGATAATCAGATGACCGGTCAGTGGGCTCACTCTTCCCATTGAGGTGGATGACACGCTCCCTGGTTGGGAAATGAGACCTGTGGATTCTGCAATCCCTATGTTCCAGAATGTATTGAATGTGGAGGTTCTCTTGTGAGAGTGCGTATCGAATTAAGTCACGACTAATGGAGGACGATGAAATCATAGTCTCGAGCTTCAAGGTTCCTCTGGCATTATACAGGTATCGATCTTTACGACATGCCGACGCCCTGCTTACCGCGCTCAGATCTTAGTCTGGCCAACGTTAAGTTCCGACATCTGGTCAGATGCATCGTCCGCTTGAAGGATGCACGTTGATTGCTATCTGCATCCAGCAATATGTGACTAGGCTAGGCCCAGCGCATAAGTATATTCGTTGAGCATAAAATGTGCGATCTTTTCTTGCGAAAGTGTCACCATGTTCCAGGCTACGACAAACGCCAAGCACTCTTTCTGCGAATGCCAAGATAGATATGCCCATGATCGCGAGGACATATCTATCTTGGCATAATTGGACCGCATCTTCGTCGTGCCTCCGGGGCATTTTTTAATTCAACGACAGCTGTTCCAACAGAGACGAGGCAGGCGCTCATCATCGTCTCTAGTATGAAGTCCCGAAGTTAGTGATAGTCTGGGAATCACACAAGATCGAGTCGCACGCTGCTGATAGCATCTTCGCCAAGCATACCGAGGCACTGGCGGAATCTCGACAAATGTGGAGGAATTGTAAGGCATCGCTGAAGAGCAAATCCAGGTTCATCTTTCCGTCCGATGAAGCCATCAAAGCTTCGTAGCAGGGAGACAGTCTCAACAATCTAGAAATTGCCTCGTTTCCTGTGGTACTGAGTGGCATCTCGAGCAAATTGGTCGCCCTTATGGAATTCTCGAGCAGCCAGAAGTGCTGCAGCACTGACGACAGAGACCCGAGCACCTTCATGATAATCGATCGGCACCATGAATCATTCGAAGTGCCTCAGTTGGAGTCATGATCTTGTGAATTCTGGCCGAGATAGACTTCTGCTGGAGCAACATGCTGCACGACCTTGACTTGACGTCCGAAAGGGCCTGGCCCAATATCACCAGTGCTCCCTCGCCCCGTTTCCTGACAAAAAACTCAGTATTTGAACCAAGTGCCTTGAACGAGTGTTTTGAATCTTCTCATTACCTTCTGCGTTTCTATGCCGCGAACTGCCAATGTCAGATGAGCCTTTGGCGACTTACGAGCGTGCAAGGTATCGCCGATCGTCCTTTCTGGTAACGTCCTGCATGAATGGCGTCGCAAGACCCACGCGACTGGCGCCATCTCCAGTCCTCTGCGACAGTCTGGCTCATAGTGTCTCGATACGAAGCCAGCGTGTCAATCTAGGAAGCGCCGTGCAATGCCCCAATTTTACAACGATGCGAATGCGCCCCGCCACAGGCATCTGCCGAACCACACAGAGCAGGTTTGTGGCCATGGTTGATCCTAATCATGGGTAGCTTTTGGGAGAAATAGGAGCCCTGAGCTGTCTCCAATGAACGTTGTGAGGCTGATCAGTGACTGCTGACACGTTGCTCAACTTTGTAGAGTAGCCAGTCGATACGTCTCCACTATATTAACGACCCAGGTCTGCTTTCTGGAGTTACGTCCTTTACTATTTTGTAATGTGATGGTGCATACTGTTCTCCGAGCCCGAGGTCATCCTCGTCTTCTTCCTGCATTCTCGAGAGCATTAACTTAAACCGATGCGATAAACACCGATCGGTCGGGTAGATGCATCAGCGCTGCAGTGATATCAGGAGAGAACACCGGGACTGGCTCGCCTTCTATCCCCTTCCGGATCCAGAGCATACTTCCAATCTTCCGTCTGCCTTCTTGCGTTTCTGTAGGCATTGCCTTGGTCCAATGTGGGTGGCCCAACGGCACCGTTAACACCTTGCCCTCTCTGACAAATGAGCAAGGTTCTGATAGTGCGATAACTCCGAAGTCCTGGAGTTCGGTGTCATTCATGACGCTATATTGTAACACTCGTCGTTTTCCGACTTCGAGTGAAAGCATCTTCAAGGAGCTAGGCATTAGCAACGGGAGGAGGATACAGTACTCGACAATTCCTGCTATACGATTCGTGAAGTCCACCACGGAGGATGCACTTTGGAACCAAACCCTCGGCATTGCACTCGGTGTGGCGGTGGCCTTCTTGCGCGCACTTAGCACAGTTCTGTGATTTGTTGCACATATGTGCGATGTGGCCTATCTCCTGGCACCTATAGCACTGCATTGGTCGTCGGCGCGCTTAACAAACCCGGGTGTACGACGACTCTCCTGCCACGTGGAAGTACCGGTCTTGTGAAAGGCGTGCCGCGTCGTTGCCTTTCGTCAGGTACACCATCATCGACCCGTACGCCTTCATACAGTCTTTTCGGCTGATCCGTACAATTTTGGCGATTTTGGTCTCGTTCTCTTTTTCCAGCATCTCAATCACTCCCTCGGAGATCACCCGTCTCGGTGATTACGGCCGTTCGGTTGGCATTGTCGACCCTGATCGGATAGAGCTGGTCCCGTAGCACGCGGCTTCCCGGTGTCACGACCGCGGTCTTCAACATCGCCTTTTCCAACCGTGCTGACTCGCCCTTGTCCCTGCAAGCTACGCGGAACCGGTCGGCGTTGCGTGGGTCCTTGGTGACTGCCACAAAGCGCCCTCGTTCTTTGTTTTTCGACTCCTCGCATCTCTCTCTCCACACACTCCCGGGCCACGCCGGGGTGAGTCCTCGCTTTCTCCACCTCACCGGCTCGCGAGATGTCTATCGTGCAGTAGAGGAAGTTTGTGAACGCTGATGGGGTCGTGCTCATCATTAGGCTGCGGATGTTGCTTTGTTGACTGTCAGGGGGTGTGCGTGTGACGTCCGCGTATGAGCGGCTTCCATTAGTAGGCACGCCAGCGTTAGCTAGTTGTTCCTGAATGCTCGCTACTACTTGCTGCTGAATGCTCACTGCTCCTTGCTCTTGTATCATAGTCGTAATTTGTTCGATGATTGGTCACGCTACCCTCGCAACTATTTCCTCCGCTTTTTTTCAATTTCTCTTCTGCATATACCGCTCGTCTTTCTGCCGGTCTGACTCATTCTTCCGCCTGTTTGGCTCGTTCTTCTGCTTGTTTCATCTGGCTAGCAGTTGCATCTGTGGTGTATTGTCACCAGCCGCATCCTTCAATTGTTGTACACTTTTCTGCGCTCTTCTGCTATTTCCCCTCTTTTCTCCCGCTGCCCTACAATTTGTCGCATTCAGGGTGTGTATGCCTCGATGCAGGCTTCGATAATTGATGGTTCCCTGCGATGCTACCCGATTTGGGCGCACGCTGATATACTCTCCGTCTCCCGGATATTCCGCCATCCCCCTCTTTCTCGCTCGTCTGCAGTCCTCACAGAAGTCTATCGAGTGATTGAGTGAAGCGCCAAGGCAGCCAAGATAATTTTTCTTTCAATATCTTCAACCGAAGTGGTTCCCTTTCGGGCCCATGCGGGGAGTTGTTACATATTCACTGGAGACAAAAACCGTCGCCAGGGCCCGGGTGAAAACTCCTCCTACCGATGCTGTCCGTCTTCCATACCAGGAAACTATTCGAACCGTGAGCTGCTTCTCCTGCAGCCTGGGTAGCCTCAGTCATCCACGTCGTGCCCCCTTCTCCTCCCCAGTCGGCCTCTCCTCTTCACCATCTCCCGCACTAGCGAGAAGTGCGGCAGGACATCCTGTTCGAAGAACCACGTCGTCACCGCGCGCAGTCCCTTCTCTGTCGTAAGCATCTCGTGGTAGTCCTGCGTGCCTGCCGCACTCGTCATCTTGTCGCGGTCTCGTTCAAAGCGCGGGCAGAACGGCACGATGTGCTTCAGCATCTGCCGTGCGAAGCCGCACGCGCACGCAGGGGACTCGTATCCTGGCACCTTGCGGCGGTGGAGGTGGTCATTCAGTCCGATATGCTCCGTTCGCAGGAGTGTCGCGATCGTGTTTTAGGCCTTGCCGAGCCGTGTGCGAAGTCTGTCTAAGCGAGGGTGAAATTCCACTCGCGTCGCAGTAGCGAGGTGCCGTCGCGTCGTGTCGTGCGCCGCCTGCGTCTCGCGTTGATGCGTCTCCTATCGTGCGCTCCACAGCTCGAGCGCTGCTGCCCGAGGGGCAGTATCTTGCTCGCCTTCCCTATGATGCTGGCTGATCCGATGAAGTTCTTGCATCCGCTGCGCGTAGCCATCGTGTCGAGCGTTGTACTGGGCTCGAGCCTGTTCCGCCACCTAACGTCGTGCTTGGTCGATAATTGCACTCGTCGTAGCCGTCGCCGTCTTCTCGCCGTACTTTCGTCCGGTTCGTTCGAGGAAGATATCCAGTGGCTCCGTCCCCGTTTCGTGCTCCAGTTCTGCGGTCGCTGTGGTCCGGTATGCTCCCGCGATCGCCCGGAGGCATTGGTTGTGGGCCACTTGAAGAGGATAGATGCTCTTGTTCCGGCCAATCCGGAGGTCTGCTCGGTCATACCAGATGGGGCTTCCGTATGCCATTGTCGGCCGGACGACTGCGGTGTATATCTGTCGCGCTTTCGAGAACGCCGCGCCCTACGTGCTATACGCGAGCCGAGTCACTGCTGCGATCTGTGCCGTCGCTCTCTCCGTCGTCTTTCGGATGTGCGGTCCCCATTTCAGTTTGGAGTCGAGATGGACTCCCAGGATCTTCATTGTCGGCTGCGGGCCGCTCTGGAAGCCCGGAATGCGGATCGTGGCTTGCATGTTGAACCACCTCGGCTTCGGATGGAGGTGCATGAGTTGATACTCGTCGGGCGCGAACGTGGCTCCATGTCTGCGGGCCCACTGCGCGCAGATCTCGTGCGCTCTCTCCAGCTTGCGGCAGTTTTCCTCCGTAGAGCGGCTAAAAGTGAGGATGTTCGTGTCGTCCACGAAGCCCACTGCGCTGGTATGTTGATTGTTGAGTTCCGGGAAGAGTGTGGACGCGAAATATAGGAACGGAATTGGCGAGAGGGTGGAGCCTTGCGGAGTACCGGTAGATATCGCCCGTGTCGTGCTTCGTTATTCTCCGAGTGTGAGGTACGTGGTGCGGTCGCTCAGGAATGAGCGGACGTACTGTGCGACCCAGGCGGTGATTACCGCGATTCGGAGATTGTGGATCAGCCTGACGTGAGACACGTTGTCGAACGCGCCCGATCTGTCGAGACTGAGTAATGTCGCTACAAGCTTGGGGTCCGCTGCCCAGATGGTCTGCACCTGTTCCACGAGCAGCTCGAGTGCCGTCATTGTCGATCGCTTCTGCCGCGCACCCATCTGGGTGTCCGTTAGGAGGTCGTGGGTTTCGGTCAGCGTGGTAACTCGCCGGGCGACGATGCTTTAGAGGACCGTTCCGAGCGTGTTCAGTAGTGCGATAGGTCGGTATGCTTTGGGCGTGTCGTACGTCGACTTTCCTGGCTTCCGCAGGACGACGGTGTTCGCATGTCGAAACGGTGTCGGGTGGTATGCTCGCTTGAGGTATTCCTGGAACAGTGCTGCAAGTGGCCTGGCCAGAATGCCTCTGCATTCGCGAAGGACCGGTTCGGGATGCCGTCTGACCCTTAGGCTTTGTCCGGCGGCAGACGTTTCAGCACTGTCGCGACGTCCCCCGGGGTCACCCTCCTGCGGTACTTCGAGCTCGGGGGAGAGGATGTGTAGTGGGCGATGTCGTTCAGGTCCGCTGGTATTGGCGGGGGAAGAAATGGTGTGCCAGTGCGTTTGCCTTTGCATCGGTCGTGGTGTGTTGGCCGTTGCCATCGGTGAACGTGGGGAAGTGAGGAAATGGCCCAGGTGCGTGCGCCGACGTCCGAGCCCACTTCGCGAGCCACCACATCGTCCAGGGCTCCTCGATGAGCTTCTCTACTGCTTCGCCAAAGGATGGTCGTATCTTTTTTGATCTGCTTTTCCTTCGCGTTTCTCGCTCTCTGATGTTCCGCGTAATCGTCCTCGTTCCTGCTTGCGCTCCATTAACGTCTTCTTCTGCTCGCGGCAGCCACTTTGTCCGTGCACTCCTGTGTCCACCCGCCCTCAACCCACCGCAGCGGTCGGCTGACGGGCACTGTCGCTTTGATGATATCGAGAATTGTCTTTTGGAGTAGATTGACTTTTTGGTTGATGTCGTTGTTTGTGTCTGCCGGTGGAGGGTACGTGGAAGCTTGGGTGAATCGTTGCATGAGGTCGTGTCCGACGGTAGTCCAGTTTGTTCTCTTCTATGCTCGCTGAACTCTAGGCTCTCGCTTTGTAGTCGGAGCTGCGAGGATGGAGGTGATGATCGGGATATGGTCGGAATCGGAGTTCACCTCCTCATGCGGTTGGCACTGTAGAATCCTCTGGGCGATCCACTCGGTAGCAAACGCGAGGTCTAGTGTGCTTTCGCTCCGTTGACTCTGCCAGGTCACTGTCCCCGGAGGTAGGATGAGCTGGGTTTGTGCCTGTTCTGTAATATCGTTAAGGGCGTCGGCAAAGGCGTGCTGGACAAGCACAGTGCTTCCTCCCCAGAACGGGTGGTGAAGATTGAAATCCCCCACCAGGAGATGCTCTCCTGGCTCCGCTAGTGCTGCCGGGAGCAGGTCGAGGATCCCTCAGGCTTGGCTGCTCGTCGACCGTGGAAGCTCGTTGTAGCAGTTGCGAATGTGTAGCTTCCAGTTCTCTAGTTCGATACTGAGCGTAATGAGGTCCGGGCTACGCTCTGTGATTTCCCATCGTTGCTCATCGAGGTATCTGCTCACGCAGAAGCACGCACGAGTCTTGGCGTTCGAGTGGTAGGCGAGTTCGTAATTCGCCGGGCGTATTGTCGTGAGCATCCGTGGGTTTCTCCACAGTTCTAGGATCGCAACTATGTGGTGGTAGTCTGGTCGAAGCACCGCATTCAGCGCCCGCATGACCTGGTCCTTGCTTTTGTGCATGTTGTACTGTACGATGTTTATCGTTTCCTCCGCTCTAGGCATCAATTTCTATCGACTCCGTTTGGGACTGCGCAGGTGTTGTAGTCGATGGTCGTCGAATCTGGCTGGCGGCGCCCGAGCCACGTGTTGCTGGAGGGCGTCCCGGTGGGCGTACTTTCGCTTTCGATTCTCGACCGTTTGCCAGTCGCCATTGGTCCGGCTCGGTACCACCTCCTGTTATGGTGTCCGATGAAACCGGGGTCCCATCTGTCGGTGCTGCTGCGCGCGTGCTTTCGCCTGGCTCCGGATCGGGCAGTCTTTGGCCCACGCGGGGTGTGGCCTTTTGCAGTTGGTGCATTGGGGCCGGTCCTGGTTCGTGCGGTGTGATCCCGCGCAGTGTTCGCAGGTCTCGATCTGGCGGCAGCTCTGCGCGATGTGTCCGTATCGGTGGCACTTAAGGCACTGTGTGATCTGACGTCCCGAGCTGTAATATTCGGCCAGGTGGAGAGAGTCACCGATCACAAGGCCCTTGTGGATGATGCGATCCGCGCTCTGTGCTGTGGGCAATGCGAGCAGGAGGGATGAATATGTCTGGCCTGCGGGGTACGTCCGACGAATCCATTTGGCCTTCGCGATCTTGACTCCAGGGTGGAGGGTCTGATTCTGGTCTTCGATTGCGCGGAGCGCGTCCGGGCTTTCAATCTCGATCTCCGCACAGGGGACGTGGTGGACAACAATCTGATAATATTTCTCTATCCTCTTTCCAGGTCCCCCCAGGCTCTTTTCCCATTCGGGCGCCTGAAGGATCGCGTGTTTCGCGTTTTCTCCAGTTAGGTACAGTCGGAGATTCCCGCTCGGGAGTTTTCGAGCTGCGATGATTTCTCTGCAGGCGGGATGTAGCTGTTGGACTTTCTGTACAATCGCTTCGGCGGGGAGCTTCTGCACCTCCTCCCTATCTTTGATATCTCCCAGCCGGATGGTGATCTCCGCGGTCTATGTCTGGCATGACCGGCGGTTCGTGGGTCTGCTGTTGGAGGATCGTGGACGCGGAATCTGCTACGAACAGGACTTCACGGAGCAGGAGAGGGGAGCGCGTCCAGACCGTCTGGTGTGCCCGGGGCTGCGTGGATTTTGTCGATATTGGATATGGCTATCGCATACTTGTCTGTGTTGGCAAGAGGTGGCGGGTGTGGGTCGTCGCCGGGTAGCGGGTGCGGTGCGGGAAGAGGCTGGATCCCGCTCCCCGTCGCATGTTCGCGCGCCGCGACGGCGAACTTGAATTTCAATCTTGGTCGTCGTTGCGATGATGGATCAACCACCTCGATAGTGTGTCCCTTTGTGTCTGACATGTTATAGGCAAGAGATTTAATATGATTAGGCTTGTCACTTTGTCGACTTGATTTCGCAGCATCGGCTTCTGCTGGACTGGCGTAGATGCCCACTGTGCACGGCATGATCGTAGCCGAGCTGGAAACGGTCCTTTTCTGCTCTCGCTTTCATTGATGAGAGCGTCCCAGTGTGCGTCAGTAAGCTGTTGGGTTACGGCATGGTCAAAAGTTCCAGGTTCGATATGAGAGGCTACCGGGGTTCGCAGCTACCCATCCTTGACGCTCGCATTCCCTAAGTGTGACAAGACCAATATGTGCCGAGACGAGGCAATACACTGGCCAAGACAAGGTTTGCGCTCCTCCGTCGACCAGCTCATTAAGTCTTTATCAAGATTGGTTGTGTCTGGCGACGTTTTCTGCTTTGCAAAGTTGTGTTTCAGACCACAGCTCGACGAAGCAGAAAGATGCAGGACGCTGGCTCATGTCCGAGGATCCGGCAAGTGCTGGTTGGTTCGCTTAGAAAGCTCGATGTTCAGCGTGCGAAACGGTCCGACCCGGAGACAAAGGCGAACCGGCCATCACCCGACTTGGTTCGTGCTGGCTGGACCGAGCAGGGAATTCTACATCATTGCTAATGGGACACACATAGATGGTAGGCTTTGCTCACCATCTGTTCTTTGGACCGCCCCAGCAATTGGCAGTCACAGCGTGCAAGATCTAGAGTTTAAAAGAATGAAGCTCTCGAGCCCAAGACTATAGCTCGAGGGAGGAAGCTTTGGCGGCTAGAGGGGGTTGAGTTGCTGTAGAAATCTGTTGAAACTCGTTTAAACCTCTCCCCTCGTTTCTTCTCAATCCTAAGCCTGTGAAATCTGCACTTATGGCTGACAATGACCTCCGAAAAGAGATTGTCCAACACTGCGCATCTCTATCTCCTATGCGGAGCAGGGGTTGCATCACTCGTTTCGGAAAATTCTCGGTGAACTTTGGCAAAGTCTCCAGCGACGAGGCCGAAAACCAGCGACGTGCCAGCACTGTGCTCGACAAAAACATCGGCCGTGTTCTGGAAGTGCACGATTACTTCACAGTGGCCGGTACCAATTACTTGGTCATGCACTTCATTATTGGCGAATGCCGCAGCACAATCAGCAACGAGGACTCTCTTGCCGCAGTCGCTCGTCTGGTGTATCATCTGCATAGTTTTCCCGGCAATGCTCCGGAGTCCATAAGATCCGGCAGGCTGTCGGGCGTGCTGTGGCCACAAAACGAACAAGTGCCACGTATCGCCTCTACTCTTGACTTGCAGCATGGACGACTCAAATTTTCGAGACGAGTTAGCCGAGAGACTGCACAATTTAAAACCGCTCACCTCGATGGAACAGGAGCAGACAGAACTTCTGCTCGTATTCTCGTTCAACTGCGTGCGATATTCGTGGTAAGCCATCTATCGGGGCATAACAGTCACACATCGTAAAAATCACCCACGCGTATAGGTCCTCCACCACTCTCGGCTCCAAGCCAGCAAAAAGGTCACGGCAGGCTACATCCAACACACAGCCGCTCGAAGATTCTCGGTGGTTGAACACGATGCTCAAGGAGGAAATTGAGCGAAGTTCTGAAAGCTGCCCTCCAGTGAAACTACGAATCGAAATGTAGACCGTTCAATTACTCAGGGTCACTCTCCCTCGCCCTGAGCAGCATCTCGCCGGCAGCAGCCGAAGGTTGCAGTGCACGGCGTTGTGCAATCAGAGCAACAACTTGTGCATTTGCCCCTTGCAAGCCTTGATAGTACTGAATCCGCCTTGCGACCTCATCTCCGAGCGCAGTCCAAGTCGCTCTCGCCTGATGCTGGCTCTCCTGCCGATCGTAGGTTCCTTGCTGGATCAAGATGGGTTGGGCCGCCTGACGCCGAGAGTACTGATATGATGCGAAGCCGAATAAGGACAAAGCAGAGCCCGGAGCAACCCAACCGCAGCATACGAAAGCTGCGAGAAGGACGATTCTGGAAAGCCGTCAGCGCCCGTTCTGTAGGTCAGGGCTAGTCATCTTACTGCCAGTGCCTATAGCCCATGCTACTGCCAGTGAAAGTAAAATCCTGGAGGCCGCAGCCGTATATGACATTGATGGCTTGCTGTACCGCAAAGTCGCCTGTGACCTCAGGAGCGCGGGTGTTGGCAATGTTGGTTGCTGCTCCTGATGGAGATTGTACTATCATTGATCGACTTTGGTGGTAGTCCCGGCTGCGAATCTCCAAAGTGCCATCGACATCGTTTTCAGTATGAGTCACATTGACTTGTACGGACCGGACGTCCGGCAAGAGCAGGTATCGAGTGACATGATTGTTGCTAGCTTGGGTGTTGCCTCTTGATCCTGTCGTATAGACCACGATTCGGATCCATTAACGGGAGTGTTCGCATCTTCATCGTTCACACGGATACTAGCATATCCGTCGTCGAGTGATAACGAAACGTTCATAGTGCAGATCGGGCCCGGATGGAGCAGTAGACAATCGAAAATGAGATGCTAGTGAGGCGAAAGACGTAGCTTTATGACTCTTATAGGTGCCAAGCAAAGCACCCAGAGCGTCTCGTCAAGGTACTGATTTTCATTCTGGAGTTCAGGTTGTAGTCGCACACAATGCCCCAAAAGACGCGAATCTTGATTACTTTCGTCTCTTCTCTATCCTAGTACGAAGACTTCGCGCAAATCGTACCGTATCGCTCTTGTGGCTTGTTCCAAAGGTGTGCCGCATGACTAACAAGAGTCCAGATCGACATGTAGCTACGCCACTATCCCTGCACTGCGTCCACTTTGAGGCGGTAGACCAAAGAGCATTCCATCTGCGCGCCTATTGGCTTCATGCGGGTTGACCGTGTCGCGCCGCAGATCCCGCTTAACTACATCGGGAGTAGCAAAATCTAGCATTCCATTTTAGAAAACCATGTCAATGATACCTGTCGTCGCTTGATACAGTCCTCCATCGTGCGGCAACTTTTGAGCGTCCGACAACAGCGTTGGTGATGCCAGAGTGTAGGGTGGACGATTTTGTAGGCACCGATTACGACTACATACGATACTTGGAGAGAACAGTATTGTTGTTGAGAACACAACTCACACAAGATGATCCAACCAACAAGGCCACGAACAGTAAAGCCGTACCAGCCCGTCCTTCCTCTTCGACACACACAGAGTCGCCGCTGGCAACAAATCAGGACAACATTCACTTCGTACATTTTCAGCCCGGAGAGAAAAGAAAGAGACGCAGCATTCCCGGGTGGTTGACACAAGCAAAGTGCTTAGTCAAAGAAACGCCAGCAGCAAGAGATTGGGACCAAGTATTCCGAGAGAAGGGTTTACACGTCATCATGGAGACCGGGAGCGCATTGACCTATCTGCTGGACACCAATGTAAAGCAGAATGTCTCAGCGCCGGGCACGCTGTCGATATCGAAACAAAGCGATGTCTTGAGCTACGTTCGCCACTACGCCCAAGCAGCTGCAGCACGATCAGTGGCAGCTTCAGTCGCTTTAACACTGGCAAACTTCCAAAAATTCCTCGTTCTTTCCGCCTGTGCAGTTCTGCTGGAGGAAGACATCCCGTCCGTTGAAATCCTTACGGTCGCGAAACTCTGCGTTGGAAACGTCACAGATGACTACTGCAACCGCATTATACGGTCGACCAAGGCCGTGAACGAACTCATTGACAACCTGAACTTGCGTGGATGGGGCTATCGCTCCAGTGAGCTGCTGCTCGTGTGTATGTCGCCGTTTTCTCGGTCCGAAGTGTGTGCGCTGATGTGGCCCAGGGAACCGTACGCCCGCATTCTACTTCCTGTTGATGAGCTCGAGTCGCGCCGCTCTCGAGTATCTGGTAGAGCAGCTAAGCCAGGACACGTTCTATGGGCACTCCATGAGTAACAGGTCCTGGACTCCAATCTTTATCCCCAGTATCGTAAATCATATTCTTGGATTTAGGATCCCGTAAGTTTGCATCTTGGGAGAGAGTGCGTCCTGCTAAGACATGATAGTATTGCCCGCATAAGCCAGATCTTAAACTACAAAAATGGCCATGTCCTGAAGATCCGAAGGAACATTTGGAGAGTGTCAGAGTCCTCAGGTGTGGTGGAAAGTGCTGACCCTGAGAGCCCCAGCGATCTGCAATGACATGTCTTTGAGTTGTCCACGAGCATCATAGATCTAGTGAAAAGAATATTGCCAGGCCGCCTCCTGTTGGAGGTGTCCAAACGCCCAGGTTTCCGTCCATGCAAATATCCCGTCCGCGGGGTACGTCGATGGGAAACCCGTTGTGTGGACCAAGGTCCTCAAGAGCGATAAAAATGACCGTTTGTTCCGTTGCGTCCACACCGGGACCGTCTTCGAGAAGATACCAGTCTTCAGCAGCAGGAGTCGCTTTGAACCGGCAGAACCCAAATTTTTTGATCAAAGCGGTCCCCGAGGACTTTGCTTGTCGTTGTACATGTGCCTCCACTCTCTGAATATTGGTTGCATCCTGGGTATAAGGGTCAGCCAAATGCTCCTCTTGCTGTCCAGTCTCTTCACTTGCTCTTGCCCAGTCATCCGCAATAGCTCCAACTCTTTGCGGGAGTCCGTCTTTGCGGAGCATCTCATACCAAAGAGGCTGCTCTGACGACTCTGGTAAATCGGCGTACATTGGAGGTAGTGTGGCATCTGCGGCGAATTCGAGGAAGTCCTGTATCACTGACAAAGGAGTCTCGCCGCCAACGGCGCCTGCATACCGTTGGCTCTGCAGAGCCACTTCGTGCGATCGCTCCGTCACGAAAGTGGGCGTTGAAGACATGATTCCTTCGAACGGATGTTGAGGCCAGGTGCTCGAACATACAAGATTCTCCGGCTTAGGTCACATGCGCAAATTTCTGACGTCACGTCTTCAACCTTCTCTTCCTCGCCTTCCTACCGCACAACAAACCACGCTTTCACAACATAGACGCCCGCGATGGCAGGAGAGGTCTCACCTGGTCTTTACAATCGTATCCCCGGAATCGACGATCAAATCGCTGCTCTCAACCATTCTGCCTTCTCCTCGGTATGGGCCGAATTATGCCAGGCTTTCATCAGGCATCAAGCGCACAAGGAATTCGGAGTCGCCCTTCTACATCGTCATCTGGACCTCCCTTTTGGGCATGCAATGGTGCATTCTTGGAACGAATTCGGCGACGACATATGCCGCCCAGAACCAATTGGCCTTCGCAAGATTTTCCCTTCCGCATATTACCTTCCGCAGGAGCAATTCCTGGCATTCGAGTTCTCCGTAGACCCAACACCAACGCCGTCCTCGGAATTCCTTCTCGACGTTCTCAAAGTGCTTCAGGACCATCAAATTGCACATGTGATCGCGGTTGTTCATGTCGGTAAAGGATACGACATGCGGATGGAGAAAATGCTAGAGCACGACGAAGGAACGATTGCCACCACGTGGGGGTCCAACCCCAAGGTCGTCCCCAACTACGTAACCACCGAATGGGCCTCGATGATGGAGATGGGGAGCCGCACTTGGTGGCATTGAAAGCTTGCAAACAGGAGGATAACGGGGGCCATAGCCGGACCTGAGTCTATGTGGTGTTGGCTGGTGGACGTGGTATACCAAAACGGGAATGCAAATTTTTGCACTTCTAGATTGAGCTTCTAAGCACTGATACCAAGTGGATCGTCTGACCAATGAAGCAAATTGTCACGCATTGGTAGATATATCAAGGCGTCGCTACCCTCAGCGAAATGGATACAGCACGGCTGACTATTGTTCACAGTCATGCAGTGTCTTTCCGTCGTTTGTGCTCCGTTCCTACTCATTCTCGGCGCCTTTCCTGCGCTTATTCGCAACAGCCACCAAGTGCAGCGAAGAGCACTTTCCAGCTCTGCCGCTGGGCCATGCACCCCGGTGTGGACAGCCCATGCACAAGCGGGCTTAAGTTTAGGCGCCTGGGCAAGTCATCAGTCCTCTATCCAGAACCACCTCGCTAATTGAAGTCAAGTGCGCTGCCACGGCTTTTGGCCTTATTGCCATCATTGCATCTCCACAGAACTGCATCGCAGCGGGCAGCGCTGAACAAGGTTACGAAGACACTCACTCGCGTGTTGCGTTGTTCGCGGCCATCTTGCTTGGCCAGGCATCTTTGGAGCTAAATGCGGTCGTTCTCCACAGCTTCGGCGATTTCGGGATGTGGTGGAAACTCGCTGTGACAGCGGGACTATGTGCATGCGTCGCAAGCATTACGTTGGTGAGCCTGCCAATGACTTCACCGGTATGTAGCACCGTTCGATATCTTGAAGATGATGCTGACTACAACGGGCTTTCAAGCTCGTAGCACGTTACTTACCGACAACAATCGTCAGTCTCGCAGAGCTTGGCTTCACTTTTGTCATAGTAACGAAGATCTTAAGACTGGACTGCTCGGTGTCTCAGAAATGGTGGCACACCTGTCCATTTCTTTTCCGTTGCATGTGAGTGCACTATTGGCGGGATTGGCATCACTCTAACAGTGCTCAGCAACCTGATCCTCATGTGGAGTTGGACTGCGCTGCTCGACAAGACAAGTGCCCTCGTTGTCTTAAGTCTCCAGTGTCTGCAACTGCTTGTCCTCGTTTTGCCGCTGCGCTACAGCCCAGTCCTCTTGGCTTATCGTGAACTTCAAAACCGGCGGCAGACAAGGCATCAGGCACCTTTGAGGAGTACAGACAGCACGTTGCCGGGACAATCGTGGGGCGGGATTGTGTCCTGCGCAAGCCGATCGGAAGACGGCGTTGCTTCTACGAGCACTTTGTATCACGCTAGTATCAGACCACCATCCAGCTCTTACCGCCACTAGTATAGCGCCTTTTGGCGCACGAAAGAGCTCGCAGGTGTACTGTGCTTCATCCTCTTATGGACGGCTCGTGTAACTCGGTGCTATCAAGAGCCGCGCGACAGGTAACCCGTGCTTGACTGTAGTCTCACCAATCAAATCCATGAGGATTGTCAAAATGCGTATCGGTGCATGTGTCCAAGGTACCACTCACACAGAAGTTCTTATAGCCATCTGCACTCCTTTGTTCAAATGACTTTCATTCCAGGACGCATAAAGCACTTGCCGTATTGCAATTTCTCAGCCGGCCAATGGTTTCAAACTATTTCAACTCAAATTCAAGTACACCACTTAAACACCTCTTTTCCAATAATTGTTTTCTTGTGCTTCATTCATACGAGAGGCGGAACTGTCCGGTCTCCGGACACTCGGAAGACGAGCCGGCAGACTTGAGCGAGCGTTCCGAAAATGGCACTTATCTTCCACGATATCAAAGCCCGAGATGACGCTACCGAGGTGGCCATGAATGAGGCGGGAGGGTCAGATAGTCGTTAAGAAGCCAATTTCTCTGGGCTGAGGGCCTGAATGGGTGCACTACCGTGGCTATCACCTCTACACTTGGCGGCATTCTAGCCCATATAGCCCTGCGTACCCAAGACACGACTGGCCACCAGAATTCTCTCCACCTAATGCAGCATTTGATAGACAAGTTTAACCGAGGAAGAGCAGCTGGAATATTCTCAAAGTCTAGCAACATTGTTCTCGCTGCAATATATGAGGGTGAGGTTGCTCTTCCAGACGCTATCAATACATCCAAAAGGTACTCAACAAGCTCCAACTCCCCATCAGATATGAGGAGTATCGGGTACGCGAGGCTGAAGAGGCGCGGCCAACTGGGGAGACATCACTTTCCATATATGGACGGAAGAACGAGAAGCCGTGGATCTATGTCAACAACAAGCCTCTATTAACTGAGGGAACTGCCAGCACCGCCCCTCAGCCGACAGCTTCTGGATGGACTCCTCGAACGGAAGTCAAAGGCCATAGCCCATCAGGTCTCCAGCAGGCTAGAAACAAGCGCGACCAGCTAATCGCGCAGGGCTGGTCAAAGGAGCAGGCTTTTGCAGGGCTCCATGTGAGGGTGGCGGGAGCGCAGAGCATTGGTACAAACGACGCATATAAGTTGCTGACGCAGGACGAGCCAACTGCGGATAGATCAGCTGTCGTCGCACATTCCGAACTTGACGGTGTTCCTGGCCAAGCCGTAGGCGGCACCTTGCCACGGAGATGTCAGTACGGCAACTATTGGTGGTAGCGTGTATCACCTAGCGGAAATCATCGCAGGATCGATGAACGAATGCCAGGATAGAGTAATCCCGCCATCGCCCCGTTGAACAGTTCCTTACGGTCGCTCCTGAGGCCATCTTTCGCAGGTTGCGATGCGACCCTGTTGATACCACACGAGCATCGTTCCTGGATATGCTTCACAAAACGCAGGTTGCTGTGATCCGTTGATATTGGAGGACGGGAGCTCACGGACAGACCATCGATGATAAGCAGTATGCAGTGCTTGCTACAAGTTACATAAGTACACCACTCGAGGCATTTCAAGGTCGCTGTCACCTCGGCAAAGTGCTTTCTCAGCTTTTCTTTTAGAGCTATAAAGATCCCTACATCACCTTACTCGGCGCACAACATTCACAATTATACTGCACCGAGTTTTATCGATAAACTTGTATGTGTGACTGCACGAATGCGAGGACACTTGGGAGTCGCTTGATTGCAAAACCCGTTCTTTTGCGACCGCAGCCGCTCTTTCAACGATCGAACCCGTCTCTCAAGCTGCTCGATCACCTGATTTAGGCGAGAACATTGCTGGCAAAACTTCGTCCAGCACATCAGCCCAGTCGCGCTCGTTCGTATGGAATTCTGCGATCATCCCTTCTGCGACGTCGCTTTCCCCCAACCAAGCCTGCATCCACTCAACATAGACCGAACCGTTCTGAAGTAGGAGATATCCCCCGGCCCATCCGTCCACCGTACCAACATGGTGATCGAACGACGTGAGCGGCAGGGTCGAGTGATGGAACTCTACCTTGTACTGCCTTTCCACCCAATTACCTTCCACATTGATGGTTTTGTCCCGCACAATCTGCTTTGGGACAAGCTGGAGTTTGTCGATGTGTTCTAGATTTTTAGCGGCCATCGTTTCAGCGCGGCTCCGAACGAGACCTGGGACCAACTTCTTCGTAGACTTGTTGGCAGAAGAAAGGTTCACATCCTGCCTGAGAGTGAGCTTGCGGATGCTTCGCGCCGGCGTACGTGCCCTCGATTGATCTCCATGAGCCATACCATTTTCTCCGAGTTGTATGGTGAGATGGTGGTAAGCGCAATGGGACTGTTCTGGACGGACAGAACTTGGTATGGTTTGGAAGACAGCCGCTTCGATTATAAGATATGAGAATCAGCGCTCGAGACGATGGCCGTACAATTTCGTTGAGTCCAAAGTGCATGCTGAAGTTCACGGATCTATTTATTTCGTGTTCTTCGTCAGGCCACCGCTTAACCGTCATTGTCACGAGAACCAAATGTTTTGCAAACCCCAATGCCGACAGACGGTTTCTAGCTTCTGTGACTCCGCTTCGATGGCCGTGCACGGCAACTTTCAACTCGAAACCCTACCCTGAGCTGTAAGAGGTGACCGGCTGTTAGCTTCAAGAGTTCCCGATAGGATGAATGATTGATAAACGATCGAGCCTTTGCCATTAAACGTCTTGGCTCGTCTGCTGTCGAGATCTTGCAGAGTGGGCTTGATTCGGAACCCACTCTGTCGACGTATTCAACTCTTGGCACGACAATACCACTGGCAATCGCGGAGTACAGCTGTGTATAAGAAGGCAACCAAGTAGCAACATTTCGGTCGTTGCCAGGATAGCATCCACTATGGAACAACAACTTTTCACCGGTTCTTTCCAGCACCCCTCCCCTGCCCGACACGATACGCATTCATACGTAGCCTGGGGACAATACCTACCAGACTGTCAATCAAACCACCCACCATCAAGTCCACAGAATGCGGTTCCGCCTTCGAAAAGAGAGTCTGCAACGATGGGAAAGAAGAGAGCTACAACTGTTAGTAGCTGTCCAAACTGTACCATGTCACAGCGTACAGAAAGCAGGCCTGTAACGAATGCCGAAGAATGAAACGAGGCTGCGATGAAGGCCAGCCGTGCGAAGCGTGCC
Source organism: Cercospora cf. sigesbeckiae (assembly GCA_005356805.1). Lineage (NCBI taxonomy): Eukaryota > Fungi > Ascomycota > Dothideomycetes > Mycosphaerellales > Mycosphaerellaceae > Cercospora > Cercospora cf. sigesbeckiae. The sequence goes on along the minus strand of RQIF01000039.1, from coordinate 94,032 downwards.
GTGCATACGGCACCTTGTGCGAATATCGTAACACAAGGCCGACGGCCGATGACAAAGTCTACTTGCAGATAAGCGACCTAATGGAGAACATTACACGGAGCGCCTTGCAGCTGGGCGAGAAGATGGAAGAGATTTCGGGTCGTCTACAACTCGTTGAGCAGGCCGTTCAGGCCCAACAGCATAGACGAAGCTTCTACAGCGATGCTGAATTCGTGCCGGGGCAATACCCGGTATGGTCGGCACAGACATCCAGCGCCGGGAGATGCAGTTGGCTCGGACCAGAGGGGAGCGGCCAGGGAAGATATAGCCCATCGTCGACCGAGGACACTGTGCATCCAGCAACACCACAGAACATGCCATCCGCAACAACGATACCGGATGGGTGGAACTTGGCATCAAAGAAGCGGAAGCTGGACGAATCTCTTGTGGCAACCTCTTTCTACGGTGCGGGCGATGAGGCAGTAAACGCGCTTTGCCTTGTGTAAAGTGAGCCTCTGTCCTAACACTGTTCATCATTTATGTATTATTGGCCGAATGAACACTGACTGTCACTTCTTTACTATGTTTTCTTCTGTCGCGCGATGATCTCTTAGTGGACAATGTGGTTCGGGCGACAGCGCGGGAGCATCATAGCCACCGTCCGAAGTGCGACTGAAGCAATTGGCGGGCTCTAGCTATAAGCAGAAGCGTCATGTCCCTTGATCTTCCTCTTTTCGCCCACAGTGTTCATGAGGTCGGAATACTTCACGTTCGAGGCGTGGACAATAGCTCGTTGGAGATCTGCGATACGACACAAGATTGCCGATTACTGGGAGCAAAACATCCACACATCCAAACTAACTTGTGCAACATGAGTGACGAGAAGACCGTTGCCAGCTATTGTGCCATCTCAGTTGGTATCGACGCGTACCCAACTAAACCTTTGAAAAGCTGCGTCAGGGACATTGCAGGGGCCAAAGAATGCCTCCAAAAAAAGATTACATCTGTCAACATTCAGTTACTCGCAGCATGCGGACTTCACTCTAAGGACCGCATATGCAGGAGACCTGGGACTATGCATAGGGTCTCGACCACTTGCAGCTACCCATGAACCAAGCCCATACAGTCAATTTCAAGGTGTCGAGGATCAGCCTCGACCGCCTTCAGCTACTCGAATGCAGGGCTCTTGCGCATTTGCACTACAACGGGCTCTTATTCTGCGAGCATGCTCCACGTGCGGCCAGAAGTAGACCTCAGGTGGCCTTGGCTCTCCAGAAAATTTGCAATGATATGTCTTCCTTTTCGTAAGATGATCAGGGCCACGCTGAAATTAAGCGGGTGATAGACTTTGTCCTCGCTGCCGAGATCCCGTTGCCTTTCTAATCGCGGGAGTGGAGAACTCCCACACATCTTGCGCCAAAAGGAGGGATGCTCAGTTTGTGGGGCTGTGCATGAAAGTCCGAGCTTTTCACCCTTCCAAAGGGTCAAAAGCTGAGTTCAGCCGTCGTCTTTTGGATAAAGCTAGCTCTTTACCACCGACAACACAGATGGGAGACCAAAGGCAGATTTTACAAGACGCCCTGAGAGTGGTGCTCCAAGCTTTGGAAAAGCTCACTGCCGAGGACCTCATTGATGAGGTACGACTTTTGTAAATGTGCCCTTCGCTCCAGCTAAGAGGGACAGGATGTTCAACGCACTATCACTCGGGCAGTCGACACATTGGCGAGATGCAAGGCTCCGAGTCGAAGACAGTATCGCAAACGAAAGCGACCGTCATACGAAGCATTCTTCGCCAATGCTAGGCCGTCGGCACGAACAAAGCTGATACAAGCCGCGAAATCCGTTTCCAACGCCGTACAGGACTGGGGCCCCGCTGAGAGCTACCTTCACATACTTTCATCCGACGATGATATTTTCAAAGACTCGAAGCCGCCTCTGAACTACGCCCTTGAGGTCTACGAACGTCTTTCACGCAAGTCGGAGTCTCTCTTAAGGCTGGGATCCATACTCGTGGCGCATGTCATCGAGCTTCGTCACACAGCTGCAGCTTGGACTCACCGAACATCGCTGGAGCAGTTAGCGGAGGAGACCGGCAAGTCTGTGGATTACATCACGAGAGCAGAGCGTGCGGGGCGATGGCTGACGGATCATGTCATGTCTTGCTTGGGGCCGGGTTCAATATTTCTGCTGGGGTCAACTGATCCAAGGTAAGACCTAGGACTCGTGTTACCGTATTCGACTGACGTACCCAGATGGGGTATTGATCTGACCAAAACTCACATTGCCCTGCTTCAAGATTTTTGCTATACCACTGCAGGCTTTTCTGCGAAAGCACAAGAGTTGACCCCCATCCTGCGAAAAGTCTTGCAAAACATGTGTAATCATTGTGGCGGTATTCCAGATCACAGTAAATTAGGCCGGCAGCTGGCAACGGCGAGGCTGGACACATCTAATGCTGCCGAAATTTCGAACAATGTCCACGGCTCTCCTGAGCTCATGGAAAGGCCACAACTTGAAGGCGTTCGAGACGGATTCACATCCGTACCTGATAATTTGCTGGCCTTGGAAGTACACCGATCGGTACAATTCCGCCCACTGTGTCCAGAGCAGCCGATGGAGACACTTACTTCCGATGACACTCACCATATACTTAGTGATTCTGAAATCGAAGAGATGGAACGGTGGTACAACATGCCAGGACAAGCAGTTGAAGGATTCCCTAGCCTCTTCGCTCGAGAGAGTTGTTTGACCATAAATGCAATGTAGTATCCACCTTTTAAGGAAGGCTTGCCCGTGCGCCACGTGCGCGACGTGCCTTGTTTCCACTCCGGGTCTTCTCTTCCAAGAGCCGAATACACTCCGTAATCGTAGCCAGGACTTGCATTGCTTGGTAGGGTCGCTTCCTGGGTAGCGATCAGCACCTAAGCGACGCCGAGCTCACTATCTGGATGGTTGGGTCTGAATTGCTGCGTAAAATTAGTTCTATCGAGTAGGTAGCCATGCTGTCACGCACCGTCTCGCACTCAGTAATGACTCGTTATATCGTCGGTGTGTCCGGAACCCGCGTCAAGAATTTTTTCCGCTCCACAGCCGGCTTCTGCCCTTCGTCTCGTCGATCTTTGCCATACTTCTCATCAACTTCTAATCTGGCAGCCTCTGCCACCACTTCTGGAAACCAAATTTCTGCGTCGTCCATCGATGTCATGGCTTAGATCGAGAGGAATGTGGTATAGTCGGACCACGATTTGACGACGTGGAGGGGTAGCTGATGCATACAACGCCAAGGTTGACGTCAGTGACACTTCGCGCAGCGCACGTTGTATAACAAGTGCCTGAGGTTGTTCAGTGTAGCTTACTTTCGTAGCAATGCGCGTGCCCTTCCCCGCGGAGAACGAAGATACTGCAGGCGCTGTGGCACGTTGTACCACGATCCCATGGTACAGCCAGCCTCCGAGGTGCTGGAGCCCTAGCTGACCCCGCCAACCGCACTCCACATGCAAAACCATAAGTTTCCGTTGATCGCGCCGAATTAGATTGGAAGACTGGATCAATTCACCACGCCACTACTTCTACTCCATTTCGCAGAAAATATCAGCATATGAGCCCTGAGTAGGCTTTCGTCAGTGCATGATGGAAATACGTAAATTAACCCTCCAGCCTCGGTGCACGAATGGCGCTCTACGCCCTGCATTTCACGACCAACAGCAATCCCCAGGGAGACAGAATAATGGACCTACTAACCGTGCGGTATGCACATTTTTCCAGAAGGGCAATTGTCGCAATGGAACCAGATGCACTTTCGATCATCCTGCTTCATCGGTATTGCTCACAGCTGCAGCACCTACAGTCCCGTCTCGGGAAAGATTAGACCAGCTCACTACAGTGGACGTAGACACCCGCTCATTAGTCGCCTGCAAGTTCTACCTGCGTGGATCTTGTACCAAAGGGGCTGCGTGTCTATATCATCATCCTGCTGAACTGTCTGGGCCGCTAGATAGAACAGGGAATCCGGACTCGACTGAGGCAAGTCAGTCTTCCAGTGCACGGGCAGACGTGATACTTACACTGAGACAGCCTGGGAATGTGTCAGATAACCTCCAGAGAGCATTGTTCGGCGCTTTCGTGTTATTCGATCACGGCGCCATCGTTCAGAAAGTATCTCTGGCCTCCGATTTCTCCTCCGTGCATGTGGAAGGCATGGGATCCCCTCGCGATGTGGCGTCTGTCGTCGACGCTTTTCGTCCATTGGGATTCGGAATCGAGCGCAATAATGTACACTTGCTGCCCGGGACGCAAGGCACAGCCGCTTGTGCTCAGATCACAGTCGAGGATCCGACGTTTGCGAAGAGGTTCTGTGACAGATTGCGGGCAGATCCAAATCTAGGAAGAGTCGTGGCTAATGCAATTCCCCCGAGACTACCTTTCTGGGCAGCAGGTAGACGAATTAACTGCAGGAAGGTCATCGTATCTTGGCATAAACCTACATGCCTGGTTTGGTTGAATTTTGGCGACAAATCTGTAGCGCAAAGGGTGAGCGACAAGTTCAATAAAGGTCAATACCGGATCAGGGAGCATAGGGTGAAAGCCGGGCATCCTGTTGGCAGATCCGACTACCAAAATCGTCAGGGAATCACGGTGGTACTACAGAATGTTCCAGACTGTGCCACACGATTAGAGATTCTTGACGCGATTAAAGCCCAGTACGACAAGCCACGCCATGTCGAGATTAAAAAAGCGAACGGCTTCCACAACTTTGATCATTATTTCACGACGGTCAAGTCTTTATTACTCCAAATGGGTCCTCTGGAGATGAAAGATGTTACGAGGGAGGACTCAAACCGCTTCAAGGCGGTTGCTATCTTCGATGATGAGAATGATGCTCGTCAGGCCGTGACTAAGCTCCACGACGTGCCTCAAAGTCTGCTGAACAACGGCAAAGTTTCTTTGGACCTCGTCAGCTCGTCAAAATTCAAGATCTCCAGCAAGATTTACCAGGCTGTGGAACAACAATTCGCAAGCCATACCTCAAGCTGGCACGAGGACCACCTTAGCTTCCACACGTACTTCGATTCGTCAGTCCAGCAGCGATACGTTACTCTCAAAGTGGAGGGAGTATCGGTCAAAGCAGTTGCAAAGGCCACGAATAAAATCGAAAAAATTATTGCAGGAAGGCTCGTGGAAAACGAAGGCAAGCCGTCCTGGAGTAGCTCTTTAGCATCTAATGGGCCATTGTACCAGCAGCTGAAGAGCATCGAGATGAGCTACAATATTGTTATACTGCGTGACCGACAGAAACGACACCTGCGCTACTTTGGTCCAGATCGTCTGTATGCTGCGGCGCAAGAATTGATCATCGGTTTCACAGACGCGGACGCCAATACCACACACGCCGTTCACCTTGATGCCAGACAATTCATTTGGGCATGTCGCGGCGGCTTCGATCAAGTTTCCACAGTATTAGGAAGAAACTTTGTCACTTTTGACATGACGTCGACTCCTAAGATCATCGTCACAGGAAGTGCAGATCAATATCGGCAAGCTTTGGCTATCGTGGATGCTGGATCGACTAAAGGCATCACAAATGAAGTAAGAAGCAGCAACAAGGAGGACTGTGTCATATGCTGGACATCCGCCGAGGACCCAGTCACCTTGCATTGTGGTCATGTGTACTGCCTAGACTGCTTTGAACGGCTATGCATGTCAGGGAATGCCAGTGACTCTGGCTTCTTGATCGAGTGCCAGGGCGGAGCAGGAACATGCAAAGAGGCTGTCACATCGCAAGAGCTAAGGGATGAGCTCTCTTCCGCAGCTCTCGAAGATGTCCTGGAAGCGTCTCTCACCACGTACATTCGTCGTCGCCCAAACGAACTGCGTCATTGTCCCAGTCCCGACTGTGGCTATATCTACCGCATACACGCCAGCACCAAAACCTACACATGTGTGAACTGTCTGGAACCAACGTGCATGTCTTGCCATGAGCAGCACGGAACGATGAGCTGTGACGACTACAAAGATCTCGCATCTGGCGGGAACGAAGCTTTCAACAGGTTCAAGAGAGAGATGAACATCAAGGACTGTCCGGAGTGCAAGACGTCTATGGAGAAGGTGATGGGTTGTAACCACATGACGTGCGGAGGCTGCGGCGTCCACATCTGCTGGGTTTGCTTAGAAACGTTCAAGGAAGCACCTTCATGCTATGGTCATTTGACTGCGGTCCATGGCAGAATTGCGGACATGGAAGATCTTTTGCTCTGAATGGTTCTGCTTATGTGCCGTTATGCGGCTCAAAACAGTCAACGGATACTGTCAACCGAAATCATATATGCGAAGTAATGCGCGTTGATTCCATTTGGAGATGTTGAAAACAGCAAAAAAGTACTGTTGTCCGCAGGCGACTTTGAGGTCGGCCTTGCATCTAGTGCATCTAATGCGCTATCTTCCGCTGGCGAGACTATGCTGCGCGCGAAGATCTCGAGGAGCAGCCGAGCGCGAAGCGGAGGGTTGGCTCCCACAACTTTCCAACCCAGTTCTGGGACGCGTTGTCAAAATTACGCTGACGCGACGGGCACTAAGAGAATTTGATAGTCGCACCGCCGGGGAGAAGAGCACGCCGGAATTAGCAGGAGAGAAGGGGTCGACACGGCTATTGGGGTCAGATACCAAGCGGCTTCTGCGCTTTGCGCAAAACGGAGGCCCAAATCTGAATCATCTTCGAGGCGTAAGTGTGCCTACAGATCATTGCAGAATTTTATGCTAATAGTTAATGCAGTACGCAGATCGATCACAACCTGTCGCAAACATAAGCAAATCAAGCTTGCGAAAGGGCAAGCGCTCTCGAGACTCCGGTCTGCCGAGTAGCGACGTAACGAGGATAACGAGCAGGGCCTCGTGTGTTCGAATTTTGGCATTGGTCTGTTGTTACTATAAGCGCGGACATGGCGAGTGGACTGGAAGACGAGGAATATGTGCTCCTGCTATTTCCAAAGATCGAAAGACTGGTGTTACGTGCGAAGAGAACATGCGTCAGCTAACATGCGTCAGCTTCCTATCAGATAGGGAACGAGGAACAGTCTTATGTCATCTTAACTACACCATGTAGGCAGTTGACGGGGCCACGTCACGCAGAAGCACGTCGATCCCCAATGGCATTAGTCTTGGGGGAAGACGATCAATTGGTTAAAACGCTCACCGGTCGGGTGACATGCATTCCTATAAATACAGCACTTGGTATCGCATCCCCACTCCCGATTCGCAAGATACATTCGCAAGGACTGCAAGTCTGAAGATTTTACGCTTGTCACGTAGACCAATTCTTCCTAAGTTGCAGACTGTCCTGATCGTCTACGAAATTGACGTCAAGAGACTCACTGATGCATCATGCTCGCACACCAAGAGAGGACGCGCGGCCAGGCCCGTCGGGCAGATGAACCCTGGCCGCCATTTCCGAGGTCTCCCGTACTGCACCCAGTCGTCTCCGTCCACTCTGCATCTCTGTCGACAAAAGGCGTCTAAAGCGATTCTCAAGGAAATACGCGAGCGCTTACAGAATCCTGGATTGCGGGCGTATGCTTGCCGGCCTCGCCCCGCATTTTTGCAGGCAGGGAAGTGGCTACTACGAATAGGTCTGACGCCATTAGCGCCTCGAAACCGACATGGTGCAAACTCCATGGTATGTTCACCCGCTGAGTGTGGGGCGGGCGGCCGCGGACTTGTGCCGGTTCGCACATGGCTAACTTGACTAAGCTACTCAAGCTGCAACTGTTCGTGGATGACAGACTGTGCTGCAGTGCTTGACGTCTTGCATCGGGTTCGAGCGATTGACTTGCTGGGCCAGGGTATTTGAAGTATGTATGCGCATAGTGCGTGAAATGTGACAGCGCGCCCCTCGTTCGGAGGCGGCGTTTCCGCTCGTCACCGCTGCCTTGCACATCTGCTTAACCACCTTCCTCTCAGTGGTACTGCTGCCACCGCTGCCCATTGTTTACACTCTGGCTGCCCCTACAAATCTCTTTTATCTTCTTTCCTTTTCTTGTGCTTCTTTGGTTGCAGCCATACAGCTCCACGTCGAATCGCCGCGTCTCTCATACAATCAACTGGCATCATGCAGAAGACCTTGAGAGCGTCGGATCGCTCCTTTGCCGTTAATCCTGAGCATTGGATCGGCCACAGTGACTTCTTCGCGGCACTATTCTCGGACGAGTGGAAGCAATCAGGCGACGATGGATCATTTTCCATTGAATGTGACAGCAACCTTCTCGAACACATTCTAAGCTACCTCCGTAGTGGGGTGCTGCCTCTATTCTACGATAACGTGCAAGGGCATGATATTGCGCTATACCAGCGATTGCTCGGAGAGGCAGAGTTTTTCGGCATTCATCGTTTGTGCAAATGGATACGTTCAAAAAAATACCTGGAGGCGGTCCAGATCCGATACGTAGCCGTCTCATCGCAAGACCGTTCGACTGTTACCAAATACACGCTCTCAGATTCGGATGGTCGTACACTCCTGTGTGATGATCGGCGCTTCCTTGAAGCAACAACATTCGGCAACATGGATTTGACGGTAACGGCCATCACTCAACAGACCGCAGTCTTCTACTGTCCTGCAGGGAAACATGGCAAAAGCAATGAAGAATATTGCCGCAGCTGTAGCAACGAAGGCATTGGTGGGGGTTGGAGGAGCGAGGATGCCCTTATGTGGTCTGCTGTGCGTTGATGCGTTCGCCGAAGACTGATATGCTTTGGAGTCATCGACATCACGCTCCCTTCTCCTCCCCGGTCGTCCTTTTCTCTTCACCATTTCCCGAACTAGTGAGAAGTGCCGTAGGATATCCTGTTCTAAGAAGCACGTCGTCACAGCGCGCAGTCCCTTCTCTGTCCTAAGCATTTTGGTAATCCTGCGTGCCTGCCTCGCTAGTCATCTTGTCGCGGTCTCGTTCAAAGCACGGACAGAACAGCACGATATGTTTTGGCATCCGTGTCAGCACGTACGACGGTGATGTGAGCATTGACCTTTTAGGCTCAGTGAAAGCGCCGCAAGGTCCTTGTCCCATCGAATGTGCTCCGACACAATGCATATTTCCTCCCAATGAACATTGCGAATAGTTTGGTGTCATCAGAGATTTCTGATTGCATATGCGAGTCGTGATTTTGACACTGCTGATACGCATTTCAACCAACCAGGGTCAGGGTAGATCCGTGCTTGTCCAGGACTGTATCCCAATAGCGAAATGTATGTTCAGCACAACACCGCGCATATACAAATGTCTCGAAGATGTTTGTAGGACTCTGAAAAATTCCTAGTCTTTGGAAGCAAGTGCCGCATCCAGTGACCCCAACCCCCATCTCGATCGGTCGGAGGATCAGTCCATCAACGCGTGTCATAGTCTGCAAGGCGGAAAAAGGAAGATGCTAGGCTCCTCTGCAAAGCACGAATCCGAGTCAAACTCTGTCGACAGGGTGCGTCTGTCCATACTCGAAAGCAAAACCTGAACCCCGTTGAATTTCAAGCTTGGTCGAGCTTCCATCTGGACCACACCCTCACTTGCACAGTACTTCTCGAGACTGACTGTACACGTACCAACGAAGCGGGCTAAACGTATACGAAAAGGCACCTGCTCCAGATGTGTGCTCACAAATTTGGTCTCTTGTGTGCGCGAGGCCCAAGACCAGGATGGCAGGACCGCTGTGCGAGAAGCGCCACAATTGAGGTCTTCCTCTACGCCCCATAAGAGCTGTTCTGGCAGACAAGAACTCCATAAACCGTGCAAATATTCGTGTGAAGCTGGTGGGAAGACCTGCTCGAGACGCTCGACGATGCTGCGAAATGCAACGAGCTTATCGCTCGACCTCGTAAAGGTCTTCCTGGAGTAGTCACGCACCAGACAACACCATAATATGTGCAAGTCTTGTGCACCCATTCTCTTGTTGGGCCGGTCAGGTGAAATCTCTTTGAACCTTAAGACAAAATTGTCTAAAAATGTGCCAGGAAAGTCTACACCTGTTGGGAAACCTGTAGAAGCACGCAGCGAACAGCATTCCCAATACTGCTGATGGCCGAAATGGACCGTCCTGGTCGACAGTAATCGTTCTTGCAATGTCCAACCTCTGGAATAAAGGACGGATTCTCGACAGGATGGCGTCCGCTCCTGCCTGACATGCCGGGAAAGCAGGCATACTGCACGACAGCCATGATGACCGCAAGCTGCATGTTCAATGGCGAGTTAATAAGTTGCTGAAACCGCCCGAAATGGTGTTGTGAACTCTTGCTTTCCACCACCTTGCCGCCAAGTCCGTCCCCACACTTTCCTGCGCACGTCTAAGGACGCCGCATGAGGCCACTACCCTCTTCACGCCTATGGAGCTGCTGGTGTCGCTCTCTCCCCTTATTCATTACCACAACCCAGACGGTGCGCTGGTTGAAGAGTCCAGCAAGGGGAGAGTTCGAGCCCACGAGGGACTTTGAGGAGGATGGCATTCGTCCACACCTGCATTACTATCCAATGAAGGCCGATCCCATGCGCGGTCGAGATTTCCCATGCACCATGCGAGACGGGCATAAGAAGGACGTGGTCTCCCTCAGCGTTTCGAGTATGCGAATACGTTCAACTGAAAGTGGGAAGACAACTGCGCATCTCATCTGAGTCGAGCTGGTTCGCAACTGCTGTATAGTCCAATTGGTCGCCTGCTGTCGATATGTGAGTATCAGAACCTCCGCCTACAATTTGGTGGACATGGACTTGAGCCGGAATACCACTGACAGAATCGCAAGCATGCCAAAGATTTACATCGCGATATATCGCCCTAGAACTGGGAATTATTATCACTGGGCTATATACGTCAAGAGCACGCCACCAAGAATCATCGAGGTTATTGGCGCCCATCCCGACTTCGAGCCCAGTGTCATCGAGTCCAAGCCAGAGAACACAACTCGTCACGTAGAAAGCATAAACGTGGGAGATGTCAACGAGCAGGACATGACCGAGTTCTACAATATTATGAGACAAGTCGAAGTTGACAATGAAACGGTAGAATGGAACTGTCAAGACTATGTCCTGGAAGCGCTAGAGACACTCACGGAGGAGTGTGTGCTTGATGAAGACGATGAAGATTATCAGCGAGGGGTCAGGAGGGCCAAGCGGAAATACTATGGAGCGCAGTAATGTAGCATCTTCTACGAAATGTATGCGTCCCACACCAAGTCTGCATGCCAACTCTGAAGACGACTTTTGGGGGAGATGGATTCTGGTAGATATAAATACCAATCGTCGTTCCCGATAGACGACAAGTTATTCAATGCTTTGATGCACTCAAGGTCCTCCGGATAAAATCCGCTCATCTCCCAGTCTATCAACCCGGTAACTCGAACGCCACCGTCTTCTTCACGATGTACCATAACGTTGGCAGGTCGGAAGTCACCGTGAGTAAGCACAATCTTTTGCTGTCGCGGTGGAAAAGTCTGCTCGCGGAGGAATCTTCCATATACCGTGTCCTTATTGCGAGCACAGCCATACATGAAATCCCAGAGCTCCTCAACAGTATAGATTGGGAAATCAGCGGTCCGAGTTCGTCTGCGAGTATCTTTACAGCCTTCGCCCGCTAGCCCTCCGAGCACGTTACCGTGTTCGAAGGGCGTCTCCCGGAGCTGTAGAAGCAACATGTCTAATTCGAGACGAAGGGATTCTTTCTGACATTCCGTAAGACTCGTCCATATGGTTGCAAGATTCACCCCAGGGACGAGGTCCATGAACATATACCAGACGTCCCCGATGGCAACGACACCATGCGCTTTCGGCGTAGGTATTTGTGGCAATCTTGTTTCCAGAAACCGTAGCGCTGAATATTCAGTAGAATCCGGATTACTGATCGCTTTAACCGCCAGGTATTCCCCGCAACGAGCAACAAAGTGATGACAGTCTGACGTTGACTGGAAAAGGGACGTTGCGGTTTCGAAGATTCCTGACATTGCAAGCGACAGCGCATGTCCGCTCTCCGGCCAAAGAGGGTTCGCCTCGCTCAGCAGAGATTTGACATGATCAGACAATTCGAAGACGATCGATGCAGGTAAGCTCGTATCCAGGGTCCACTGAGGACTGTGCGGACGGTCTGGAAGCGGACTCGGAGCTCCATCGCTAGGCTCGCAGTCTATCCTCTCTGTGATAAGCATCTCAGAATGTAATTGCTGTTGAAACTTAGTTTGTGACATACCAATTCCCGGTACTGGCATTGGAGTGCATCCCCTCTTCGATGCCAGAGTCGATTGATAGCGAGCTGGAAGGGCTGAGGTTATGTCCAAGTCCGGCTTGCGCCTTAAAGCAATTTCCAGTTTCCGCAGCACTCTTTTGTTAAAGCGTGATGCTGCATCGAGGCCGCTTTCATCATTCCGCTTTGGCATTCTAACTTGCACGCCCCGGAAAGAAGAATGGAAGCAAGTGGCTCTCTGATCTCACGAATCGACGCTAGTTTCCGGGAAGAGAACCTGGACGATGTAGACTGCCACAAATTGGAGAGGGTGAGATGCGGGCCTAGTGAAGAGAACTGGGAGTGAGAGGCAACGGAAGATGGAAGATGAACACCGATGGTCTTGATGCAGAGCAGACGTCTTGGAGAGAAGAATACAAGAAAATCCTTCCAGCGCGCAGAGATGAGGATCGCTTATGCCTGAGGCAGCAATCTCACACGAGTGGCATCGGTCCTGTCCTCGCGTGCCCGCTGCTTGGCATTGGATTCGCATGACAATTCACTGTGTACCGCCGCAATACTGTCCGGTTGGCGTGGTGTCCCACTTCAGAGGTTGAGCTTGGTCAGAAAGCAAAAGAGGCGGCGGAAGCTGCAACAGAGTTAGGGAGAACACCACGGTTGACACGGCCAGCAGCTAAGTCGACTGTTGTTAGCCACTACCAAGCAGAAACAAGCAAAACACGCCAAACGATCAAAGGAGTAGGAAAGTATATACGGCGAGTCGACACCGCGATACCTGGTCCACATACACGGGTGATATACGATCGCCTCGGAAGCAAACAAGCGAGCGTGTTGAGCTCTTTAGGTGCTTAGCGCCGGGCGGAATAAACTCCATCCATCCACTGTGTACCGGCACCTTGCAGACCATGTCGAGGGATGATAGGCAGGCGGCCATAGCCATCAGTGACGATATCATTGCGTGCAAGTTGAATCTTTTGGAAGACTTAGGACACGCATTGGGGATTCGCCGTCCCAACCAACGTCCTGCTACATCGTGATCGGAAGTCGCAGAGGTAAAGCTCGGACTGTCGGCAACATATGCATAACATACGTTTGGTCGACACACGCGCTCTCTCTCTCTAGCCTCGGCGGTAGGCACAGCGAGTTGCTCGAACTCTTGTGGTGACCCCTGACGCTGACGTCCTGTGCAGAGTCCACGCTACGGGGGACCATGAGGCGCGCGTTGCTGTCTTCCTCTTCGCATCTCATCTCCGCAGGAACGTCAGAGCCAGTCGTTGCATCGTGCCGTATATGAGTGCCTCTTCTCTCGATGCCTCCTGCTGGATATCCATTCTGTATTGGAACTCACCCACTTCAGACCTACGTTCCATTAATTCTTACGCTTTATTCATGCCTGGTCATACAGGGCACGTGGAGCCGTGCACCATGGATGCCGAACTCATGGATCTGGTTCGAAATGAAATGGCGAAATGGAGGCATCTGCATCAAGAGCCACCGCTGCCTCTCGCAGAGATTGTTGTCATGGCACTGGTTCTGAATCCGCCCCTCACGAAGCACGCGATTCTAGAGTACTTGTTCGAGCACGTGTATTACTACCATCAGCTTGCCTTGGCCTCTTCCTGTCAATGGGCGTCTTCTGGTCAACATTGTAATGTCTTCATCCGATTTCGAACGCAGTTTTCCAACGTCTTTGACCTTTTTGACGTTCCTTTGATACATACCAACCCCAGAGCAGGTAGTCCACAATCGCCATCGGCAACCTGGACTGTCTCTTCGAATGCGGGCCGCCTCTTCTTGACCTCGAGGCTATTTCCAGAAAAACAAAAAGTCGATGGATTGTCTTTCTTGAACCTCCCACTAGATCTAAGAATGCTTGTCTACGAGTTTGCATTATTATTGCCTAAATCCGGTATCTTGATGGACAGCTCAGATATGCTCTACAGTCCGATTCCTCGGTCTCCGTTCCGTCCTGCTAATACAGGACTTTCAAACCACGTGGGATAAACTTGGAAGCGTGGGCACGTTACTGTGCTATGTTTCAATGGGGCGCAGGCGAGGAGATCAAGGGCGCAGGTTCGCGAAAGTACACTTGCCTCACCGAGCTGAAAGGTTGCGATTCGGAACCATTCCCTGTGAGGCTCGATGGAAGTCGGGCATCGTGTTCTTGGTCAGGGCTCATTTATTTGCACATTTGTGGTGAAGACACAAGAGCAAGGTCCAGTCGAGAACGCCATCGTCGTCCCAGGTCCTATTCCAGGCTCCGCGGCGGAACAGCGCTCTCATTCTAGCATAACCTGGCATCTCGCCATACCCAAGCTGGCGAACGTACTGCATGTATTTCACGAATGCTCCTGGCAAGCTCGCACACAGATCTTCAGCCTTTATATTCTTCTTTTTCTCCAGTATCAACGTTTCCTTTTCCGTGCGTCGTCCCTTCAGACCCTGCCACGGGAGTTTGCCTCGTGCAAAATTGATCATGGTGTAACCCAGCGATTCAAGGTCATCTTTGGAGGATTGCGCTGCGGAACACGCCAGTAGGACAGCTCGCAGTAAGCAGGACCTGCACCACACACTTCCGCCTTCATGGCCTCCGATGCTGGCATAACGGGCTGTTCCAACCAGCACGGCCTGATGAATCCAGTTCCAGGGGGATCATTTCCAGTATTGGCATCCTCGACAAGACCGAAATCAGTGATGTAAACGACGTTCCCATTCCCGCCTGTGCCCGTCAAGCAGTTTTGACGTTTAATGTCGCGGTGTACGATACGTGTCGAGTGCAAGCTTTCCAGTCGTTGGAGAAGCTGATCCAGCAGCATGAATGCCGTCTGGAGCGAGAAGCGGTGACCACAAAAAGCGAACAAAACCTCTAGGCTTGGGCCTAGCAGCTCGAACGCCATGACCTTGTAGTTGTCATGCAATCCATACCAGAGCAGCTCTGGGAACTCCACAAGGTCCTGGAACTGTCTGCACCGTTCTGCTTCACCTTCAAGTATGGATGGCACGACTGACCGATGTTCGAGCTTCAGCGCAACCTCTCTTCCGTCAATAATGTCTCTTCCTGTACCAGTCAGCGCGTTCACCACACTCCCATTCGGCACGTACCCAGAAACACCATTCCGAAGCCCCCTCACCGAGCTTGTGACTGAGCAACTAACGCTTATTGATCGGCCTGGCATGAATGTTCCGCATGAACACATCTTCCTGCGCAGCGTTCTCATCATTGATATTGTGGTCTTCCTTCCTGATATGCTTCCTCCCTGGGCTTCGCTGCTCCGCCAATGCCGCTGGCTTCCGCTGCCTCATCTTCCGCGGCATGCTATCATGGTCGGCAATGTGCCAACGCGCGTGCATATATTTTGACCAACAAATGATTCGATTTGAGGCTTCATGTTCGGACGATGCGCGTGCGCAGCAGAAAAGAGATCCACGACTGCAGCTGACGTTGAAGCGAGATGATGCTACCTGAGACAGATCCGGGGTAGAGCTCCGCTTTAGCCCCGACCGCTAGAGAGAAACGAGTTAGCGCAAGGCGGGCGGCTAACCACTGAATAGCGCGTATGGCTGCCTAGATCTCGGTGCCATCTCTGTCGCAGTCGGCGTTGCTCACTCAACACCGATTGACCGACGGTGCTCAGCGAAATATCTCGCGCCTGCGCAGTAGCCACTCTGTCTCTGCATTCATCATGCAACCGGCTGCGCCGCGAGAGCGCCTCTGTCCGCTCCATGTCACCTTACGACGACCATCCTCAGCGCAAACGCCGGCGAAGCCATTCCGCGTGCGACGATATCGAAGAGCAGCCGAGTGCGAAGCGGAGGAGAGCTGGTTTCGACAACTACCCACCGGTGTTCTGGGACGTGTTTTCCAAGATTACGCTGACGCGACGGGCGCTGAAAGAGCTTGATCGTCGCACTGCTGTGGAGACGAGCGTGCCCGAGGTAGCAGTAGGGAAGAGGTCGACACGACTATTGAGGTCAGATACCAAGAAGCTCCTGCGCTTTGCGCAGGAGGCCCCAATCTCAATCACCTTCGAGGCGCAAGTATGCCTCAGATCTTCGCATCCCCTCTATATTGCTGATGATTGCAGTACTCCGCTCGTCTCCAACCTGCCGCTAATATGAGCAAATCAAGTTCGCGAAAAGGCAAACGCACGCGAGACTCTGGTCTGCTGAGCAGCGATGGCACGAAGACATCCGGCACCACTGGTCCGTACAACTCCCAATTTCAGCAGATGCTTACCGATCGTGGCGTCTTCGTGGACGGATATCGCGGTATAGATGGGTCCCGGCCACCACATCCGACCAACCTGGACGAACTCCGTCAGATGCTGCCACGCATGCGCCCGTCACTGTCCCCGTCGGCATTCTCGGAGGGTGCCTTTGAAGAGTTCGAAGAGATGAATCGAAGGGCAAACTCGGAGGCAAAAGCCATGTCGAGTGTGGTTCCTATAATTACAGGAGCAAAGGACAATCGCCTCGAAACAGAGGAAGCATACATTTTAACAACCTGGAGAAGTTCGCTCCTGGCTTGAAAGTGGCGCAGCCTGACAAATACTACGGGGCACGTCCAGAACAGGTAGACGAACGCATCCGACGCGACCTCGGCCAGTACATCCTCGACCAGCACTTCTCTGCTGGTCGCGCCCAACTTCTTTTGCGAAGAAAAGAGCGCTGGGGGCCGGCCGGATGTGGCGTAGCGACAGGTAATGCAGGACAACACGTACGGTACGCGCCACGTTTCAATTGCAGAACTACGGGAGAGACACGCCAGCCTATGACGGAAAGTGCATACACGTTAGGGTCGTCGTACAGCGATGGACAGCTGAAGCTATATTCAACGCATCCGAGGCAATCAACGACTGGAGACACGGAGTACCACATGGCTCAGCTGCGTGCATATGCCATGACGGACACTGCGAATAACTTTCGACAGGGCGCTACTGCGTGTCGCAACGCGAGAGACGTCGCTCAAGAGCAGCGAGATCGACTTATTGCCCAAGCACATGCCACCGCATGATCTGCCAGTACCGATGTGTCATCTAGCGGGACTGACAGCAGGACGGGTGTCTCTTCGTGATAGCCTACAACTCTTTTGAATCGGACACGTCTGCGGACGAGCTCGCTTTCCACCATGGCCCATCATCAGATGAGTCGGATGGCAAAGGTCATCCTCGTAAACGGGTGGCTCCGACGGCCTCGAACAGACCGCGTCTTCGCTCAAGTGCACGCGTTCCAACATCTAATTACCAAGTGAGCAATGCCACGAATTCGAAGGACTCGGAAACAAGCTCAGGGTTGCGAACCCGAGAACAGCAACAACAGCAACAACAGCAGTGACGAAGACTATGTCGCCGCTAATGGAGGGCACAACGAGGACGATGCAGACGATGAAGACGACGTCCAGACAGCGATCAATGGCCTTGAAATGCCTGATGCAGCAGCATCATCTTCATCAAATGTGCAATCTTCGAGATTCAGACTGGAGTATGTACTAGCAAAACGTATACTCTGCTTTGATATGGATGGCATTCTCGCTTCGATCCATTTGGCAGCTTCCACCTTATTGTCGCTCCTTCCACTGCTCTCGTACCGAGTCCCAAAAGCGCCCTCTTACAGGTACGCTTTACGAGGTGTCCTGGCCTGATCCGCTCGAGCCCCTCTTCCTCGGTCCCTGTTCTTTACAGCGGCACACATGCCAAAGCATCCAGCGAATGATCCAGTTTTCCTCCACCACTCCATCGCCGTCATGGCCAAGCTCATATATCGCTTTAGTCCTGGCGGGAGCATCCTCGTAGATGCGCAGGCTCTCTTGGTGGAGTCGAGACTCGTTGGGTGGATTCCTATCAGGGATCATCAGCATCAATTCTTGATACTCTCTGACGAAGACTGTTCTTCCGTACTGTTCATCCGCCCTGTCGGCAACGATCCTGGCTCTTCCTTTGGTCGCTTCACCCTACTCAGTGTCAGTCGAATCGAGATGAGTATTACGTGAAAACCACCTTAATTGCGATATGTAACGCCTCGTGAGCATCGTCGTCCGCTGCAAGTCCAATACGCTCCAGGAATCTCTTCTTGCTTTCGCTCTTCGCCAAGGCCTTTATTCGAGGTGCCATATCGCTGAAGAAAGGTCTAAATGGAATTGAGTGGCTTCAAATGAGATGAATATCTACTAACCTGGGTAGTATGCCAGCTGTCAACCTGGTAGGAGAGACACATCACAGTCTCCTATTTTGATTGTGCTTGCTACACAGTATCGGAAGCATAAACTTCTTATGGCGCGGTGCCACTTCGAGGCTCCACAAAGTAGAACGTGGATTCGTACAACCGTTGCACGAATTCGACGGTATCGCTATCGTGGAACTTTAGAAGATGGTGTGGTGCTTGCAAGATATTGACAGTCTGCACTCGACTGGGGACAGAGTCTCAAGTATCGCATCGCCTATCGTGCAGTTCTGAGCAAATTGTTTCATTGTGATGCTTAGAGGAGATCTCCTGTGGGATGTGCGTGCCAAGATTGCTCCTTGCGAGCGTCGCAGCACCGCGGTCAAGCGCTTGCATGTGATTGGATCGAAGGGCATACCGTGACTGCATACAATCGTGTTGCCACTTCCTCTGCACGCGTGCTAACAGACATGGTCGCGTTCGGGTTTTATTCGGACGGATACAGCGGGTCGACTAGGATTGGCTGTGTGGAGAAGGTCTACGCAGCCCGCAACGCTGCTTATTTGCTTCTCATTCGCCTGAGCCATCTTTTACTTATCCACATTCCGTCCGTCGACATTCGATTAACTTAAGCGATGGCCACGCCTCGCCAGACTCTGCTGGCTATGCTGCCAGAGGAGCTGTGCATTGCTTTCATCGACAAATTGGACATCCTATCGCTGATTAGGCTTGCACAGACTTGCCGCTGGTTCTACAGATTATGCGACACAACCAACCGTTCTCGACGTTTAGAGATGCATGCCTTTCTCCTCCACGTTCAGACCTTCCCACGCTGGACAGACGATGGATTTGCCTGCTTCTCGTGCCTCAAGGTCTTACCCCGTTCGCGATTCAGCGACTCCCAGAAGAAAGGCAAAAGAGGAAAGAACGGCCTACAGCGGGAGAAGCGCTTTTGTATAGAGTGTGGAGTTGGTAAGGGACAATTTTCGCCTGGGAGCAGGGTACTGAGCAAGGAAGGCATCGAGCAATTCGTGTGCCGTTTCTGCAAAAGATTGAAAGGAGGAAGACTTTGTGAAATTTGTGCCATTTGTAATGCTTGTGATCCTCGGGGTCGCCTTCTTCGAAGCTGCGGGTCTTCTGGACACAGAATGGTCGGTAGCGAGGTCGTACAACCATTGCGTTGAAAACCTGGGCATCATGTCGCGTACGTCCGACTTCGACAGCGAGACGGGCATGATGGCAAGCCCAGAGTGATGGCCAGAGTGGTACGATAGTCCGAACGACATTTGAATGCAATAAGCGCAGCTGTGAATATCTGCACTCGAGAGCTAGAGCGTCAGCGCTAAGGGCATGTGGATGTTTCGTTCCGCACAAACTCTGTTCCGGAGGCTAGATCAAGACAGTGCCGCTTACCCGACCTCCATCACAACTCGAAGGATTGCTCTGTAGTCATTCATATGAGTCAAGCCAGACTGCACCACTCAGGGCTACCACCATATTCTTGAGCGTTGTCGGCTGGACACCCACGTAGACCTGGCGTTCACTGATCTTTATCCACTCGTGGGTATGTATACCTTTTAGCATTCTGCCGCAAAACCTCTTATTGCGTATATCTGAACACGCATCTTGGAATTGATCTGCATTTTCTCTGTCGGCACTATCAACCCAACACACACCGTGACTTACCTCTTCATAGTCCTCGACACAGCCCTCACTCAAAATCACTGTCCCCATCAAGCTGTCACCAAGCTGAGCAGCCCCTCAGTGGCCTTCCCGACCATCGCTGTTTGTGTTCTCAGCGATCAATGCTCTTTAGAGTAATAGAATATTGTTGAACCAGTATGACACTATGGCCTGGAGATTGTCTACTACCCAAGGTTGCGCCATTGCATCTCCACGAGTTGCTTGAATGATGAGCTGGAGAGCACAGCGCCGCTTAGTATATACCGTGCAAACAGAAAGCCTCCCCGCCGAGTTCCTGCGCAGAAGGTGTAAATCGCTGCCGCTGCCGCTGCCTTCAAAGGTCTCTACAACTTCCTGATGCTCAGTGATCCATTGGGGGTATTGCTCCTCACAAAGCTCCGACCCTTAAGAAAGCTCCATCTACGCGAATCACCTCGTCCCCATTAAACCAAATCGAGGCACGACGCTTTTTCAAATATCATAATGCCTTCCTCGAGCCTAGCTTCAAGGGATAGTATCGCGCTTCCCGCCCTCTTCTCAATATGTGCATCTGCCACAGTAGCCACAGTCCTTTGCTGAGCAGGCTGTGTAATCAGGCTCTGCTTCGTCATACGTGGTCCGCCTCCCACTTGGCCATCAGCTTTGTGACGTTGATAAGTTCAATATCATCGGACACGCCTCTCTTGTGGTATGCCAGAACGAAACTCGGAATCTGTCTCAGCCAAAGTCCATCAGTCTCTCCGGCAAGCACGTCGTCGTCCTTTTTCCGGAATGAGCGCGATTTGATGTCGAAAACGGCGTCTCGTGGGATCACCTTGGTACCAGCTATGATTCGGATGCTCTCAACGTCTAGCAACAGATGCCCCCCTGGGCTCGGTCTATCAGCACCTTCGTGGAGATATCCATCCCCTTCGTACCGCACAATACACTCGAAGCCGTGAAGGCGATTGAGGTGACAGGAATTGCAAGCGAGAAAAAACACGAACGTAGCGAGAATCTCACCTTTCGGATCTCCGTCGGTGAATCGTGCAGTATATGCATACAAGAAGGCACTGCCACGCTACGTGGTCAAATGCGTTGCCCACCGCGCCTGCTGTGATGGCGAAGCCTTGGCCGGAAGGCCAATGTGGCTCACCAATCACCGAGAGCATACCCTCCAACTTTTGAAGTACTTCCTGGAGATTCGCACTTGGATCGACCGCATGGGAAGCCAGAACGTACCAATGGAGATCGCGAAGATGATGATCCAAGGCGCGTTGCATGAGATGTGAGGAGACGCGAATACGATCTAGAAGGAGATGTCGTAGAGGCTGGAAGCACTGAAAAAAGAGCTACGAAGTACAAATACACAAATGGAAAAGATTGCCGCGGTTGGACGAGACGAAAGGAGCCGCGAAAGAGGCAATGGAACTGGGCAAGGTAGGAGTCGCAGTCATGAGGACCGTCAAGAACAACAGCCCACAGAACAACAAGAATGCACCAATCAGCTATGCGCAGAGTCGGAGTCTCGATGTAGCTAGCAGTAAATGATGCCCCAAGGCAGAGTGCGATCTGAAGGTCCTCGGAAGCGCCACGTCATACCTTCGACCCCAGCTTTATCTGAAGCGCCATCGCTCCCCGGGGCCAATCTGGCCAAAATTACTTCCACTTCTCGTCATCTACTACTGGTTAGTTTGTGAGCTTGATGCGCGAACGGTGTCTCTCGAAAGCAGTTCTCGTCATGCATCCGTCGCGAACGTGAGCGCGATGATGCACATGAGAATGGGGCCGGTGAAGCTAAAGTCTGCTCCCGGAAAAGGTTCAAGAAGTTGCCCGCGGACACGCATGCCGGGGAGAGAGCAGGTCTGAGATTATTGTGCACATTGGGGATGTAGTCGGTGTGGCTGATGATTGTGTGAGCATGAGAGGTAGTTGTGGTTTACGCCACGCGACCAACGATGCTGCCTCGTGTCCTAGCATGCGAATACCCCTGCGCCGTGGCGCGTGACGCCCTAACTCATAACTTACGGTGTTTTGTGTATCTAGCCTCCCAGGGACACCTTGCTACTTGCAGCCAATGGGCTTTACTTCCGCTCTTCATGCTTGCCCGACGCGGGTTCGTCACTTGCACTGTGTATGAGCTTCGTGCATGCATACCTCGCGCGACCTGCGCTGACGCTTGAGCTGCCTTCATGCGCGATGCATATTTCGGCTCGCATTTTCACATGTCACAGCGGCGCAGTCATCCCCGATGGAATTCCTTCCACAGAGATCGAAGACTCACAATTCTGGTCCACTTGCAATCTCGTCTACCGGACGCATAAAGCAGACGAGATCAATCTCGCCCTAGAACGCTTAGATGCGTGCACTTCCGGCCTAGTTCATTCGAGGTAGCGAGAACATCTCACCTGACGGACGACAAGAGAACTTTTCACATGCTGGTGCGAATCATGCGTTGCGAATCAGATACTGTGCGCCAAAGCCCTGGAAGTGCCTTCATAACGCTGATTCGCTTAAGCATAAACTGCAGATGCACTTCCCTGGTCTATGACTCCGTACGTGATAACAGCTATGAGTGCATATGCACCCGTCTTCCGCGACCTTCGACCTTTCGCCGCGCAAAGCTCTGCAGAAGTCCTATCCGTCCGAGTCTGCTCTCCCTCACGAGCGCCATCTCACCGTATTCGGCCATACACGGATACGAGCAGCAAATCGAAATGATGAATATCGACGACGCTAATGACCTCCACACATTGATAAAAGCGACAGGCGATGCCATTCGACAACGTGAAAGTCGCAAAGATATGCAGACTCCTTCTATGCATATTGAGATACTTCGAGAACACGGGATGCATATCTCGCTTCGCAGAGTATGATTGATTTCTACGCAGAGTTGGCAGAGCCCGCCACCACAGGTGGAGCGGTTGTGATTCTGGAACGACCGTCAACTGCTGAACGACTTCGATATTGGTGGAGGGTATGACACAGTGCTGTCCAAGACCAGAACATTACGCGAAGTGAAAAGGCTGGTGTCAATGGTCACGAATCAGGCGATGAGCATCCACGATGTCACAATTTGGGACGCGTTTCCTCTTCAGCCCGAGGACAACTTTAACAATCAGGATGCAAAGAAGAGTTCGAAGCTTCTTTATAGACTCCTCTGTGCTAAACGGCCAGACCTCGTGATATTCTGCTTCCGAGCAGGAAAGCACGAAGGTGTGATCAGGAACCTTCAGCATCCTGGACTGGGAAACAAATCGAACAATCAGTACTATGCTTTCAAAGTCGGTAAAGATCAGCATCAATTCAAGAAGATTGACGCCTTTCATCCCAGCTTTGCGATATCTTACCATCCAAAGGAGGATTGCTTCATTCAGCTGTTGCAATTGCAGTTCGCCAAAGGTTTTGGGGAGTGGTACGGAACTTGGCGAGAAGCGCGCTGGATGGATGATCTTCGCAAGGGAGCCAGAGCCCGTAAAGTGGACTTAGACCGTGAGCGAACCGCAAACAAGGCCTTGGAAACAGGCTGGGATGACAACCAAGTACAGCAACTCACTTCACGACTAGGGAATATGGATATGTCGTACAGAACTCCTGCTGGCCAGTCGAGCGACATCACTATCGGGACTGGTCACTTACGATTGCAAGTCCCGAGAAAGTTGATCAAGCGAGCGGATTAAATACATGACGAAAAAATTGAGCTATTCAGTAGGTGTCTGATACAGGAGCCGAAACCGGTTGACGGTCCAGTCGCCATCTAGCTGTTCGCTACGATGAACATACGGTGCATCTCGGTATCGAAAGTCATCAGGCCCGTATTCGTGGCTCTAGCTACGCCGCAGGCGTTCGGGAACTTGAGTGGCTGGCAGCGGTTTGAACTTAACACTGCTGCGTTCTGCTTGAAAATTTGTGGTTTCGATGTCTAGTGTGCCTGTACGATAGTCCATTCGCTTGAAACTTGTCTCATTGCATCGTCGAAGTGCCAGAAATGAAAAGAACAACATATCGTCCATCAATCTTTGAGTAAACGATTGCCCTTCGGATGCTGTGACCATGAATTCCAACCGAACTCACCTGCAACTTTGGACACATAGCGTCATGGCATAACATGCGCATGTTCCTGGAGGGCTTGAGCTACAAACAATGGAGCAAGCAGATACCCCAATCGCTGCCTGATCCTGCCGTGTATTCCTGCTGCTTTATGAGCACACCAAGCATGCTCATTTAACAGGTACATTGCTTTGACAATCGACTGATACACAACCGACATCTGTCATACTTTGCCACACCGACTGGGTAAAATGACCAGTTTTGGTTGAGAACTGACCACTTTTAAAATTGTACTTGGCTCTCTCATCGCCCCATGCCTCAATCGTGCCAGCCGTATTCCTGTATCGATAGCGCATACAGAGGCACTTCGGAAAGTTCGCCTCCTGAGTCTTGCATATTGTTCCCGTCTCCACCACCGATCGAGCCATGACATATGTAGATACGAGGATCCGCTGCGGAGTTGGTTCGCTCTGGCACTCACAGGAATGCTACGACACAGTGCTCTTCCAAGCAAGATGAACAGACGTTAGAGTACTACTTCGTGAGAAGGTGCGGCAGAAGTCGGGCTGTTGTTAGGCCTCAAGCCTGTGGCTTGACCAGCTTCATAGTTGAACTTGATGTGCAGGCTTTACTGCTGGAGGTGGTGACCGCGATCACTTTGAGTATGCCTCCCGCTGGACCACCTATACCGGTGAAGGAGGAAAGAAGGGGGGGGGGGGGGGGGGGGGCGTGAGAAAGCCGAAGATAAGCCATGCGAGTTGCGAGGGGAGCAGATCGCAGCTCATAGCTCCGTGTGTTGGGGAACTCTTAAATCAATGGGTTTCCATTTCCCAGTGGAAGACCAGAGTATGTAGGTGTCCCCTGTCGGCTTCTCTACAGTCCCTTTGCTCCAGGGTTAAGATGACGTGGAGTGCTTCCGGCTGAGCGGCTCTGTAGCCGGCCTCGCTGCGATCTTGCCCATTCTTTGCAGCCTGTAGCTTTATGGCTACTTCCATCATCGCCTTCAGTCGGCCAATCGTTGCGAACGGCACGGTAAAGAAATGGGGAGCCGGGGTGCTTCTCCCAGAAACCGGCAAAGCCACTGACGACGTAAGTTAGTCCTCGTGCAACGGAACTGCAAGATAAAGCCGAATGAAATGCATGCTGCACGCGAGCACGCTGCAGCCATGCTGATCTAAGAGTGTTGTTTTTATGCTCGCCATAGTTCTACCCTGCAGGTGAGAGACTCCGTCGGAGCCGTGGGGCCGGAGCGCAGCGTCGGATCTGCTGCAGAAGTACACAACCTTGTGGTGCAAAGATAGAGACACGTAAGATGGTACCGAAGAATAATATCCTAGCCAATCAGCAATTGGACTGGTACACCGGTTCACACATTGTTGAGAGATGGAGGACCACAATAGTTTTCTACTCGCCGGATCTCGCTGCGGTCAAGCTGAAGCGTACTGTCGCTTCGCCAGACCTCTGCCTTCTATTCTAAGCTATTAAATCCCTATCACATCCCTAGCTATCACCACTACGATATTGCTGAGCCTGCGGGATTCGGATTCATTCGACGCCTTAGGAGGCATATCGCTCTTCACACTCAGAGCAAATGCTGGTGTTCGACACTTGCTAGTCCTACGCGCCATTCTGCCGCGTCACGATGGGCAGCCACTCATAATCTCAGGTAGCAAACTCGGTACCTAGTTTATCTGGACTTCGAAATCGTGAGCCCACGAAAGTCTCAACGCCAAGAGGCATTTTCCCCGAAATGCAGCTGCTGGACCTGGAAAGTAACTTGGGTTCAGAGCCATCCGCCATGGGCAAAACCAGCAAGACGCCGAGCTCGACTAGCGATGCTACCTACACCGAAAGAGTTGAACCTTGGGACTTGAACGTGCATCACGATGTCCCGTACGCCGACAACACATATGTCATTCTGATGCATAACACCCAGCGGGCTATTACTCTTGGCCCGGGTGGTGCGCTCCAGCTCGTGTCAATCGCTGTGGCGTCCATAGACACAAGCAATCTTTGGCAGTGCGTCTGGAAAGATGGATATTTCGGCTTCTTCAACCAGAAAGCTTGCAAATATATGGGTCACGACAGTGCATTTTTTGGCGAGAGCAGCATCTGCGCTCGGGTCTCTCATTTGAAAGAGCATGAGCTGTTTACGACACGGCACAGTCCCAAAGGAGGCTATGAGCTGTTGTCCCCGGACGGGGGGAGTTTGTTACTGGTGGTTAGTGTTGTCGGGAAGGACAACAGGCTCGTGAGGACGAGACACGGCGACACAACATGGGACTTTGTCAAGAGGGATGCTCTCGCTGGTTAACAAGCCTATTTCCGCGAAATTCTTTGGAACCTTGGACTCACATGTTTCTGACCTTAATTCAATGGATGTCCTGTTCTTCACAGACACGCACGTATCTGTTGCTTTGAGCTCTGCCAGAGTCCTTGCTCTCCGGACTTGTAGGTCCATAGTCTGGTCCGTCTGGCTAGCAAGATGATCGGGCGAACCGAACCCGCTACTGATACATCCAGAGCAAGTTGTGGCCACCACCGTGTTTTTGGTCTTGAAATCCCACGTAATGTCCGATGGCATTATTGAAGACCGGATGTAGATAGGTTATAGAAACTAAGAAAAAACCTTCGGGTACAAACACGACGACTGGACAGGTGCGCAGCTACTCATACCACTAGTAATGCAAAGCCAAACTTTGCTACAATCAGAGCAAGGACGGTTTAGCTGAGCTATCTGCTCTCTTATAGATTAGAAGTTACAAAGAACTATCTTCTACCCTACTTAACAGGTACGGTCTAATTAGTAGACACAAGCACCACAGTAGCCGCACTCTGAGTCGCACGCTGCAAAGTCTTCTGCCTCTCGTTCAAACTCGTCATGATCCCAGAAACTTATGCTTTGCAACAAGTCCTCGAGGTCGACGCTGTGATGGACTCGCACAGCCGCTTTCTCCTTGATTGCTTTACCGCTCTGGAATTTGTGCAACATCCCGACCTTCTTCTGTGCAGGTGTCGGCTGCCAGTACCGCCACCCTACTGGCGCCTCCGCCATGTGCTTTCCCTTGCTGTCGAAAGCTTCGGCCTGAGACTGTTGATGCGTCTCTCCGTCTCCTCCACGATCTTGTTCCACCAGGCATCACAGAGCTTTGGCCGGTACACATTCCAGAGATTTGGCATGTGTATCACGTCCTGCGTGCTGTAATCCAAGATTTCCTTGGCCAGTGGTCTCTGATCGAACACAGCATAGTTGCCTCCGCGCTCTGGGGCGAAAAGCTCACAACCCTTCTTCTTGACTTTGTCCCAATCCATTTTCTCAGCGCTACTGAGAGTCGAATCTCTCTCGATACATCTTGCAAGTCCATTGACATATTGTCGGTTAGAGGTCCTTGTGGCAAGCTGCATCAACTGGAGATCGCAGATTCCCTTGACACGGACGCCGTACAAAGCGTAAAGCGCGTCCGAATCATGCCGGATGTCGAAAAAGACCTTGGCAATGTCTGCACATTCGAGGATCCGCTGCAGCGTTCGTCCATCAGTAGCTTTTGTCGTGAAAGCCTCTCTGTTTAGCGCAGTGACGTCGATCAAATGCACTGTATCCCGCGGGTGCACAAGTATCGTGACCAAGGAGATTGTGCCGTGACGGGACAGGTTGTTCCCCTCAAGGTCAACATATAATTTTGGTGGGTAGCCCTTGCAATCCGGAAGACCGTCGAGAAACGTGACGAGAGCGCTGCAAGTATCAATCAAGGTAGCCATCATGGCTGCTGTGTCGACGAAAGCTCTCGAGAAGAACGAGATATAAATACGTGACCTACGGCAGCTGAGCTCTAAACCCTAAGCTTTGACCCAGACCGGAGCTGCGGCAGCCGTAAGACGAGACCAATAGCCACTGCTCTACCACGACTTCTGGAACTTTCCGCCGATTGACCCTAGGTGCTTGAAGCAGAGTAGAAGCGACTCCGCGAATAGTGGCTCTGGACCCCAATGAAATACAAAGTTCACATCAGATCCGTGCGCGGAGACATCTGCGAAGCATCGATGCTAGTCTCTCAGCCTAGCCTGCGACTTTCTACGAATAGATGGTTGAGTATGAGTTGAGCACTCGATTGACACTCAACTAGATGTCGATAGTTGCAAAACGACACTGCTTTCAATTGCCTCTTCTGCGTGCTCCTGCTTGGACTGGCGAGTGTGCGGGTCGTTGGCTTGGACAATGTATATTCCGCTTTGATGAGAAACCTTGACCATTTCATTGTACGGAATATATGTTTGGAAGGACTCATTGTCGCTCCGCCAATGTTCGCGTACTGAGTCCCAGAAGCGTTCTCTCACATATACGTTGTCTGACGTGACTGGGGCTGATCCGCTAGCCCGCCTGCTTATGGAATACAATCTGGACAAGATCTCCATCAAACCGAAGCGCCTCTTGAAGGCTGAAAATTTTCAGTGAACGCTGAAGGACAAGTTTCGGTCTCCAGTGTTGTTCGAGGTCTCCGATTACAAACTATTTATATATGTCTGATCAATTTCTGGAACGATCGCGAAGAATACGGCTAACAAAAAGCATGACTTCTCGATAGGCAGCAGGAACACCATCTGCGGAGTCAATACGTGCTATTAAATAGTGTGTATTGTACTCCAGGCTACCGATATTCGAGTGAAATGAACGTTCCTGGAGTGCTGCGAGACCTGCAGTACAGCGTTCTAAGGCGTGCGAGGGTGCCCAGCAGATGCGGACAAGGAAATCCTTACGTGGGAAAAACGTGGCCATCAGCGACTCAATCTCGATGTCCAGCAAGGTCCCGAAACTAGCTCGCGTCAGCATTTGGTCAGACTCTAAGGGATCAAAACTACGTGGAATTGGGTATCTCCGTCGGAAACAGGGCTGAACCGCCAACTCCGTATTCCGTGAGTATGCGATGGGACAAGCTCCCGGCAGTCAAACGATTCTTGAGACGCGTCCGATAGTCTTCTTCCTTTCCTGGCGGAATGTCGCAACTGCTCGATCTTAAATGCATTATCCACTCTTTCGTCATATTCTCGATGATTTCCGAGCCTGCTTTACCTGTACGCCCTGGCGTACTCGCGTGCTCGCTCACATCCATAGAGTATCTTTGGCGCAGCTGGGCCAGATATATTCGCCGTAGGATAGCGCTCGCACGAGCATCCGACTCGGGCTGGTCGATTGATGTCATGATACTGACGGTGAAAGTGTGCAGACCTCGTAGCCACCAATGCGTACAACCGCAAACAGCCGGTAAAATTCGGACAAATTGGGAGACGGTTTGAGGACATGCAAAACCGACTGACAAAAGCGTCAACATCGAGACATGCGTACTCCTGTCTCCGAGGTTCCTGTCCAACTGATTATGGATCGTGACTGCACCGGGATGAATACATCTTGCCTGATGCATAAATTTGACCTCTTTCTGGTGGCTCGCCGCTGTCGCTCTTCTCTTCTTCACCGAGGCGGATCCTCCTTGTACACTGACTTGCAGGCTGGCGGATTCTCTTATCATGTTGGAGTCTGGCAGCGTGCGCTCAACGCTCATTGCGAAGGAAGCTGGTATCGCAGCCTGGGTGGCCGTACTCCTGTTCGTATTCCATCGCATAGCTGGGATGTATTGCCCTTCGTCTAAATGGGAAACTGTGATGGCATGACTGGAATCTTGCAATGCATCTGCTGCTAAATGCCTGACATGCTCCTGAAGTGTCCCTAGCTGCTCTAGATCACAATAGCACTGGCTGACATATAGCCTCTTCGCCTGCACAAGATAATAGAGGGCGTCTGCAAATCCTTCGAGGCTGGCAAGAAGTGTCCGTATGGCGACAGGTGCAGATTCAAGCACAAGTTGGGCTCCTCCAACAGCGCCACTCTGGTCAGAAAAGCCACAATCGCCAGGCATCTGCTCCCTCACCTAGCGCTGAAGGTGTTAGTCCCAATGGCTCAACTTCAAACGAGAACGACAAAGCGGGAGCTCGAAATTTTCGTCGGGCTGGCGCTCAAACTCCTTGAGTCTAATGTCGACAAGACGCAGCTCGTCATCTCCGATACTTGGAGAGGAGTGCGGCCTTGTTCGTGTCTGCGAGACCATTGACCGGACCTTCAAAAACATAGACGGTAACAAGGTGGAAGTTTTCATAGCCACCCTTCTGCTGCGTTACTTCAGAAATCTCTCACACGATGCTTCACTGCAGCTTATAGTGGTCGAGACTTAGCATACTGCGCTTCTTAATGGCTTATATGGTATTAATGGCGTGCGAGGTTCCAACGTTTTCACCGCACTGGCGCAAGGCCTATCAGCTTGGGAGCATCGCGAGTGCATCGAAATTGTCATTCCTGTTCTTGCTGGCATGCTCGAACGTAACGGCTCTGCCATGGCCAATGTAGATAACCAGGCCACTGCTGAGGTTTTGGCCTCACTTCTCGACATTTATAATTTGAGTCGGGGGCCGGTGAGCGGCACTTACGCACCATCAAGACTGTCCTGCACTTCGCAATCAATTTACCAGAGACTTGCGCTAATACCAATCATTTCGACCTAGCTGCTGTCGCTACTTCTACACAGGCTGAAGATCTCCCGGGTGCTTTGTCTGAGCGTGGACCTCGTCATCACAATGATAGTAACGACATCCAGGACATCGAGATCTTGCCAACGTTTCGAAGATCGCAAGTGAGCGGACAGAATATCCACCATGGCGAGGCAAGTTGTTGCCCTCCAGATCGACAAACAGTCGTGGTGGCTGACCACTACTATCTTCCAGGTTGCCTAAAAATTTCTTGAGTAGCGTTGTGTTGTTGACAGACCTTACATCCATCGTTAGACGTGTTGTTCCAAAAGGCGTGTTTGTTTTCCATGGCCGGAGATATGCCATTATCTATTCGGAAGGATTTCGCAACCTTCATGACCACCTCACCGGTACTCAATCCGTACGCAACCCCGATCCTGATCGTAGTCTGCACCACGTCTCAACAGCTCGATATTCGATCGTCTTCACCTGATACGCAGATTTGAAGCAACGTCCAGAGCGCATGACCTGATGGAGCTTGCTGTGAGAAAATGGGGAGGAAACTGTTGGCTAACAGTGAGCAGAGTTGTTGTGGCATGATTTCGGCTGGATGGTGTGTCTACGTCTTACGGCCCTGTTGGGCTGGAGGCTGCAAGCTGAAGACCTAAGAGGCAGGCAATTTTGAATACAAAGAAGAGTTGCCGGTTCTCGGCTATCTGCCCTGTTGTGCTCTGGTACTCCCATACCAAGAGCGCGACAAAGCACAGAGGGGGCGGCAGCAGAGCACCCTGCGCTGCAGCGTCTCGGCGGGACCCTATCATCTGGACCGGTGCGGATGGAACAGACCGTAACATCTTCCTGGGGCGCGGGCTCTCTCTTCTTCTCATGTCGGGCGCTATTGGCTCCCTGCCTCGTACTCTTCGTGGCACGCCTCGCACTCCCTTGCCCGCTCTACGGTGGACGGTCCCGAGATCGGTGCTGTGGAGTGCAGTAGCCACGTTTCATTGTTGTCTTGCACTGGCTTTCCATGTGGCCGTATTTCTGACAATTGGAGCACTGCTTGACCAGACACCATGGGGCGTCTTTCTCGCACTGGCAGATTTCGCCGTGCCACGCGAGCCCTTCGGTGATGATCTTGTTGGCAAGTCCCGGTCGCGCCAAGCCAATGATGAGGGGAATCGTTGACCTCTTCGCCAAGATCTGACCAGGCACCCACGCCACCAAATGGGGCGGTCGCGCTATTCTAGAATTGGAGTTTTCTCATTCTTGAAATCGCTTTCGCCGAAGGTAGGCTAGCGTCCTTTGGTCGATCTGGCGCACGTGCAGGGATGATGCTCGTTCCCTGCAATCTGAGATGCTGCCGATCTCAAAGCTCAATAGCTGCACGTTTCTGACCTTATCTTGAAGCTCTCTGGACCATTCTCAGCACACCGTGCATGTGAGTGGGGCTCTATGCGGTCAGAAGGCGGCGACCTCAGAGGTATCCCTTCAGATGCTCCACGATGCTCGTGGGACTCGAGCTCATATATATCCCGTTGGCTCGGCCATGTTTGATTGTTCGCTGCGACCTTCTAGCAATCTCCGCTCCCAATGGCTGCCGGTACGACAGAGACGACCCGAGCATGGGGCTTGGATCATGATGATGCCAGCGCGCATTTTTTCAGTGATCTTCAGTCAAAGCTCTCTTATGAGTTCCGCGATCCGGGCCTGCTTAAACAGTGCTTTTTAGCAGGCGACACCAATAGCCCCGACCGCGAGGGGCACCGAGGCCTTTCTCAAGTCGGTGACAGTCTGATGGGATTTGTCGTGATATGCAATGGAACAGCGAAAGGCCTTTCCCGAGGTAGATCTGAGCATGCCCAATTTAAGCGTGTACTGACGCGGAAAGTGTAGCTGTACTACAAACATCGTCCAGTGAAGTGAAGAGCAAGGAACATTGCTCCAGAATCGCGAAAGTGCTCCGACTTGACCAATGGCTAAAGCTTAGCGAACGACAAATTCATGTTGGCGTACAGCCAACCACACTGAAGAATGCTGTAGCGGCGTTGATCGGGGCTGTTTGGCAGGACTCGTCCTGCAATTATCATGCCGTGCTGGAGGTGATGATACAAATGGGGTCAGTCAAGGGAGTTCCATAGCGCAGATGTCCACTGACCCTCATGAACTAGCCTGCTGAACGAAGCGGAATATCATGACCAACAGCAAGAGGCTCCACAAGAACACGTGGAGCAAAGTGATCTGTACTGGCAATTTTTGTCGGAGAGTGATCGCACAGTCGAGGGTGCGATCCAGTTGCAATCTCCGAGCACGATTAGCGTGCTATCGCAAACGATGAGCCGGTCTACTTTCCCCAGCGCTTGGTCACAGCCCGTTGGATCACTAAATGAAGAACAGAGGCAACAGTCCATGTCCGGCTTCAGCGATTGGCATTCGCCTATGCAGACCCCTCACGCCGCGTCCATGCAGACCGCGAGCTCCGGACTCTCAACGACGGACGTAGCACCTTTGTCCAACGCTCAAAGCTCCTCGAAGTCGCAAGATCGGTTGACGCTGTATGAAGCTCATATGTCAGACGTGCCGGAAGTGCAACAAACATCAACGCTTACTGGACGTACTGAGGATCTAACACTGTCCATTCCGGAACCAAATTCGGAACAGAACGAGAGTACTCAGGAGGGATCTTCTACATTTTCATCCTCTCGAAGGTCGCCAAACTCCTCAAGAGCGCGCGGAAGTCGAAAGTCGACTGTTTCGAGAGGCAATCGAAAATCGCTAGGAAGGCCTCGGGCAGACAGCGCCGTAAGCCTGATCGATAATTACGTCATTTCAGAAAATGCGAAGGGCCACAGTCCGGAACGTCATGCCGTCTTTGTTGTCGCGATGCGGAACTACCGTGCGATGATCGGGAATATTCCCGGGAGAGGCCAAGCTGGACTCGCCGCACTGGCTGTTTCGGTCGGTGACAGCTCAGCACTCTCAATTCTTAAAGCCGCGATCCAGAGTTTACGATCGCAAAGCTTTGACGACATTATTTGCATAGACAGGGCCATGAGTATCCCAGAGCGTTTGCGCGCGATCAATTCCGCAGAGGGTCGTATCGAACTTCTCCGATTGGTACGCAATTTTCACACCATGGCGCTATGGAGAGATCTCACGACTACTAGCCAGGGCCGGACAGACGCATTCGTGATTAGCACACCAGAAAGCCTTGCAACAGAGATTCCAAGACCTGGGAATCCTCTCCACATTAGCAAGTCTCATGTTAGCCAAGGTATGATTAACCTCGAGGGTACTACAGAGGGCGCTCCGGCAGCACATGTCCTCACACGTCTACGCAAGCTGGGTGAGAGACTGGATCGACTCGCAAGGGCATGGGGCGAGGGAGTGTTATTATTGCTTGGTCATTCGTTGACTGATCCACGGTCTGTCGCGTCTTTGCCATATTCTGTTCCCCTGCTGATCACTGTGAGCAGAATCTTGGAACCACGCGACGGGGATTTCGATCGATTTGTCGAATTATTAGACCGCTTTGAAGGTGCGCGGATCCGGGAAATCAGCATAGCAGCTGAGCAAGTTCTTCAATATTTCCGTGCTGGAGACTGCGAGTCTGCTTCGCTGGTGTTGGAAACAACCACCGATGAGGAGCTTCGAGAAATCCCGCGGTTGTCTCACCAGTTTGTCGACCTCCTAAGGCCTTTGGCCGCGGATTCAAGAGCAGTGGCCTCTGTTGGCTCGAGCGCGCCATTCTCGGTCCACCTGTGAGAGAAATTGTCTGCTATAAATTCAGCTTTGGTGCGGTGTAGTCTTCTTGGCCATGTAGATGATGGCTACAAATTGGCACTTGAAGAGGGCGTTCTCTTTCTTGCTTGCTGAATATGATGCAATGCGTTATGCGACACTTTCGTCCGCGCGGTATTGAATGAACTGAGGGCTAGTTTTCACCTTTACACGTGCCATTCTCTGACAATCTCAATGGATAAAATGGCTTGCGTGCTCAGTTGATCCAGCATCGCTTAGTGCTATACACTTATCTGCAAGATTGTCAGATTGAGCAAATCGTAAATCCTTGAGCTGCAGAACACATTGAACACATGTCCAATTCCCAGGTAAACAACCAGAAAATTTGTTCGAGCGGGGAAACTGGGATCTATGACGAGATAGCATGTCGCCGTAGTACCGGGACTCATCCATTTTCCACATCTCTTGTTCATCTCTTCGAACCTCTCTTTGCTGAACAGGTACACATCTCTTTACCTTTCAAATAATAACGTACCTCCACCGTAGCGGCTGATCTAAGATCTCATAGACATAAGTTACTTCAGGCATGGCAGGACAAGATTGAGGGCGTGGAAAAGCCAGGCAGAGAGTGCTGGGCCGTGATACATGTTCTGGCCGTGGTATTGGATTGGGTCGGGGAAGGTCTCACCCTGAGCGCTTACCATCTCGTCCGCGTGGCAGGCATCAGGGCTCATTCGTCCATCCGAAATGTCTTGCGCCAGACTAATTTGGTATGCAAACCATCCACCTCATCAACCCAGGGGAGCCTCAGAGGAGCCTATGGAGGAGATTCCCGGGCCAGACAAGTCAGCCATAGAGGTCATGGTGGTCTGCACTAGTAGATCCCTCTTCTCGCGTAAGGCACGCTGTTCTTTTGCGTTCCGACCAGTGCTCATCAGAATATATCCCGAACTATCAGCCCATGGAGTATAAGGCTACAAGGCAGCGCGAGAAAGAGCTGTTCGCCCGGATCCTTGGAGGCGAGTCCACTTCTCAGCCTCGCTGCGTCTAGGGCTTGGATACGGGGCTCAAGGAGAGCCACTGGTCGTATGGACGGACTACTTTCACCTTCAACTGCGGGATTTCGTCCTCTACCGCTATGACGCCAAGGTTAGGATGAAACAGACGACAGTCTCTCGAGGAAGAAAGAAACAAAGCTTTGAGCTCCTGATCAATGACTCCATCAAGCCGCTGCGAGTTGACGCTGTCAGTGATCTGCGTTCCGACATGATCACGCGGCAAAGCCCCAATGACAAACTGACTTATAGCGTCGTATATGTCGCGGAAGGAGAGACCGCATCGAAGGACGATGCAGAAACATTCGATGTGACGCTTGCGCCAAGCGGCACTCTCAATGTTTCTGATCCCGTTGATTATAGCACATCTACCTAATCCGCCCGCTCCGTTGCCCATAACCAAGAGTTGCTGCAAGCAGTGGATGTCGTGGTGGGTTAGAAGTCCAGAATTGACTGTAACGTCGTCACGGTCGGCAGGACAAGTCGCGTGAGCAATGTGCCAGATTGATCGCGAGTCTTCCTCAGTAGCGGATCAGAGGCCTTGCCATCCTTCGTCTTCAGTGTACGGGGGGACGACTGAGCGGGTCCTGGTCAACGTGCAAGTCAAGAACTACCTCTTCTGATACCAATCCCTCTTACTGCTGTTCTCGACGAGTTCAGGACCCCTGGAGGCATGCCGCACACATTGAGCCCATTTCTACGGCTCGTATCAGTGGAAGTCGCACACATTCAGCGCCGTGCGAAAAGTGGCGCTCCGGTACCGCATTACAAGACTATCCTCGGCCTTCTCAGCAAGAGAGATGGGAATAAGCTCACTAATCC
The DNA here is from genome assembly GCA_005356805.1 of Cercospora cf. sigesbeckiae. NCBI lineage: Eukaryota > Fungi > Ascomycota > Dothideomycetes > Mycosphaerellales > Mycosphaerellaceae > Cercospora > Cercospora cf. sigesbeckiae. The sequence goes on along the minus strand of RQIF01000039.1, from coordinate 57,853 downwards.
GCCACGAATCACCCGACATAGTGGGAATGCAAAGGGGGTGCAATTCTGACTAGATGGCACTGGCGCCGGGATAAGTGCCAGTACTGCACAAGAGAAGTCAAACAAGAGTGAAGCGAAAGTGGCAGAGTCACGCGAAGGAGCTTATATCACCGTCTTTGACTTCTTTTGGAACAGTAAGTTCTGGTCGACCGTGCTCAATCTTCCGGCTGATTGCGATGGGCTAGAATATCACGATAGCGGATCTGTCCCTACCAGTACTCAACGTTGGAACTACTTCCAAACCATCGTATCTATCCTTTGAAGTTTGTGACGTGCGTTCCGGCCAGGTCGCCGAGAGCAAGATCAGCCTCCAGCAGACCGCGCAGATGATCAGGTTTGCTGTGCGTCAGCCATCGGCAAATGCCCAATCAATCACGACCGTGGGCTTGAGCCTGCTCCAGCTGGAGCGAGACGCCCCCGTACGTAACTAAGAAATTCTCGTGGAGCCACCATACTGACCAGGCATAGTCTGCCTTCGAGATTACCGTGAACCCGTAGCTCCTTGTCGTGCCAGCTGGCCGTCTCGCTACCCCACAGCTCGCCTTTGAAAAGGACACGTCTACAGTGGTGAACGCCCTTTGGGACCTGAGGAATAGGAAGATGCGACAGGATCCATTCTTACGAGTGGGAGTTGTCTTTATATTCCTGGACAGAGACTAATTTGGAAAGATGCGCAGGAGCTCAAATCATGTCTGGATAACTTTGTGAAAGCGTCACAGAGCATTGGTCTTCGGTGCGCGGCAACCCCCAATTCTCATCGCCATTCACCTGCAGGCCGTTCTCATTGTCGCAGAAGATTCAAGAACCGGCTGCACAGAAGCCCGGTATCGTATTGTTGATTATCCTGGAACATAGTAACTCTCAAATTCACAACTCGATCAAGCGAATATGTGTTTTGCAAAAGGACATGCTTTGCCAGTGCGTCGTAGATAGTAAACTTGCCAGACAACAAACGCAGTACTTTGTCAACGTCGGATCGAAGATCAATCTGAAACTTGTTGGCACCAATCAGAAGGTCCCACTCAGCAGCCTTGGTCCTATATCGCCACACAAAATGATGTTCGTGGGCTTTGACATCACTCATTCCCCTGGCTCCACAGCTTCCACACCAAGCGTGGTCAGTATTGTGTCCTCTGTCGGCGGTGCGCTGGGCTAATAACCCGCCGCAGTCAAGATCCAGGAATCGAGGAAGGAAATGTCCACGGTACTGTCCGCATTGTTCAAAGGGATATTACAATTGCGGCGCTCCAAAAATCAGTCTCTGCCAGCGAACGTTCTTCTGTATCGCGATGGAGTTTCATAAGGACAATACCAACAAGTCTTGGACGAAGAATCGTCCTTGGTACGACAAGCTATCACCAAGATTGACTCACCTACAGAAGTAAATAGGGGTCCCCGAAAATGACAATAGTCGTTGCGAGGAAACGTCACCACACAAGGTTCTATCCAACGGAGACTGAGGATGCGGATGTGAGCACAGGCAATTTGAGACATGGTTCAGTTGTGGACCGTAGCGTAACCAACTTCGCAATAGCGTAACCAACTTCGCAAATTGGGACTTCTTCCCACAGGCGCACAATCCACTCCATGGGACCGCCTAACCGGCGCATTATTGTGTCATTTATCATGATTTGTTTCGGAACCTTACATCGAGCAGGGAACATGCGAGTGCTGCGGATTCTCTGGAGGGAATCACACATGGCCTGGGTCATCTTTTTGGTCGGGCTACGACTGCGGTCAGTATTTGTCCACCGACTTATTATGCTGACTTAGTGTATGAACGAGCAGGCTGTTGGTTTTCTGCATATTATGCTCCTCCAGTACCATCCAGTATTTAGAGCAGTAACGCAGGAATCGATGTATTGACGGGCATCAGCTTGCATCCTGGAATGAAGGGTGAGATGTTTTACATTTAAAGAAAGAATCAGTTATGTTAGATGTACCTCTCCAATCACGAATTGCATTACTAGCCAGATATGAAAAAGTGAGCCGCCCGACAGGAGCAGGAGCGGTTGGCCACAGGTAAAGCCACGCGAGTAGTGGGGCTAACATTCAGGTCAAAGATTTCGACATTCTGTGTGCAGCTCATTGTCCAAAACGACGAAGTGTTGCATGCACTGTCTTGTCAGCAGATAAGCTCTACTGCTGCGACCGATAGAGCGCGGGCGGCGAATTGTCTGATCAGCTGTAGGTGTCGTGGGGGTTAAGTAGTGATAAGGGGGGTGCGTCCACCCCGCGCTCTCCCATCAACCGGATTTATCGACCCATTTCTTACATTCTCACAATTCCTAACACCAATATAAAGCGAGAAACGGCGAGCATGACTTCAACGAGTGTGTTACCAGAAATACGCGCGTATCAGCGCGAAATGTTCGAACGTAGCATGGAAGGCAATCGGATCATTGTGGTGGGCCTAGCAGAGTCTATGTGGAACAACACTATTGCATCAAGCGTTAACATAGCAGCAGATGGATACTGGCAGTGGAAAAACACAAGTGTACGTATCTTGTGTATCGTTTTTGCTTGAGGCGACTAATGACGAGTCTTCCAGAGCCATTCTCCGTATCCAAGCAGAGTTGGACCGATGTGGTAATGACCAGGTACATACAATAATCTCGTGTTGAGAAACAAATAGGTGGCTGATGGGCGGCGATACTCAGCGTGTGTGGTTTCTCGCTCCGACGGTCCAGCTATGCGAGCAACAGAGCGACGTACTTCGACGAGCGTTGCCTGATCATAGGGTAAGACTTGTTACCGGACGTGACAACGTGGACAAATGGAGTGATTTGAACACTTGGCGCTCCGCATTGGATGGTTACCGGATTGTAGTATCAACACACGCGGTCTTGTCAGATGCCTTGCAACACGGCTTTGCGAGTCTCTCTTCAATAGCACTATTGGTATTTGACGAAGGTGAGTGGTTGGGGCTATGCTTTTCGTGCGATAGGACTGATTCAGCTGAAGCACATCACTGTACCAAGAACCATCCAGCGAACGTCATCATGAAAAATTTCTACCGCGATCTGAAGTCTCGAGGCGAACCAATTCCACACGTGATGGGCCTGTCTGCCAGTCTGGTCAATGCATCTAGTCTTAAGTCTTTTCGGTGGGTGCAAAAGGGAACAAAGAAATGGCCGGCTGGATGCTAATCAATAGGATGGCCAGTACGATAGAAGATAACCTGGATGCACTGAGCGTCACACCACGTCTTCATCGAGAGGATCTCATGCGACACGTTCATCGCCCGGAATGCCAAGTCATACGTTATCGGAAAACACACCCAAATCACCAGAGCTCCAGTCATTGCGTGAAAATTCTGACCCATGCGATGCGTTGCTGCGCCAATGTCAATATTGACCCGGAAAACAGGGCGGCCTCCAACTCCAAGCATGTTGCCGAAGCGGAAACTCACAATACACTGAAAAAGCTGTTGGAGACCGCTAAATACGTCGAAGCTGAACTGGGGCTTTCTGCTGCAGACTTCTTCTTGCGCGAGACTGTGGCAACATTACGTGCGAAGTCGTCGGCGATACTCGACGTCAACCTTGATGTGACCGACAGAACGCTCTCCAGGATCTTGTACCTTCTCGACCACCTGATGTCGAAGCACTCTTTTGAAACATGTGGAAAATATATGGAAGTATCGCACAAAGTTGAATGCCTGCTCGTTTACCTTCTGGAGGGTTCCGAGAATGAGCTCAGTGGCATTGTGTTTGTGCAACGACGCATTGTTGCCAGAATTTTGTGCGAGATTCTCAATCATCGTTCGCATGCCAATGATAGGCTAAGATGCGTTTACAACGTTGGCACTTCGAACTCGTCCAAGAAGAAATTCGGGGTCACCGACCTCATTGACCGGAAGTACCATGCAATGGCGCTGCCCACTTTTCGACAAGCGCAAGCGAATATCATCGTCGCTACCAGTGTACTTGAGGAAGGAATCGATGTGCAAGCCTGCAATGTCGTCGCATGTTTCGATCTACCTTCGAACATCAAATCCTACATTCAACGCCGCGGACGTGCACGACACAGGAGTTCGCGTTATGCTCTTTATTGTAGACGACCATGCCGACGCTGACAAACTCGTGCAATGGGAGGGCCTCGAGTCCGAGCTGAGGAGAAAATGTCAAGAGGATCGAGAGCTTAGTGACATCTCCCGCTCCATAGAGGCGCAACACGAGGAACAGAATTATTGTCTGCAGACTTCGGTGTATGTCTCAAGCTTTACGTTCGTGTGGGATAGTGCTAATCTTGACACATTCTCTACAGTGCCAAGATGGATGCAAACGCCGCCTTGCAGCACTTATACAATTTCTGTGCGCAGCTGAGATGTCATCCACTCGCCGTTTCGGAGCCACAATTTTCCTATCAAGCGACTGGTCTGGGCTTTGTTACGTCCAGCGTCACTTTACCCTATAGTGTGCCACTAGCAGCTCGATTTGCTTCAAGCAAGCAATCTTGGAGAACCGAAAAAGCCGCGCGAAGAGATGCTGCATTTCATGCCTATGCCGCCTTGTGGGAAGCTGGCCTTCTGAATGAGCACCTACTACCGATTGCGGAAGAATGGGATCCTAGCGAAGGACTACAGCGCGCACCGCCTCCAGCCAGGTCCATGATTGAGCAGCCCAACTTCTGGATGTCGCCCGATGCGAAAGACAACTGGCACAGATTGGAGATCAACTTGCGACCAGTACCCACCATGGCGAATCTCTCATTGTGCCACCGATCCGGGATGAAAGCCATATTGCATGTACGCCGGTGGTTGGAAACCCCACCGCCCCTCGAGCTGCGATGGAGCAGAAGTGTCGCAATTGAAATCAAATATGCGCCAGCCGTACCAGATGAGAAACCTACATCTCAGGCTTTCACGACTATGATTCGTTTCACACGCATGGTGCATCGAGCTGCACGGGCCCCGAACCATTGGCAAGACGAAAATTCACTATTGGCGGTATTCCAGCCATCCAGTTCAAATTTCATGTGGTCTGACCACACGGAGAAAGCTGCAATGAGCACTTATGGTCAAGAGATAGCAGGAATCGTCCGGGTTGAGACCAGGGGCAACAAGCCCTATCAGTTCTGTAGATGGGATCGGAATGGCCAGCTAGTCTGTACGCCGCTGCCGAAACACCATGGCTTCCCGCTGGCGACGACACGTCGCAAGATGTATTCGAAGGCTGGAATCCGAAGTTCATTGGATACGGAACGGGAGCGGGACGAAACCTTTCCCGCAGACCACTGCACGATTTCCGCGATCTCTATGGACGTTGTACAACTCGGACTCTACATGCCAACAATACTACAACAACTTCATGACTTCACCGTAGTTCATCAAATCATGACCGAGAGGCTCTCCGAGCTGAATCTTCTCGATCGTGACCTGGTCAGAGCGGCCATAACCGCACCATCTGCAAATCGTCCAGTCGACTATCAGCGACTGGAGTTCATCGGTGACTCCGCACTCAAATTTATCGTCACTCGATACCTGTATTTCGCACATTCCAAGTGGCCGGAAGGTTATTTATCCCGTCGTCGTTCATTCTTAGTCTGCAATGCAACTCTTGCTGGCGCGGCCATTGAAGCAGAACTGGGTAAGTATATCATTTGCGAATCAGTGGGCTATAGGGACTGGAAGATACCATCCGTGTCATCTCCGGGAACCAAGCGGGAAGTTTCCACGAAGCTGTTGGCGGACGTTCTTGAGGCACTGTTCGGTGTTGCCTGGCTTTGCGGTGGCACCGAACTCGCCTCGGAATGTATAAAATTGTTCATCCCGCAACTCCTGCCTTCTTCCGTGCCGCCACCGATGCATCTTACGCCGATAGAAAAGTCGTCTCATTGCATGGAAGTGGAGCACCTAATTGGCTACACATTTCGCGACCCGACGTTACTGTCTCAGGCTTTGAATCATCCCTCGCTTGCTCAAGTCAAGAGGACTATATCATATGAGCGGCTTGAATTTTTAGGTGATGCTGTTCTGGACTTTCTGCTCACCGAAATCTTTACCACACGACTGGAAATCCTCACCCCAGGCGAAATGACCCAAATTCGATCGGCTGTGGTGAGCGGGGATCTCCTTGGCTTCATGTGCTTCAATCTGAGGTACAGCACTACCCACCGTGCAATCATTCCCGAGGCTACAGAAGGATACCCCGTAGAGATTAGTGAACGACACGAGCGCTCTCTCGCCGATCACCTGCGTTTTCATCCAGAGCTCGCTGAGATCCATCACAGAAACCGGGAGCGTTTCAAGACTGCACGATGCTCCATCGCGGACCTCCTGGAGACTGGCGACTCCCATCCATGGAATGAACTCAAGACGTTGAAATTGCACAAAATGTTCTCAGACCTGATTGAGAGTATTTTTGGTGCAATCTTCCTGGATTCAGGAGATGACATGGACGGATGCCACAGTTTTTTTGAACGTCTAGGCCTGTCACGATACGTATGGCGTTTGATTGATGGCCAAGCCACCGCGACAGAATCTGCACATGCATCTCGCCGCTCATACGAGCCAGAAACCGACCTTTGCATCATTTAATGATACATATACATATCCTCGAAATACAAATTAGATTATTCCGAGGTAGAGTGATAACGCTGGATCTGCTCAGACTACGCCTGTCAGACAGACATCGTTTTGCTGCCACCGTATATTTCGCCAGTTAAGCAATAGCATTGAGATCACGACTCTGGACGTCGAGAAATTGTATATCGAGTCTGATGAGCATCATATCTTTTGATGCAAAGACGCGATCGCAGGGATGAGCTTGTCCGTACATGGCGAGGATAGGCTCGCAGCTGTACTCACAAGACCGGCACGAGGCAGTCGCCAAGACAGTAAATAGTGCGAAGTAAGAGAGCACAAGTGACTTCACGGAGATGTTAATCGTGAGATGATAATTTCTGTAGCCGTTTCTATCAATGCTATGCCATTGAGCTTGGACAAAACTCATTCGTGATCCGGAAGTATTTCGCACCCCATTCACATCCTGGTCGCAAGATGGCGGGGTATCATGCACGTTGTATGCAGAGATATGGCCAAAAGCAATGTGTCCTCCCACACGCATGACTCATCGCTAGCGGCCGCAGCACTGTGTGAAGTTGTACGTACATTGACTTGAGTCCCTTCCGACTTTCGCCACGATCACTACTGTCACCAGAAATCTTTGTACCTGACACTTACAGTGGTCCCTTAACCATCCCAATGAGTCTTCCGTCAGAAATGGACTTGGCACGCCGCAAGAGGTTCTTCGCGGCCGTCATTTCTGGTAGAAAACCTATCCGGAATGCGAGAGATGCTGCATTATTTGTAACGTCCATCAAGGACAATCTGGATCCTCTGCAATGCCTCACAAGACTTTGCGAGACGAAAGATACTATCATTGCAGTCCGCCAGGTGCTCATGGTCGATTTGTCCATCGAATCTTTGAATGGCTATATTTCTCACTTCATATTATACTTCGCCATTGAAAAGTTGAGGCAGATTGCAGGCGGCTCGCTACTTCGGGATTTTTTTGCCGGAATACTCATACCGGATTTGCTCTGGCGGTCATATCGAGCAGCAGCAAAGGCACATGAGTTAGATCAAGACGGCCTCTATGCTTTTGGAAGCTTGATCTGGAATCTGTTGGTACTCGGTCCCCCTTCGATGGAACTAGTTGAACACCTCGATCTCAGCGCGACAGCACAAGAACTGCTGCAATTGCAACTCTTGCAAAAAGCTGCATCCCCCGATGTACAAGCTACTGCATATCGTATTGAAGACGCTGTGAGAAATAGCTCACTGAGTGGACGTGCAACGTTGCAGGGAGACCTCCATCCTGGTGGTCGCCACGATAACGACTTCAGTGATTTCCGCAAGATCTCTATTTTCCCCACCAAAGCCGAGCTGCTATCGAATGAGCAGCCATTTATGTTGACCATGGAGAATATCAAGGCCATGGATCCTAAGATTCGAGTTCAAGCTCATTTGGATAATCAATTCCGACTTCTGCGCGAAGACATGCTTGCCGAGCTTCGCGATGATATCAAGACAAGTCTGAGTGGGAAGCAGCGACGGCGTGGAGGTTTTCACCTTCGTGGACTGCAACTCAGCGGCATTCATTGCGGCGTAGGAAACAGGGTGAAGCCTGCAACAGTAGTCCTGCGCTGCTTCGATCCAATATTTCAAAATCTGCCGCAGGACGAGAACGAGCGACGCAAATATTTTGTGGAGAACAAGTCATTGTTAAAACACCAATCCGTGGGACGCATCGTTGCTGCTGGGCAAGTGATCGGCTTCGGTACGATTGATCGGGATGAGTCCTTCCTTGCCAAGACGCCCCCAAAATTGCTCTTGCGCTTCGCTGGTACTTCAGCACCGCGGTCGATCTTGGCTTCCTTCAAGCTCAAGAGACCGGATGAGATGGAGTTTGTGGCAGTGGAAACGCCATTCTTTGCATACGAGCCCGTCCTGAAACGTCTACAGCAAATGCCATCATTGCCCCTTGCGGAGATCATCCTCGACCTCGAACGCGATTCCGATGAACGATCCCCATTCGGCCTGGGCGAGTTGGCTGAGAGCATTCGCTTGCTCAAAGGACAGGACATCAGCCGCGTAATCAATGTCAAGCATTCAGTCACGTTGGATCACGCTCAAACAGAGTCATTAGTCGCGGGATTGACCAAACCTGTCTGCCAGATACAGGGCCCACCAGGTGATTATCTATCTGCGAACTCCGTGTTGCATGTGCTAATGTGTACCGAGCAGGAACCGGGAAATCATTCATTGGAGCAATTCTGGCTAAAATTCTGGAGGATAGAATTGGGGACACAATTCTTGTGTTGACATACACGAATCATGCATTGGATCAATTTCTGGAAGACATAGTTGACATGGGTGTCGCACCAGATCGAATCCTCCGGCTGGGGTCAAAGTCCACCGTCCGGACGGAGCCCATGACGCTACAGAGCCAATCGAAGGGCCGTGCAAGGCTCCCGCCCGAGCAACATCGGATTGCAATGCGTTATCGCCGTGAAGCGGAAGATGTCGCAACATCCGTCGCCCAGTGTGGCGAAACATTTAGTCGCTGGAAGCCCTCAGACGCGGATGTACTCGATCTTCTCGAGTTTGACGATGTCGATGAGAGCTTCTACCGCGCTCTTTCGATCCCGCAGAGTACCGATGGCATGGCCGTCATGGGACCTCACGGTAAGCCTGTGGACAAGTGCTATTTGTTTCGGAGATGGATTAGCGGCAGAGACCGAGGCCTGCTTAAGGCCCTTCTTGAGGTTGAGGTCGAGAGAGTCTGGCAAATGCCAATCGAAATGCGAAAACACCATGTCGCCCGTTGGAGGGAAACGACAATTACCGACCACGTTGACCCTATCTGTACGCAGTTGAAAGAATTCAGTACTGCCCACGCCAAATGGATGAATGCTGAAGGGGCCAGGAATGCAGCCCTGATGAGAAGCAAAAGTATTATCGGTTGCACTACCACGCTGCAGCCATGTACATGGATCAGATTGAAGTTTCCAAACCAGGGGTGGTACTCGTCGAAGAGGCTGGAGAAGTTCTCGAGTGCCACATTTTGACGGCCTTGTCCCGGAATACCAAGCAGTTGATCATGATTGGAGATCACCTTCAGCTTCGACCCAAAATCAAGAACTATGCCTTAACAGTTGAGAATGGCGAAGGGTTCGATTTGAACTGTTCTCTTTTCGAGCGACTTGTGAATGAAGGTCGCGATCATTCTGTGCTCGCAAAGCAACATCGTATGCGGCCTGAGATCTCAGCACTGGTCAAGCGACTCATGTATCCGGACTTGAAAGACAGCGATGGAACACTTTCTCGGCCGAGCATCTATGGGGTGCAGAGCAATGTAATATTCATCACCCACAGTCATCCCGAGGGATCTGATGAGCGGATCAGGGACCGCCAGGAAGGCAAGTCCAAAGTCAGTCGTACAAACGAGTATGAAGCACAGATGATCCTCAAAATTGTCAAATATTTAGCTCAACAAGGATACGGATCGGACAAACAAGTTGTCCTTACCCCATACCTTGGACAGCTGAAGCTCATTATGGACAAGTTGAAGAATGATCACGATCCCGTCCTCGGAGATTTGGACAGCCACGACCTCGTCAAAGCAGGATTGATGACTGCAGCGAGTGCCTCACAGAGTAAGAAGCAGCTGAAGATTTCAACCATCGGTACGCATACATCTGTTTGAGTGTTTCCCCTTCTCAATACTAATGCATAGTCTAGATAATTTCCAGGGGGAAGAACGGGAAATTGTGATTGCAAGTCTGACTAGAAGCAACGACAAGGGAGATGTTGGATTCATGAGCGCGCCGCAGAGACTCAACGTGCTCTTATCACGGGCCCGCGACGGACTCATCATCATCGGTAATGCTGACACATTCCAGAAGAGTCGCAAAGCCTCGTCGAGCTGGAAGCCCTTCATACAGCAATTGACCGACAATGGGCACTTATTCAATGGATTTCCGACCAGGTGCGAACAGCACCCAACAATGACAGCCATCCTCGCCAATCCACACGATTTCGAGACTCAATGCCCCAGTGGTGGCTGCAGTAGAGACTGGTATGAACTCTCCGAACGAGCGAGGCAAATATCTAACTGTGTAAAGTACATCACTTCTAGCATGTGGAAGTCATCGTTGTCCAGAGAAGTGCCACCAGTTGGTGGACCATACAAAGATGAAGTGCCTGGTCCAAGTAGAACAAGGATGTGATCAGAAGCACCGCTTCTGGGCCGCTTGCTGGCGTACTTCTGGGCCATGTCCTAAATGCGAGAGGGATGCAGCGCTTCTGATATCTCGTGAAAAAAACCAAGATCAGTATGTCTCGAAGCTTCTGGAGCTTGATGATCAGATCGAAGCACAGAAACTCATGGCGCGCGATGTTGATGATCTCGATGCGCAGCAAGCAATGCTGGAAAGAAAGGGAAAAGAGCTTGAGGAAGCCACGATATCTACTGCTGCGAAGAGACTTGCTCAGTCCCGAAAAGCAAAAGCGGCCTCTGCCAACGCTGTCCGCGAAGGACGGTACAAAGCCTCGCTCGACAGTAACTCGGATGCTAGCAACGCTTGGGAGCGACAGAAACAGGAATCTGGGATTTCCAACGAGCATGTGGACAGCATCATGGCCATGATTGGACTTGAGTCGGTCAAAACATCCGTCCTTGAGGTGAAGGACAAAGTTGAGATCTCAATCCGACAAGGTACCGATCTCACCAAAGAGCGGTTCAATGCTCTTCTACTGGGAAACCCTGGCACCGGTAAGTCTGACCAGATGACATCTTGGTTGTATCTCATTTCGTGGTAGGCAAAACGACGATGGCGCGGTACTACGCAAGATGCCTCGGGTCCATGGGAACGGTTGCTGGTGGTCATTTTGAGGAGACGACAGCTTCAAGATTGATAGCAGGAGGAATACCCGGTTACAAAGCACTCATCGAGAAGATCATGAATACGGGTGGAGGCGCATTGTTCATCGATGAGGCGTATCAGTTGACAAGCGGAGCAAACGCAGCAGGCACCCAAGTGCTGGACGCTGTCATGGACGATGCCGAGAACCTCACTGGAAGAGTGATATTCCTCATGGCAGGATATCAAAAAGAGATGGAAACGTTGTTAGCGCACAACGCTGGACTGCCGAGTCGTTTTCCCTACCAATTCAAATTCGAAGATTACGACGACGAGGAACTGCATCGCATTCTCCTCGCACGAATCGAGTCCATATATGGTGCACGAATGGAGATCGAAGGGGGGCTGCAAGGATTATATGCGCGCATCGTGGCTCGTCGAGTCGGATATGGACGCGATCGCCCAGGCTTCGGCAACGCACGTGCCGTCCAGAACGCGTTGGCAAGAATCACAACTCGGCAAGCGGCTAGAGTGGGTAAGACTCGAAGAGAAGGTGGGCAGCCGAATGATCTGTTGTTCACAAAAGAAGACATGCTCGGCCCTGAGCCTGCTGAGGCACTCCAAGAAAGTAAGGCTTGGTTGGAACTACAAAGTATGATTGGACTCCAATCGGTGAAGAGCTCCATTGGTGCATTGTTCCAAAATCTGAAATATAACTACGAGAGAGAACTAAGAGAGGAGCCTCCAACGCGGCTCAACTTGAACCGGATCTTTCTTGGATCTCCGGGTACGGGCAAGACAACTGTGGCAAGGCTGTACGGAAAGGTGTTGGCGGAGCTCGGGTATCTATCTAGCGGTGAAGGTAAGCAGCCTATACACGAGTCGGCTCAGTAGGAGTTGGTCTAACATCTCTAGTGGTCGTCAAGAACCCATCTGATTTCGTTGGTGACGTTCTCGGAGCATCGGAAAAACAAACGAAGGGAATCCTCAGTTCGACCGTCGGCAAGGTCCTCGTTATCGACGAGGCATACGGGCTGCACTCTTCCTCGTCGGGACAATCTCCCGATATATACAAGACTGCAGTCATTGATACTTTGGTTGCGGAGGTCCAAAGTGTAGCTGGAGAAGATCGCTGCGTCCTGCTATTGGGCTATCAAGAGGAAATGGAAAACATGATCCGGAACGCTAATCCTGGACTCGAGCGCCGCTTCCCTATCTCAGAAGCATTCTACTTCCGGGACTTTACCGATGAAGAACTTATTCAGGTGGTTCAAATGAAGTTGAAGCAGCAAAATTATTCAGCACCTGCCAGTGCTATCGAATGTGTCTCAGCGATCCTCCGTCGTGCTCGCAACAAACGTCATTTCGGGAACGCAGGCGAGGTCGACATTATATTGAATACTGCCAAACAACGTCATCAGCAGAGGTGCATTGACCACAACCTTGAATACAACAACAGACTTGAGGCCATTGACTTTGACGCTGACTTCGGCAAGTCGGACTTGTCGGTCGATGAGCTATTCCAGGACAACGTTGGCTTTGACGACTTGATCCGCCGGCTGACCGAGATCAAAAATGTTGTTGGCAATCTAAAAGCCCGAGGCTTGGAGTATCGAGAGTGTGTCCCGTGGAACTTCGTATTCTGTGGCCCTCCTGGTAAGTATCATGCCATCCACACGCTACAACATGCTGACATGTCCCAGGCACTGGGAAAACCACAACCGCCAGGAAGATGGGCAAGATATACCAGAGTCTAGGACTGCTAGCAACAGATGAGGTACTGGAGAAATCTGCAAGCGACCTTGTGGGTCAGTACGTTGGACACACTGGAGAAAAGACCAAAAAGCTTCTGGAAAGCTCACTTGGCAAAGTCCTCCTCATTGACGAGGCCTACCGGTTGGCAGATGGACATTTCGCCAAAGAGGCCACCGATGAACTTGTCGACCTCCTCACGAAGCCTCGTTTCGCGAAGAAGATGATTATCATCCTCGCCGGCTATGACCATGATATCGAGCGACTCATGACGACGAATCCAGGATTGGCTAGCCGTTTCCCCGAACGAGTGCCTTTCTTGGGTCTATCAGCCACATCATGCGCGGCACTTTTGGAGTCAGAATTGGTTCGGGAAAGCTATCTCGACGCAAGCGCCGTTCGATCCATTTTTCAGTCGAATAGTATAGTCGCGTTGTTCACAGAGATGATTTCTCTAGGGAACTGGGCAAACGCACGCGATGTCCTTAACTTGGCGCAATCGATCAAAAGGGGTCGTCTCCAAAGCTCCGATATTGATGGAAGCGGCTCGATCAAGCTTACATTACCGCAAGTTGAAGCCAGTCTTACAGCCTTACTGGGGGAAAGAAGACAGCGCGCAGCGCTCTTGCACGAACAGCGTCGTTTGGCCCGTTGTAACAGTACCGAGTGCTTGCCAGAACTCTTACGGCAACCAGTGGAAGGTGCACGATCATTTACTTCTGCAGTGGAACCGGCTGTCCAAGGAACAACGGCTGGCCAAGAATCAAGCGCTGACCAAGAGGAACTGATGAGTAATGAACATAATGATGCCCGGGATCCTGATGTGTCGGATGAGACTTGGTCAACCCTTGAGAGTGACAAACGGAAAGCCATTGAAGAAAGCCAAGCTTACGTTGAGACGAGGGAGAAGCTCATCGAAGCGGAGAAGAAGCTATCCAAAAATTGGCCTGACGACACCCATGGCGACGATGACGATGACCCGGTCGAGACAGCCCGGTACAAAAGAGAGCAGGAACGTATTCAGTACGAGAAGCTACGGAGGCAGAAGGAAGATATGGAGACGCGGCGGCGGCACGAGATAAAAATGAAACAAAAGCTGCAGAAACTGGGAATTTGCCCGGCGGGATTCGAATGGATCAAACAAGACTCAGGTTACAGATGTCGTGGTGGGTCACATTTCGTATCGGATGCCACGTTAGCGTGATAGGTTCGAACGCGACTGGGGTTTGCAAGTTCAAGTCGTTCAAGTCCCATTTCAGAGTCTACAACCTGAATTGAGGTTTCGTATCAAATCCGAACGTCTCTTGGGCCTGAAGCCCATCGTTGAGAAAGGTCCTCCGGGATCCCCGACCACTTTCTCGTATGCTGCGCAGACAGGCGGTGGAAGGCCAGAGACCTGCCGTCACATCGCAACTCCAGCTTTGCGGACTTGGCCTCGTCCGCCTTCGTTCTGATCAAACTAATTAAATTGATGAGCCGCGCGATAGAATCTTTATTTTGCTGTTCCCAGTTGGCGAGAGCTCCGGAAACGTCCTCGATTCTAGCTGGTTGAAATATTCCTTTATCATGAAATGCCAAAACCAGCTGCTCAATCTGACGAATCCAAAGCCGAGGGAGCTGCTCAGCTACGACAGTTTCTTTTATTTTTCGTGATGAGCGTGTCTTGATGTCAATCGCTGCTGTGAGAGGCGCAGGTGTCCCTCTCTGGACAATTTCCAGAGCCGCTGTTCCGGTCGGTGACATCTTGGCTCCCCAAAGCGCCGCCATGTCGTCTTCGAGCGTGCTTGATCCAATGATGACCCCACCAACATCTTCGTCATTGTCAACTTCATCACTTTGGTCGATGGTGTAGCTGTCAACCTCGAATCTGAGGATCACCCGGTGAGGTCCCAAGAAGTAAGAGATAAGCCGCTGGTGCGACGACGAGGAGATCATGTCGCCTTCCCAGGTAGTGTTGGCCTCCACAAAGCTATGACCGAAGCCGTGAATACCTTGAATAAGCTCTTGCGAGTCATGCTCCCGGCGTACCAAGAAGACTGTAGTGCCAACAGCATGCGCGATAAGTGTGAAAGGTTCAGCTTGGCCTAGGACAAATCGCAAAAGGTTTCCCAGAGTACTTCCACAAGCGACGATGTCCACACTATTCGATTCGAAGCTCTGATTCATGGACAGAATGGAACGAACTGCTGGCTCGAAAGGATATTCCGGAAACCGAGCAGAGTTTTCATCCCGGTAGTAGGCACCAGAGTCCGGTGTCAACTTCGTAACGGTCGAGAACGGCGTCCATAGCGCTGGTCGGCCTGGCACCAAGATTGTTTTTCCCAAGCCCTGCACCAGATTATATGACGCGATGAACTCTACGTCGCTTATCTCTGGCAATTCCTGATCGGATATGAGGTGCGCATCAAGCTGCGATGCCTTCAATTCTTCGGTGCGAGGACCAAGAGCATTGGGAAGCGTCTTCGCCGATTTCTCTGCTGGAAGATATCGATTGTAGTCATTCGACCGCCAGAGCTTTTCCATCCCTCTGCTCGAGTGTAGTCCTGTTGTTGGAGGTTTGCTGGATGCAATCGAGTGGAGAGCTACGCAAGTTGATACTGTGGAAGCAGAAATAGATTTGTGAGTTTGAGGGATTCGTGGCTCGTCGCTCGGTGCAGGACACAAAATCCGATTTGGAAGTGTTCCTTTATACATTACTTGATGAATTGCAATTGACTTCTTAAAGCTTGTTTTCCTCTTGGCCACACCTACCTCTGGTTGGCCATGTCTAGCGCGTTAGTCTCTCTGCACACTGCAAGCTTTTGGCATCAATAGTGGGCTTATATCTGCACTGGACCGATTGAGACGTGGGCAGAGCTACAAGAGAACATAGCGAACGATGGTCTGCTTCTGAGCCAACGAAGGAATGTCTAAAACATCGGAACAATCGATTGAATGTTGCTCATTGCACCATGGAGTCGTGCCGGCGATCGCTGCTGTCTCCTTCCATTCATTCTGGTTCCTTCTGCCGTCATAACACTGTTGCAACTCTCGAGCTCCCTTGCGACCTTCGAGCTCTCTTTCAAACAGGGAACACAGGCTTGAGCTTCATGAAGCAGGGAAACCAGCTTCTCTCGAGCTACATTAGACCGGCCCAGAACGAATCCGCTCCTCGAATTCGCTCTCTCAACAGCTAGCTCACTACCAGTGTTGCAGTTGTCCGCTGCCGTTCTGCGATGCCGGACTCTCAGCGCAGGCCCCGGCATTTAGCGTATTGCATCTTACTTACACGAATAGCCTCGGAGGGCGTGCCAGGGGATCCCACTGGTTCACCACTGCGTTTTGCGGTGTCGATACTCCCCATCCCGCATGGCCCACTACTGAATATCATGGAGATGACTGGGTGACCCGTACTCCAATTGCATGCTCGCAGCTTCCGGCTTTGCAGCATGCACGGTCTTGCATACCCCCAATCAAGCCCACTTCTACGGCGTGAATGCGCGAGGGCGGAAAATACATGTTAGCGATGGTGCGAGCTCCTGCAGAGTCATGTCTGCCCTCATGTGAGGATCTACATCATACTGTGAGCATGCTACTGTGAGCATGCTTACGTGGTGCACAAGGATTGGCCGTCGACTCAATGCTCGCTACGCTTCGATTCAAATGAGGGCCTGCTCGGAGCCGAATCTACACGCGATTATACCGGGACCCAGAGCACATCTTGATCTCGTCGCAGTGCACTACGTCACAACGCATGCAGCGCGACCTAAATTCTGCAGAAGGGCGGCGGCGGTTCTCCAGTGGCTTGCAACGTCGCCAACGTTCATTACTCGCCCCGATGCATTGGCATCGCATGGATGTGTCAGATCGCAGGTAACGCAAGAGCGCGCAGGCCACCGCACGCGAGCGAGTGAGCGATTGCATCCAGTGTATTACACGCTGACTGACGACGATCGGCATGCTCCGAAGCTCGCCAAATATCTTGACAATCAACTTGGCTCCCGGCTCACTCTCTGACATCCTCGAGTATGTAGGCTGACAGTGCTGTTGCGGCGCTACGACACTCGCGGTGCTCCCAAGCCGGACGCGATGGAAGCAGGCAAGCCCGCCATGAACGACACGCTCAGACAGCGTGGTAATCAATGTGCGTATTTCTTATGATTGTGCTAATTATATCTCTACCTAGATTAGATGAGCAAGGCGCATATCCAGATCTAACTGTGGTCTGCGGTCCGAAACCATTTGATGTTCACAAAGCCATTGTGTGCACCAGACGTCATTGGTTTGCGACTGCTTGCCAGGAGGGAAGATGGAAGGTCAGTACTTCGGCCGTTCTTAAGCAGGCATTCGTGGATTCACGGAAGCAATGAATCCTGAATCATATCGTGGCTGGGCGCGGAGCACATCACCTACCTCAAAGCAAAGGAATATAACTTACAACATGAAGAAATCGAAAAAGACGATCCGGAAGCCTTTCAATGCATGGTGGAGTTTCTCTATCTACACAATGCAGTACATCACGGTAGAGAGCTCATCCTACATGCTAAGGTTTACTCCATTGGATGCAAGTACAGCACCCCGGCTTCGAAGATAGCTGCGGTCGACAGATTCCGGACCGCAGCCAAGTTGGACTGGGAAGTGGATTTCTTCTTGAAGGCGGTCCGTACCACCTTCACTACAACCCCCGACAGCGACAATGAGCTCAGAGAGATCGCAGCTACGATCATACGCGGCCATAATACATTGCTAGTGGCTTCACACGAAATGCAGCAGGCAGTCCGCACGATAGAGGGTCTCGGACACTGGCTATGGAGGAAGAACAGCACGGTGCGTCATGGGCCGAACTGCGACGCTTTGCGGCAACGTATTCATGAAGAAGTGCGCGCAATGTGCTCACCGCAAGTCCAAAAGGTCAGGCACAAATGACTTCTTTGTGACCTGCAAATGTTTCTCTGAGCAGGAGTATTGTTCAGCTCACCAAAACACGTACAGTAGTGAGGTGATGGCGAAGGGAGGGGAACCTCTCGCCATCGAATACAGGAATGGGGTACCAGAAGTCGGTGCACGCCTATTTTTAAGCAGTTGGTCGCAACACTGACACAACTTCGTATCAAGGACTACAGCTCCGTCTCCAAAATCGACTCATTAATGGTTTCGGAAACTTCCAAGAAAAGCGTGAAACTCCATGCACAGCTTGTGGGGTGGTCACCATGTTGTGATGGTCTCACAACATGCCGCCTTCCATGAGCGAAGTTCCTACAGCGGGAAATGTCGTAGAAAATCTCGCAAAATATGCCGATGTCGATCAGATACTTGTCGTTCTTGTAGTACTGATGGATTTGCTTGAGGTATTGGATCCAATTTTAGTCAACTAATGGCAGGTCTTTAGAAGTGATTGGCCGTTGGACTCCCGGGCACCGGGGGTGGGGTTCTGCGTCCTTGCCTGGTTTCATTGTGCTGAGCGGCGTTCACTGCAGGTATTTGCCGGGCGTACTGATAACTTTGCCATGCCGTGCTTCAAGGTCGTGCGCCCCTCAATGCAATCTAGTAGACATGACGCCCGCAAGTAAACACCATCGCTTTCCAGAAGAGCTTGAAGCGCCGAACTCCAGATGCGTGTGAGCTGCCTGTGTTCTGTGTCGTATATCGGGTTGTGCTCGACGACAGCACTCCACCTGGACAAAACCTGACCTACATCGTCGGGCAAGCATTTGAACCACTCGTCGTGAAAGCGGGATTTGCATGAGGTTACGTGACAGTCAAGTTCGTACCGATTTTCAGCGAGCTGCAGGTGAATGAGCTCCTCCATTCTCTGTGGGAAAGGAAACGGAACTTGAAGGTGTTGATGCAGACCCGGATAGCACTTGGCCCATTGTTGAACTCTCTTGTCGGAAGAACCTCTCGCACAGCCAATCTTGCACATGTTAGGCGCACTGGCCCACGTGAAAATATAGATTGCACCACTGGCAAATTGATTTTTGTTG
Organism: Cercospora cf. sigesbeckiae; assembly: GCA_005356805.1. Taxonomy (NCBI): domain Eukaryota; kingdom Fungi; phylum Ascomycota; class Dothideomycetes; order Mycosphaerellales; family Mycosphaerellaceae; genus Cercospora; species Cercospora cf. sigesbeckiae. The sequence goes on along the minus strand of RQIF01000039.1, from coordinate 38,729 downwards.
ATGGCACTCTTCAGCTTCATTTGAAATGTTGTTTTCGTGTTTCTTCGACAGGGACGAAATCTCACGTGCTCGTCGAAGGCATGCTCTTCCGAAATTTTTAGCAGTAGTGGGCTGTAGTGCAGTACCAATAATTCTTGCTGGCTCTCGGCTTGCTTGCCATCGTGTTTGCCGCAAAGAAGCAGAGAAACAATCGATTTCAGCGCGATTTCATCCTGTCCTGAAGCAGAAATTCTGCCCAATTTTCTTTTCACCAGTTCAAGAGTGCCCCCGCTGAAGTGATTACGACATCTTAGACCGTCCTTTGTCTTCGCGATGCACTGCCGGGCCTCCAAGTCCGACAAGCCAAGTGTCGCCAGCGACATCATGATCTTTTTTCAATTTACTGTTGCGCAGATGTCTGCAGCCGCGACAAAATTTACGTCGAGAGATCAGTGGGGCCTCAGGGTGTGGATGAATGTTCGAAGTTGTTAATTAGGTGCAACGTAGGAGCGAAAAGCGCGACAGATGTGCATTCAGGTCGATCAAATTTACATTTCTTCTGTGATTGGTTGTAGCTGTGATTCTGCCGTTGCAACCTATCATGCTTGCAAGGCTTAAGGTGGCACTCCGCCTTTGGCACCAAGCTCCGTATCACACCATTTCTCAGCCTCTATCCGATTGGGTGGGTCGCTGACTCGCGCAGCCCGAGACATACGTGATTTGCCAGGACAATGGTGAGCACTCGTTGTCCATGCGCACATTTCAGCATCCAATCCAAAAGTACGAGATCGGGGCTTCACGATACCTCTGCCAAGATGCTATACGTAAAGAAACAGCAAAGTACCAGCCAAAGGTATTTCCCGACTGCTGTCGACTTGGGAGATTCACCGCGACGATCCCTTACCTTGCTCTTATACCTGCTTCCTAAGATGGATTGACTAGTGAATGCCACTACTCAAGCGCGTTATATGGACGTGTGTTGTTGGTATGTTGGGACACTGCTGTTGAGCATAATTTGTCCGGATGCCGTATCCGAAGAGGCGCTGGGAGTCCGGCTCGAGAGAGCGCTATCCAGATCTGAACACGTGAATTTTGCTTGTCCTGCTCGCTTCCGGAAAATGTTACACAGGACCTTCTGCGCGAGCTCTATCTTGTGTCACTCATGCGACGGCAATTCGCAAGGGAGAACGATGACCGTTCGTGATAATGCGGGTTCCGGGGGAATCACCATCGCCCGATGCAAGTGCAGTCGGGAGTCAATTTTCTCGGCGTATCAAATGCAAGCATGCCGTATATGTGTGTCGTGTACTGAGCTGTGCTGTCAAGTGGACTGGTTGGCTGAAGGAAGCACTTCCCATTAGTCAGAAGACAAGTGCCAAGAGTAGCGAACCGCCTTAATAGGCATGACGCTTGGAAGCCGCTCCACAAAGATGTGCACGTGGTCCGGCCGTGAGCTTGGACCTCCCGAAAACATCGCGTAACGAGAAGCGCACTTTTTGGAATTCAGTCGTACAACTACTCGAACCATGTAGGTCCTAGAACAGGAACATCTCGACGGAAGGTTCAGCGATCATGATATTTACGTTCGTAATTATGACGACTTGGACTCGGAAGACGCTTGTGATCGATTGGGACAGCGAATTCTGGAGACGGGCGCCTGGCTGATCTGGAGCTCTCCTCACGATGCGTCGCTGCCTGCGAAAAGGTGGTATCATTACAGGACAGCTTGCTCTCGGGTACAAAGTTGCAGCTCTGGCATGCACGTTGTTTGTGAAAAGTGGCAGGGTCTACCATGAAGGCTGTCCGGCTATCTAGTTTGTATAGTACATGCTTAGCCGGATTGCGCCGCTAGTCCATGCTCGACTCGCTGATGTGACCAACTCGCCCTGCACTTGATAGCGATGAAAAAAAAAATGGTGGTTGCGTCAGCCTTGCGACGCCTGCCCATCGTTGAGATTATCAGGCTCTAGAAAACGAACTCGTCTGTGCAACCAGACACAGATATAGATGCATGATGGCGGAATGTGACCGTCGATGGCGATGTCGGCTCCTGGACATTTGCGTTCGACCTCATACAGAATACTCACTTCGACTTTTGTGCATCCCTACGTCGCACGTCAGCTTAGCAAACGCCGTAATCTGTTTACTTCACACCTCCCCTGGCAAGTGGCTTGGGCGGCTGGCTTTCCTGGCGAACTCTCTCGCACGCATCTCACTTCTCCTCATCCTCGCAGAAATCATCTGCTACTCTTGCATTTGCACATCGCCAGTACGCGCGACGGTCCCAGAACACTTCTACTGAGCTGCTAGCTCGGGAGATGCGCAATTCCCGCCCTTTCTCTGCAGTTCTGGACGCTCTACTCTCAATTCGATAATCGAAAAAGCATGCTATCGCGCTCCCACGATGAGAGCTACTGCGGCTAGATGACTAGCGTGTCTCAATTGATCGATGTGGCACACACCTTTTGCGGTATGTGCTGTCCGCTCGTCGGAAAATTCAGCTGCAAGCATGCGAGGATGAGGTGAGGTCCCACATTGCAATAAGCGTGTTGCCCCGGGAAATATAATGGATGCACAGGCAGCTGATGAGCTTCTGCCTTTCAGCGCGCCGGTCCACTGCTCCCTGGCATGTCTTGTTTCGCCTCTGCTCGCTCGCATGTCATGCGAATCTGATGCTGTGAATGGATTGTTACGCGACGCATTATCAGACTCCCCTAACTAACAGTAGCTTGGCAGGTCAGAGGTATGCAAAGTGGTGGCGACATATCTCGTCCAGTTTTCGCCCGTCAACACATGAAAGTCTAAAACACTAGTACGAGTCTTTCCAAGATGGCAGCAATGCTTCAAAGCGCACCGAGGCGACCACGTCCTTCCAGAAGTGGTGGTTGCACATTCTTCAGAATCTCAGCGCCCGATTGAGTCTAGCGTCGGACAGATGTTCCCCCGCTGCCACGGTCACACGCGTGCTAGCCGGCTTGCGGCCTCACCTCTCCGGCCTCTGTGATAATCAAGGATGCCCAAGTTGACTGTGTCCTCGCCTTCGGAACACCGATGTGCTTTATGATATGAAACAATATTTCAAGTGTGAGATTCGCCTCGCCTCGGCACATCTACGCGCTGCGGGGATAGGTATTGTGTCATGCACAATGCGAGCTACCAACCAATGATATCCGGGCTTTTCACTGGCAAGCACAGCTGTCACAGTGCGATCATGTCCCTGCTCTGGAGCAAGCGTATGTAGTCTCACTCAACGCTCCTCAGAATATCACCAAAGATATGCTGCACTGATGTCCTTGTGGGTCAAAGTGGATCGTACGAACTTCGAGAAAAATATAACCAGCCTCGTTGCACACGGCAAGTACCAAGATCAGCGTCTGCTGGCTGATGTGGACAGGCCGAGACGTATGCAAGGAATACAGATCGAGACCGCGCTTTCAGAACATGATGAACGCCAACTTGCTGATGATATCGCCTTCTTGACTTGTGTCTCGCAGGGCCGAGATGGGGTAGCAGCAGCAGCAGTACAGCACTTTCCCAACAAGCCATTCTTGCGGGTAACAGTTTCTGCCAACGGAGGCATACCAGAAGCAACGGATAGTGCACTTCGACGACTGCTCGCTCACCTTCAAGCATGGTCGCGAGGGGAGTCAATGAGGGAGGACACTCTGTGGAAAATCCAGACTACCATCGTGACCCTTCACCGAGAACGCATCTTTGATCGACTCGGTCGCAGAAGGAAAGCAGAGACCAGTGAATGCGAGATAGAAAAGCCGGTCGAGAGGATTTTATCCCAGGCAACGTCCACGCATTCCCATGATGAAGAACAGCTTGGCTTACATCGGCGTCTCAAGAAATTTCAGCAAGCTCTCCAGAAGATCGTGGCCTCGCAAGCGGGCAACGAAGAACAAAACGACTTGGTTCGACTTTTACGGTGCGCCAACAAGCTGATGTACTTCCAAGATCGGATCTCTGAGCACTTCGGGGTGGACTGGATGCGACAGCTGCACGCTATTGCGAACTATCACAGGATTTTTCATTCTCTCCTCACGTTAGCGACCCGCGCAAAGACGCTGTTCGGATCGACCGCAATATCAACCATAAGTCCTCCCAGCTTACCTAGATGGAAGCAGAAACAAAAAATCGTTCATGCTGAGATCCAGATTCTGGCTCATTTTGAACAGTTTACCTCACACAGACCCCGTTATATCCGGGCTAGCAAACGGCCATGCTATCTTTGCTACCTCTTCATGCATGGACATGGCATGTATAATGTGCCTCGATCACACGGGGAAGTGTTTAAGAAATGGGGCATTGAGGACAATTACAACTTGAGCAAAGTCTCAAAGAAGCGGATGATGGCAGCGTTACAATACACCGCGAATGAAGTCGCAAGCGCAGTCCGTCGTCGGAGCGTTGTGCTCCCGCGACCGATGTACCTTCAGGCTCATCATACTGCCAGCAAGAATGTTCTGGGACCAGATTCTGGTACAGCTACGTTGATCTCGAAAGCGACTCTGTCTCTGACGGCACTTGATGACGAGGGACCCGAAAATTTGACTCGCTCACTCGTCGCTGCTCTGACGGACCCACCATGCCCCAGGAACTCAGTGCTCTCCCCAAATCTCAATGACAGTCGTGACAACATGTACTGCCCAGTATGTGTGTCGAAGCCTCCTCGCAGCAGTAAAACCGAAAGGCAAGAAGGCAACATCGACATTGGACAGAGGCACGATTATGGCTCAAAAACCAGCATATTAAGCACTCCACGGTCCATCTCTCGGACATCATCATCTCGAAGTCCTCATGGTACGGTCCTCACCCTAAGGAGCCAGTTCAGAATCTGTCGAGCGTCACCAGCTCGGACTGCTTACTTGCAGATGTGTGGTCTCGAGCTTTTTGTTGAGGTAGAGAGCGATACGACAACTCGACCGCAAAGTCACCACATTGTCCTATCGGTAGGAACCAGTCAAAAAAATCGTCCGAATGTCCAGCACATTCCCAGTATCAACTTAGATGAGTTATCTGGCGGTGAGATCACATTCAAAGCGACCACGGAGGAGGATGCTCTCCACTTTGCTATAAGCACAGGCCAGCAAGATTACATACTGCAAGGCCATCGGCTTTAGTCAACTTCTAGTCTACTCCCTGATTTTCGTTCTTGTTTTCTGGGGTTTCTTCACATGATTCATCAAACTCAAGCGCAATGGGAATTCCGTTCGTTCTCTTATGTTTTGTTCAGTAGTTGCTACGATTCCGCGGGTGACGCGTCATTGGTATAAGGATTGCTGAGAATCGCGCGCCCCATAATCCGCATCTTTCCCACTCTTCCGGCTCGGTGTTTGCCCGGACTTAGGCCTGGGTATGTTTCATGTCTTATCTGAACTATTACGTGCATAAGTTCGGTGCAGTCATCATGATTACCGCACGCTGAATATGGTCCAATGTGCCCAGATTGATTGCCGTATAATCTGCTACGGAGCGTCGGGTCCTGTCGAAGAGACTGGTATATCCGTTTTGCCGGGCACTGATCGTACTGATCCGCACTACACTTGGGCCAGTACTCGCAAGCATTCTCACTAAGGTGCCTGCATTGTGCTTTGCAATCTGTTGTTCAACCGGGAGGGGGGAGGTCTCGATGTTCAGTGCGTCCACCGATGTCGCCCGGTAAGCGCCACATATGGTTGTCGCAGCCCCAGCTTGAAGCGCCTGGAGTCTCTGCAGCGTTCTTTTCCTGATGTTCCGTCGATTTCTGCTTTCGGCCGCCAATATAACATAGATCTGTGTATAGCTATACTGCACGACATAACATAGCATCACATAGTCGTCTTCACATCGGCATCCCTCGCATCAGCTATTACGCAAAGATCACCGCAGGTCTCGGATCAGCTCACGCTCGTGCCTTAACCATGACACCTACCGACATCTGTATCGACTAGCGACAGATAGCAGAGCTTTGTACTCAGTCTGTGCGCCAGACATCGTGCCCTAGGCTCGTACATACTGTTCATGAATCTGCACAGTAATACAATTGTCACCTGAGTAAGCGATGGTCTAGCCATTATCAATGCGAAGGCAATACGCAATGGTGGCGTCAGCTCACTTTTAAAGATCGTAAAGCTCGTTCAGTCAGTGTGCAGATAAGATGGGCCAAAGCTCTTCACCTTTTAGCAATTGAGATAGTGGATGAACAACTATAGCGGACATATCGGATCGCATAAGATATTCTGCTCTTGAGTAACGGCATTCGACATGCCGAGGACTCGTGAATCGATCACCTACTACTCCGCCCGACGCCACAGCCATTCAGGGCCCCGTTGTCCCAGCCTTGTTGCTGTCTTTGCACTCCCCGAGTACCACTTCCTGGTATGAAGTGCTAAGCCATGAGACTCTGGATTACGTACATATGCTTCCATTTCCATTAGGCCGGGTGCATCCCCACCCTGCCACAATTTTTTCGTCTCAACCGTCAGCTCTGCGAATCTTCTGGCGCGTACGAGATCTCCATGACATACGCAGATCTGAAAGGCGTCATAGTAGACTGACTCTAGACGCGGTGCGGCCTCCTCTTCTTCCTGCAATAGCTTGAGGGCTTCACGACACATCGAAAGGGCCTTCGACGGATCCGTCATAATGAGCTCACCGTCGCCAATAGCTCGGTCAATACCAGCTAACCTTATCCTACGCCCATCACTTTCGCTTTCTTCGCATGCTTGACCGGTTGTGCAGCGCTTGCATTTGCACTGAAAGCCAAAGACTGCCAGTATCTGTTGTCTTCTTTCTCTGCCTGGCAAGGCCCATTGCTCTTCTGAGAGATAATTGACCGTGATCTCCTCGCCGTCGTCTATATCGCGGACAGAGTAGACTCTCTCTTCCAGAACACTTTCGTTCCAATGGTACGCGGCATTCGGCGTACAACCATGGTTGAATCGAGAGCACCTGAGGAAGAGGGCTCCCACAGACGCAGACGGTCCTAAGGGAATTGCGTTGGTTTTTGTAATGCCTTCGATCGGCCGCATCTCGTGGAAGTTGTTGCTCAAATCGAAGAACTCATGTTTCTGTGCAACCGTAAGGTGTTGCAATTGAGGCAAAATGATTTTCGAATAATGCTTCTCGTTGGTATATTTGGGAATTGTGACGATGGGTACCTCAGATAAAATCAAAGTGCCTGCAGGAATTGGCTGTGACGCGACGACTCCTCTTCCCTTCTCTTGGATTGCGGTGATATGAAACATTTTGCCAGCTGAGGAGCTTTTCCGTGAAAAGTGCAAGACATAAGCCTCTCTGGCACAGCTTCCAGATTTTACTTATGCCGCCACGAGATAGGATCTGACTCCAGAGGCGTCTCTTCCAATAAACAAGCTGTGCGGGCAAAGGCACGAGAGTACAGCACGTGCACCAGATGCATATGCGTGGCGAGGGCGATGATGACGTTCCGCAACGAATAAGATCACTTCGTTTGTTCCCAGCGGCAGCTTGCTATAAACTATACAGCCCACATAAACATGTGCTGCAACGGGTTGCAATGCAAATTGTGGTCTCGATTCTGGCAACTGTCGCTCCAAATCTTCGAAGCGGTCCTTACTGTGGTCACTGCAGGGATCTTGAGCTTCATTTCCAAACATCGTCAACTGCAAGGCTGTAATGGCAAGCTGGTCCAAGCTCGGGTAGTGCTGCACGGCGAAGAGGTGCAACTAGACATGGCGCAGGCGAAGATTTGGCAGATCCGCGGAAACCTCCGATTGGATCAAAACAGCTCCTCATCTCGCTGACTTGGTGCAGAAACAAGTGAAGAGAGGCAGTGGCCATAATTACCTTGCTCAATGTGCAGCCCCAAAATTCTAACCCGATGACCCTTAACGTGAAAGTATCGAGCTGGGAGGTTGCGAGCTGCACGACGGTGCAGGCCATAAGCATTGTGTTGGTGCGTGTCGCATGTGGGATTGTCTAGCACTAGTCTGCTTTTGGCGATATCATTTCGAAGAATGCAAAATCCCCGATTCTGAAATAGCGCGACAACCAAAATCTCTTGTCGCTGTTGTCACTATGTCGCTATTTTCTAGTAAGGCGATGCCGCATCTTGCGATGTCGCAAGAGGCAGTGCTGCATAAGACAATGGTCTGGACAGACTCGCTAAGATTGTGCTTCCTTCGAAGACGAGGCTGACTTTGGCTGCTAGACAGCGTTTGTTCACGCGCGTGAGCCAATTCGGTTTGTTCAGGCCAAGCACTGTACGCTCGTCGTTGTGGCAATTCTGGCGAAACGACAATGCATGAAAAGTAGCATGCATGCATGCTGCGGGATGCACGTGATTTGATCGATTCGATTGATTTTTTGTGTATCTTACACCGATTTCGTTCCCTTTCGGGCCCGGCAAGCACTCGGAGCAAGTGTGGGGATATGCCTGCAATGGGGTGGCGCGGCATTGACTTCTGATTCTTGTCAGCACCCACGACGTTGCACTACCACAGATCTGAGAAATCACATCAAGAGTTGTCATCCGCGTCGCTCAAATATTTTCCATATGCTTGTCCTAGGCTTCTGAGTCTATTTTCGCACGACTGTAAACTGGAGAACCAATACAAGGACGTCTTCTTCAAAGCCATCAAGCGCTTTTTGCCAAAGCTTATCCTGAGATCTTCGACACCAGACATGCCACGACTTTTCAGCTGCAGAGACCCAGACTGCGAATGGTTCTACACCGAGAATCTTGCAGAGGTTGTTGAACATGTACGCAGCATCCACCGAAATGTTCTTGTGAGGCGTCCAAATGCCTTGGGCACGCCAGATTCGCATGGCCATCTCTGGTATTGTTTTGGATGTGACGGGAAATGGTGCAAGAACCATAAAAGCTTCAAGACTGACAGAGCTATGTGGGATCATCTCAATGCCGTACATAAAGATTCGGTAGAGACTGTTGGAATCAACTTGTGAGTAGGAACCTGCTCAGTTAACCTCAGCCCGCAAATTGGGGCATCGATGTTATATCGAGCTAGTGGACGTGGATGGTGGGGGATTGGTTCTCCATGGAGCAATATAGCAGGCAATCAGCACGAGTCATTTGCCGCTCGACCCAATCTGCAGCCACGGAGGAACACGCACGCCTGGAAATTCGTAGTTTAGCGAGACAAAATCGCGTTCACGAGAGCAACCGTCCCGATTTGATCTCCAGAAAACAGAAGAGCCCGTGTAAATGGCTCACAAATCGCCGACTGAGCTCCGTTCAAACAAGAAACGCTACATGTCAGTCTTTTACGATGAGCTTTTTATGGTCTCCGGACTCCACTTCCTCTCCGACGAAGTGCATCCTCATGGGTGTATATACAGGCGGAGCTGAGAATGGTTTAGTCTCATTGATCGGTAGCGCCAAGAGGATGGTACAACACACTAGGTGGAAGACCTTGACAGCTCTGAATCTGGCCCGTTGTGCGATAGCGTTCGAAGGACGGCATGATAATACATTTATACCAATATGGAGATTCTCGCAACTCCTTCCACGTCCAAACACCCACTACTTCTTCTGGAGTGACCCTTCATAAGCAGAGGTAGTGGCCAGTCCAGTACTCAGCCGCTACATATCTGTCCGGGTTCGATATATTGTAGTAGCCCATCTCATTGGGGAGATTCAATATCGGCGAGCCTAGTTGGAGTCGAGGGCGCCGATCGATGACGATGATGCATTGATCATGGTGCCTTTGCTTCATTGTTCCCAGTTTCTAGTGCCGAGTCAAGAGTGGTAAAAGATATATGGAGTAGACGTTTTAAGCGCCAAATCGAGATGAGAAGTTAGGGTCTTGACTAGAATCTCTTGCGTGTCCAGCCGCATTGTGTGCGCTCTTGCCAACATGCGACCTCGTGAACCGGCTGACTCCCTTGGTTGTAGTCAATGCCGTAGGTTCGTAAAAGGGGGACATGGCACGACGGGCCAGTGTCCATGCTGGCAGAAAGGTGTCCGACTATGTGTGCCGGTAGAGTCGACCACGGACGAGCTGACTCGGCAGACACGAGGAAGGGATGGTTGATATTGGTATCGAGGCGAGACCTTACCACTTCACACGTGAAAAACATCTGTGAACGGCCTTTTTTGTGTGCACCTTGAATCTCGGATGTAATGAATCCTCTAACTCTCTTTCTTGGCTTGAGCCTATGCGGTTTCAGGAGCAGTACTTATACGTGGTGAGAGAGGACCGTCATCTACCGTGCCACATCGCTTCGTGTACAGCGGTACGTGGTCTGCAGAGATTGGTCATCCATCCTCCCGGCTGCTTCTTTCCTTCGCTATAAGAGTGCCGGCTAGGCGACACTTTGTGGTAATGCAAAAGGGCGAACTAAATGCCCGAGATAGCATAGTCAGCAATCAGCGGTCTGGCGCAAGTCCAATCATTGAGCTCATGTCACTCAATGTTCCGAGTGAAGTAACTTTGACTGCGCCGTTCGGCTTGAGTAGTACGCGCGAGTCAAATTTGTCCCACCTGGACGACTGCAGGGTCAGCTATGCATAAGGGGTTGGAAATGGATGGCGTCCGCTCCTACCTACCATGCGAGAAAAGCAGGCTTACTGCACTACTGCCATCATGCCCACAAGCTGCGTGATCAATGGCGAATGAATAGGTTACTGAGGCCGCTCGAAGTTGTGTTGTGATCTCTCACTTCCCAATACGTTACCGCCCAGCCCATCCCCAGACTTTACTGCGCACATACAGGAGCGCCGCACATGGCGAAGGACAACTAGTCTCCAGGCACATGCACGCACATTGGATCAAGAAAAGCGGCAAGCCGATCGGTGAGTCTCAGATATGTCCCAATTCGATGGTTGCATCTCATTGATGGTTTCTAGCGCGGTCAGCAGTGGAAACGGACTCGTGCGTCGGCCCTCACGCTTCTTTTGTGATCAAACCCATGCGCATGATCTGCGAATCCTCAAGCTCTTCGTGAATCCGTGCGCTTTGACAGAACCGCGACGCCGCCGCTCCCTGTCCGCAATTGCCGCGACCCAAGGCTTTGAAATGCCATGGTCTCCGCTCTCAGCGTCGATATTATTACCGAACATTCCCATTCCTTGAGTTCCTAGTGCGTACCATTTGGCGTCGCGCCATCATTTCCAGTGGCTTCCACGCCATCAGATACATGACGTAGCAGCTTGTCAAAGCACAACAGCCGTGTCAATAGCCTGATGCCATCTCAACCTGAGAATACGACACCCTTCGTTTCTATTGGGAGCAGTGACAGCGCCAGACGTAGGCGTTAAGCTGTTTGGAACCTGAAATCGGCACTAGCTCGAGATGCCAGCTCTTCATGTCAATATTATGCACTATTTATGCCATAGTCTTGTAAACGGCTGCAGCATAGTTTTGTAGATGCATTAGGTTGGCAAGTTTCACATTGTTGCACTTTGCGTGAGGACAGCTGATGGGCCATAATGCCACAGGTGCTTTCGATGACAATGTCTCTTAAGCCCATCACGCTTGCGGATTATTTTCATGCGTTCGTTGACGTGGAGGTCTGCCTTGCCGATACAGAAGATGCATTGTATCGGAGCACATTCAATGAGCAAAGGATCTCGCGGCGCTTTCACTTCGCCTGCAAGGTCAATCCTCGCATCACTGTCGTGTGTACCGACACGCACTGCCTTCGCACGACAGACGAATCTTCCGTTCGATTGATTTCTGACTCTTAATCAACGCTGACACTGCGTTCACAGCATTCGCACGTTATCGACACTCGTCGATAAGGTCGGGTGATGCGCAGGTGAAGAGAGCTTTCACAGCGCGATTCCTCTCTCCACTGAGCTGAACGTATGGCTGGACTTTCGATAGCGTCGTCTCATCACGCTTGATGGTCGGGCGTTCGAGCTGGCTCGCAACGCCCATAGTGGATTGCTGCTTGCGATACATTTGCCGGATCTCGGCCATCATAATCTTGTAGACGGCTTTTCTTCTGTTCTGGTGCCGTCGGCATACTCTCTGGCAAGCCTTCGGCTCAGTGTCTCTGTCTCTTGGAGGAATCCCACACTCAGCAAGGATCTTCTTGACAAAGCTCTCTCGTGTCCTGTAAACCAGAACCTCTTTGGACAAGGTCAAGGTCTCGTCAAGATCAAAGATGTCCGCAACCATGGTGACTGCTCAGTTCTAGGTATTCAGCTTCCGTGAAATTTGAAGTCGTATCCTGGACGACAGGTAAACCTATCAATTCTCACCTTTCGGCTCGTATCAGCAAGAGATAGGGCACATGGAGAGCATTCCTTTGCGCCATCTGTGGACCGACCACAATCCGTGAGCGAAACGAACCTCCATCGGAAAATCTAATGCGAGCCCCGGTGCATGAAAAATCAGCGTCGATGTTTCACGCCTGTGGTCAGGCAGAGCATGTATGGTGACGAAATGACGGCGTTCTGCAGCTTCCGCTAACATCGATCCGGTGAGCTCTACGCCAAGTATGCGCTGGCTTCAGTACCCGCGCCTCACAAATTTCGCTTCGGTGCCGCTTCGAGTGCAGACAGCATGCTTCGAAAAGAGCGCCAGGGCCTTTTCCTTCTTTGTCACGCCTACCTCACAGGGCCATATGCTGAATGACAGCATGCCGGGCTCCATGTCGGAAATGTGGCCGAGACGTGACTCTAGTCTCAATCAACCCCTCTCCGTTGGGCGGGGAGAGGCTCCCGTGTCAGGTGTAAATACTCAGAGCACTCCTATTGGGCCAGCACAGCAGCTCAGCAATCATTAGCAGAGTGGCCAGTCGAGCAACCGTGGACAGTGACTTACGTGCTCTCCACGGATTCAGATCCTGCAGCACTACTCGCTTAATCGTGCTCCTTAAGGTCACCAGCATCTCCATATGTGTGCTCGACATTGTCCTTGAGGCTTCTCTAGACGTGCAGTCTGCATAAAAACTCGCGACCTCAGCATGGAGGACCATATCGACCGATTCTTTAGTGCGCATCCAAGTTTTCCGTATGACCGCACAAACTCTGCACCACGCGAATTCTACCGTTTGTGCGATCACTTCGGCTGGCACAGGGGATCCAACGGAAAATACCCTCCTGCTCGCGAAGAGGAGTGGCGGAAGTTCCGAATTGCTATGGTGATACAATTCAACAGCAGCTTTGGGGTCGATGCTCTGGACACTGGTTCCTGGGAAGGGATCTGCGCCTTTCTCGGATTGAACCCGGTGCCTTCGGATATGGACAGCATGCGTAAGGTGTTGAATCCACCACTTACCCTTCAGTCCAGCGTCTGATATCTTTACTGACGGATACAAGGCTGTTCTAAACACCCACGTCAATCTCGCAGACATGCTTGACAGCAAGCGGAGCGGCGAACCATTCACCATTTTTAATACGAAGGAAGAACTCGTTGATTACACCATAAGGGAGGGCCGATATTTTCCGAAAGAAGAAGCGTACGCGGGAGGACTGCTAAAATACTTGCTCAGAGAGATTCACAACTCCTACCAAGGCTCTCGAGACCGCAACCGCCAGACGAAGTCGAAGGGTCGCGGGGGCAAACGCATCAAGCGGGGGTGAAATGGGTACATGAGACATTGTCTCAAAGTGTGTATCTGTGGCCTGCGAGAAGCCCCGTCCCACGGACACGGGAAAAGGTTTTCAGCCTGTATACGTCGATAGTCCTCTTGATCTTGCTTCGTCTTGGTTCACGCAAGTAGAGCCAAGTCCTCTATCGATTTGTCTTGGGGGTTGCTGTAGTTTATGGTACTGGCTTCAGCCTTGAGTTGAAGTTTCGCTTGAGCGCTTGTTCTCATTGTCAGGCTGCTGAGCGAGTCTATGGTCGTCGACCTCGCCCTGAAGCGTGGTATCTGTCTCTTTGCCTGTCAGTAGCGACGATCCATCCCCCGATCTCGAGCTTGATTGCAACAATGCACAGCTTGATAGCGTGGTTGGCCTCAACGAGCGCTTGTAATTGGGTGAGGTACGAGGCTATATGTGCAACATTCTTGCCGCATGACTTGAGTGACTTTTCAACAGCACCCTTGAACTTAACGCCGATCTCGAAACGGAAGAGTTCCAGCTCAACGAAAGTGCAGATGTAGGTAGAGCCCCCATCGGCGATTGCCGCTGGATCCTTCGTTACAGTTGCATCCACTGTCGAGAGCTGCAGCTGTGCTGGTCAACATGAGAACAAGGAGATGGTAAGCTCGTGTCGATGTGATCAGATTATGAAAATGAAGAGATGAAGTTGAGTTTGTTTAAGCTACAGTCGTATGGCAGCGAGTCAAGACAGGAATCTCATCGATCTCTTTCATGATGCCAGTATCCGGAGCGAGGTCGATGCACTCTCAGAGCGTGTAAAGACGGTATAAGACACGTACACCCTCCAGAAACAGAATGGAGAATAGTATCTGGAGACAGGCACCTCTCTAACGTCCCTCCTCCATGGGAGCCACCCGGTGAGGCGAGCCAACTCACACGAAAATGCAGCGTCCATCTTTTCCAACAGACTTACGCATTGGTAAATCCTGTGATCACTCTGCACTACATCCTTCGTTCACTGCCTCGAGCATTACAAGGAGGGGGTGGTGATCGTGTTGGGGATCATTCTGCAGATGCTGCAAATCGACTCCTTAACAATTGCCCCTGCTACACCATAGCTGTCGTCTTCTTTCTAGCTCTCGGATGACGGATACTGTAGTCCATAGGGCAATAGACTTATCTGCTGCTCCAGGAAATGTTCGAGCAAAGCGTCGTGCAATCCGAGTGTTTCTCCGTTCGTCAATGCAGATCTATAGTCCATCGGTAAATATGAGATGTGTAATCGTGCCAACCTCAGTTCATCAAACATGTAAACCTGTTTCAGCGCTACGCTGTCTCCATATATGTTGTGTGGCGGAGTGTGGCGCATTGTCGCGCGTTTCTCGATGTTTCGGAAGCCACGTGGGCTCGGCGTTTCTACCTGCTGTCCGCTTTGGGACCAGTCTTCGGGTATCAGCAGATCCCCTAGGGACTCTAGGGGGTGATTCTTTCGTTTCCATTCCTCTGCACCACATTCGCACACTAGCACGGTGCCTACGACAAGGCCAGCCCGACGCTAGCTGAAGTTACTTGCTCTGACATGTTGAGATCCTTTCGTGCTCAATCGCGCCACATAAGTTAGTCAAGACTCCTCGCACCACGCTCCGGAATCGCGCGCTCTCACGACCATCGATGAAAGCGAAGGCGAAAAGCTAGCATTACCTTGATTGATGTCAAAAGGAAGCCCTGGCCGCATATCCTATCCAGCGAGACGCTCTTGATCGCTATGCCTGCGGAAAGTAAGCTATAATAACATCGGATCCTGAATGATGCGAGGTGCCCAATCCACGGCTGGCCCAAAACGTTGAGATAAAACAGCTAAGTCTCGCAGTGTCAAGTTCAACGTATAGCTGCGATACTTCAGGCCATCTAACCTTCTGGCCACTTGAAGATAACCGGCACTTTCGATTGTTTCCGGAAGAAAGTCAACCCGTTGACCCATTCTACAGTATCTAGTAGTGGTATTTTACCATTCTTCTCGACTCTAACCCCGAGTGAAACATGATTGAGGCGGTACCGGTTGTCATGGCATCGGCCTGCGTGCCAGCTGGTAAAGATCGCTAGACTACCATCTTGCGGCCCGGCAAATATGCCAGCAGGCTCGCTCCACCCATTGAGGGCTGCGACGTATAGGCGTTTTCCATTTCTCATTGCATTTACCACTGACTGTGCCATCAGCTCCATGAGCTTTTCCACGGGAGAAATATCAATACGGATAGTATCCTGGGAAAGGAAAGCCTCAATGTTTGCAGCGAGGGCACCATATCTCTTGTGATTTCTCCTCAGCATGCAAGTCAAAAGGTGCAAATTGTCCCTTTGAGATGTGTCCAGTCCTTTGTCACGTTTCTTCTGC
The DNA here is from genome assembly GCA_005356805.1 of Cercospora cf. sigesbeckiae. Lineage (NCBI taxonomy): Eukaryota > Fungi > Ascomycota > Dothideomycetes > Mycosphaerellales > Mycosphaerellaceae > Cercospora > Cercospora cf. sigesbeckiae. The sequence goes on along the minus strand of RQIF01000039.1, from coordinate 22,875 downwards.
GACCAGCGCATAGGAAAGGGCCAGCAGTCCGTATCGAGAATGGAATCGATGTTCCATATGTGGCCTTCCGTCATCCTACCCTTTCGACAGAAACGAACTTGATGAAGACGACAATTTTTCAAGTAGGACAGATGTTTGATATCGACGGGAGGATCAAATTTGTTGAATGCGATGTGCTGCAGATAGTTTCCGAGGTGCATTCTTGACTTTCTGGCAACTTATGGACATGTCGTAAATCGCGAAGCAGTTCTCCATTGAGGAGGAACATTGCAAGTAAACAAAATTCGACGCCAAATTTGCTCTGCGACATCTCCCTTGCGTTAAACCTGACTGCGTAGTCGCAACTGTTTGCAGTGATTGGCAGACGATCGAATGAATGCTTGACACTCCTGCGAGTGATATCCGCAAATATACGCGGAGTCATCGGCTTCCGTCGAGCATCGTGTTGGAATTGGAACTGTGCGCTGTATTTTCCAAATCTCTTGAGCATGCTCGCACAATTCTTTTTGTGAAATTCGTTCGAAGTTGTATGCTTGAAGGCCAGGAGAAATAGCGTAACTTGCTCGCGAAACTGCGCTGCACCAATGCAGATTTCACCTGAAATGTGGCCAAACTCTCCCTGTGTCGCCAAACCTGGCGCAAGCCGTATAAGCAGATCCATAGTAGTTGCAGAAAGATATTCTTCCTGAAAAATCCAGGCCCTACTCCACCACCGGCCCTTATACAAGTGTTGGAGCAATCTATAAACTTTCAGGTGACTCCCACGTTTCCCCATACGACTGAGCTGCGGAAAATCGCTCTGGCCACGCTGGACAGTATATTTTCATGTAGAAGATGCTGTAGAGTGTCGACCTCATTCTGGCTCTTGAGTATGACTGCTATCAAGCCGACCGAGAACTCACTGTAGCGATATACCAGATTCATAGAGTCCGTTGCAGTCTGGAGTTTCTCTTCATCGGTCTCGAGATTACATTTCTGGTCAATCCAGAACCGGCTAATATCACGAAAGAATGCATATTTTATCACTCTATGAATCACCTCATCGCGGACTTGGTTTCGTCCTGGTGAGCCTTCGAGACGCCCTTCGATACTATATCCCCCATTCCGTCCGCATTCCAGTCCCGGTGCTGGACTCCAGGGATAGGAGACTGCAATATATCTCCTGCAATGAGCTGGACCTCGGGGTCTTTCATGGAGCTGAAGGACACGGTTGCGCCTTGATTTCAAGCTCAAGCACAAAAAGTTGTCCACCCACGAGGCCGATTTGTCGTTCACGGTCTGGTATTCCTGAATCTCCAAGAGCCTTGCTGCCAAAGTCGAATTCTCATGTTCCATATTTTGACAGTTTGAATCCTGATTTCTGTTTTGCATTGTTGACCCAGAATGAGGGACATTTGAATGTGGTTGATGCTTGATGTATGATTGCTGAGTGAAGCCTGATAGTCAGCACGCACACTCCGTCCAGTAGCAGGAGCGGCATGGTGAGCTTTACAACAAGCAAGGGTGGCAAGAGACATTAGTGAGGGGTCACTTAACCGGTCCAGCTGCACAACTTCAGCCTGCAGACGCGGTAGCCAGTCTATCAGAATCCTTGTCGATGGTAAAACAATACGCCGGAGAACTTGAAGTAAACACGCTAACTAAAGATAGTACGCTGGGCACAAAACAAATCTGAGCACGGGAATTACCTTGGCGACATTTCCTGAACGTTACTTTGCGCTGTAGTCTATATCCAAGCAAGTTGAAGAGATGGTTTGTAGGACTTGAACATCGCATTACCCATGCAAGTACTGCCTAAATACCCTGACTGCTCAAGGCTATGAAGCCTGGGCTATCTGTGGAAGCATTAACTCGCGCAGTCTGTCCTCATATAGAAGGAGAGGATACTCTGTCTTCATCGCAGTGAACCTGGAGCGTTGTGCGCCTTCGTCCGGCAATGGCATACTTGCGGGACTGGATAATCTCCATCTCTCTCTCTTTCTCTCTTTGTGTGTGTGATTCTCACTCACACACACTCACACACACTCACACTCACACACAGACAGAGAGACTCATGCATATCGCATGAGTGTTCCCGTTGTAGCGACGTCTCAGGTCGAAAGGATGGACAACGGAAAGTCTGCGGGGCTTCTCGGCAGAGCACGCTTCCAATCCGACGCGAGAGTGATACATCTTACAGTGCTCTGAACACTTTGCGGGGTGGCCATTATTGTCGCCTACTCTCCTTTGGACCTCTATTTTCTTGTCTGCGATTGACGCGAAGGCTTTCAAGTATCGTTCTCTCGAGATGAACACTCTAAAAGCAATCGCATTGACCTGGGACTCCAACGTCGTGAGGATCAGATGTCCCTATTCGTGTCCCAAAGGAATTCACTCTCACGGATTTACAAACCCCGAGTCTAGTATGCGCAATACAAGAGCTCCTCACTGTATGCCTAAGAAAGATGATGACGGACGTCACGTCTACTCCAAAGATTATCAAATTTTGTTTCCATTCGAGGAAGATCCTGAGACCGAGGGCATGTGGTGGGAGCTCGATCATCGCAAGAAGAGATGGAGAACCGTTAGCTGGACAACGTACGATCCTGAGTATTGGGCGTCTTGCGACGATACGGAGCCGCAATCCGATGATGATGCCCCGAACGAATCAGGGACCGAAGCGGCGGAGGAAGATGAGGCGGGGATCGAGAACGCTTTCTCAGGTCTTACAGTTCATGATACGCAAGCACGAATTGAGCAAGGCGTGCAATACGAATCGCAAGGCCCAACTGCCACTGAAGATGCTACGAATCTTGGATCGGCGCTCCGAGAGCATCCTGTCGGTACTGATCGAACAGAGGACGATTTGTCCGTACTCTTCTATAGCCTCTGTGTTTCAAACTTCTTTAAGGATGCACATAAATTATTGCTCGAGGCAGTAGATGCAGCATACCTTGCCAATATCAAGGGAGTGCCTGACGACAAGCCATTATTACTCGCTGTCGTAGAAGAAGGTCACAAGGATGTTGTTGAGCTTCTGATCGATCACGAAGCCGAATTGGAATCTAGAGACCGTGATGGCAATACTGCCTTACTGAGAGCACTTAACTATGGCCGCGGAATCCTGGCCGAGACACTGGTCGCCGCTGGGGCTAACATAAGTGTGTCCAACAACGATGGCAAGACTGTTTGCGATACGGCACGAGCTTCGTTAGAACTCCAGAAGGAGAGCATCAGGATTGAAAAGATGATGATTCATCCTCGCGAGCCGCCTTTGGTCCGCGTCAAGATCAACAAAGACCGGGTCCAAAAAAACATCGATGCACGAAGGGAAGAGGTTCGCGCTCTCCAGCGAATAATTACATCCTGTGAACGAAGGCAAGTTAGGGGTCAATTGTTAATCCGGCTGCGCAGGATTGGACAGATGTATGGTGAGGAGCAGGCTGAAGCTGTCGAACGACATGGCGCTTTGAACGATGAAGCTCTACTTGTACGTCTTCTCATCCGCGTGGTGGAAACGCCTAGGGATACAGTATGGAGGACTGTAGCTTGTCTAGCACGGGGCAAGGTTTTCCCATGGATCTTCGCCATCAGTGGATACTCAGACTCTGTGCCAGATGGCTTGTTGCACCGAGCGATATGGAAGGAGCGGGTTTTCGACCTTGCTGAAGTCATTGGGCACGATCTGAGGGCCGATTATCGTGATGGAAGAGAAAGGGCTGGATCATTCTTCGCTTGTCATTCTGAAAAACAACTTCTCGCATATTTTGTATGGAACCACACGACGAAGTTGTCCCCTCACCACGGAGGGCTGCTACAACAGAGTGAGCCACGGCAAATGTCGAAGCTACATGCTGAGATCTACTTCGCTCAGCCTGGACAGAAGAAAGCAGAGTTGTGCAGTGACTGTTATGAGTTCTGCGAACGAACAGTGTCTCATTTTGGATTTCTAGTTACTCTCAAGGGTGTGGTTCACAATGAGATCACATACATCAAGGAATTTCTTCCGACATGAATGAGAGTTTAGAAAGGGAAAGAATAATCATGAAGTCTGAATATCTCATCGAATATGGTGATTTATACAGATTCCCGCTGCCCATGAATAGTGTTGTTGCGGAAGAAGTGCCCGCGCGATATCGCTGTGCCTCGGAGTCGCGAAGTTGGCCAAGTGCAAAGTTGGTAAGCCGAAAGTTCGAGCTTATAGCCCAGGCTGTCAAAGCTGGAATAACCAAATGTTATTCTCAGAACAGAATTCCGGGACTTCGAGAGTTTCATGCGTATCGAACCCATCACAAATCAGCACTCGTGGTTCTGTTTTATACGTGCTTTAGTCTGAAGGCCGAACACCAGCTTCAGCCACTGCAAGCTGAGATATGAGTCCGTATACCCGCTGTCCGAGAATGCGTAGTGCCATCCGGGAGTAGGCCACATGCTCCAGTCGTATCAGTAAGTGGCACGGGCCAGATGAATTACCTGTCCGTCCGCCAAGAGCCCGGAGTTCGCGACGTTCGAACTCTAAGCCATGTGTGAAACGCACATCGGGGCGTGCCGCTTCACTGTCTCAGGTGGCGTTTTGGTGCTCCGTAGCTTAGATACAGCATACCGTACAAAGAAGCTGGAATATTGGAGTGAGCTTACTGCTACCACTTCCCACCTGTTTACATCCCTGCATATCGCATCCAACTGCATTGCATAAGTTCATCAAACAGAGTAGTGTGAGCATGAGTATTAGAGAATGCCCTCGCAATACTTGAGCCTAACCGGAGGGGCGGGCAGATAAGATCTCTTAGAAATGCTCGCCTGGAGTTATACCTTTTCAGCTATGCTGTTCACGATGCTGCTGCAAGAAATCCGAATTCATAACTGAACAAACATGAGCTTGCAGACTTACAGCTGACAAGATTTCATGACCCAGAAAGCTAACGGTGGTGTATAGTGTGGTGATTTCTGTAAGAGGTTGATCATGGCATTTACCCACACCAGGAGGTTTGTTGCGGGCGGATGCACGTTACCACCGAGCATCGAAGAAGAGAGGGCAGTCATGCCGCTCCCGCCAGCACTAGCAATATCATCATCACGAGCACCACCTGCGCTGTCTCCATTGCGTCGTAGTGGTCGACTGACAGCAACACCTGGTCGGGCCCGCCGAGGGTCAAGCGTGTATTCTCTCTCTGAAAGCGACGAACAGCGGCCGCAGTCTGACTCTGGCTATGTGCCAGGCACGATGCTAGCACATACTGCGGCACCTCAGTCGTCGCTGCTGCTGATCGCTTCCTCCTCTTCAATGCCGCATCTCTGGGCCCCCAAAAAGCGTTGCCTGACACCAAGAACAAGAGCATCGGGTGCCGCTAGCCGCAGTCTCCAGCCGACGTGTATCATGGCTCGGCATCTGGATGTCAGGTATCTGTCGTTCGAACTTTGGGTGTGTAGCTGTTCTGACCGTTTAATAGGCTATACAGGCCGTCGCACCAGACAGACGATGGCGAAATCAGGCTGCGGAATGCACTGGCTGCACTGAGAATAGGTAGGTCCGCCGTGCGTATAAAGCACAAATCTCCGCCACGTAAGAAATAGCTCGCTGTGGGCGCTGTGCCTTTGATAGCTGTTGGTGGGTCCAGAACGTAATGGTGATGGTGACTGCTATGAGTACGGAAGTGGAAGCAAATGTGACGCGACCGAAACCGGCAAATCCTTCCCCGGAGGAGCGTAAGTAGGAGTGCGGAGGAGGGAGATACAGCGGAGACTAATCCCAGTGCGCGTCGCATTGGCAATTCCGCTAGACTGCGCGAAAGCCGTATTGGACAACGGAGGTCTTTGAGGTGGCGAAGCTATCCAGTCTTGTCAGACTTCGAGAGCACAAGCTCTCGCGAGGCTCGGCGAGCCACGACTTGATGATAGGACTCCGAGATGCAGATTGTCATCCGCATACGTGGCTCACATAGATACTAGGATTTTACGGACAGCATTTCGAGATGAGTGGGCGCGGCTTGGAACGGTGTCAGCCTTCTGCTGGTGGTCCTTAATCGCACCAGATAAATCGTTCCAGCTCGACGAATACGTTGCGATGTGATTCCACACGTGGATGTGTCCACGTGCTCTTCCCTGTTCACATGTTGCACGTCCTCTTTCCTATTCAGATTTTCCGTGTTGTCATCTGTATTCAATTGGCTCATATCCTCCATCTCGTTCGCATGTCACAACTCAGCCAGCAACTCCTCTTGAAACCACCTCCGCAAAGGCTCATCAGCCCACCTGCCTAAACACCTCATCGCAGCCTGAAACCGGTAGGCTTCGAGCAAAGACGACGGAGCATCAAATTGCGGGCCTTCTTGGATGTAGATTGTGCTCAGCCTTCCGTTCGTCATGGCTCTGAGCGAGAATGCGTTCTCTGGTTGGGGATGCAGTGAGGGCGAAAGAGGAGGCGCGGTGTCGTGAAAGATTTCAATCGCATACATGACTGTGAATACGCGTGCATCGATGACGATAATGGGGTGCACGGGAGTGCGGAGCGCGGGTCTGTCTTCTTCGATGCCACGCTCGAGCAGCAGCAAGCGTCGATCATCGAGAAGGGCCTGCATCTTGTTGAAGTGCGTGGCGACCTAAAGCGCGAGTTGGATGCGGGCTTTGTCTTCGTTGCCATTGGTGGCTTTGGTTTCTACACTGACGGCACTGGGCCTCGGTCGCGTGGGAATGTAGGATGTTTGTGTAATATTTTGCTCGGCCACCGGGAGGTATTGGAGGAGATGTGTGATCTTGCCCTGCGTGGCCGAGGAAGAGGGTTCGAGGTTGATAGTGAAGTCGATGAAATGCTTTTGCATAGGAATCCTGCTGCCAAGGTGGACGGGCAGATATTGCTCGAGCGGTGACACCGAAGTGATGTTGTGGTCTGCAATGCCAGGCATGTGACGAAAAGCAAGCTGGAAGAGAGGACTGTGGACTTTGCAGTTCCGGGACGCTTCGTTGGCGTCTTTGTGGTGGCTCGTCGCGTCACAGATGTCCTGCGGGTCTCTCAGCTCGCGTTCCATATCGAAACTGTCGCGGTATCTTCGTAGCCTGCGTTCGGCAGAAGTACACGGTCTCTCTTCAGGCCCGCCTTCACTTTGTCGACCATCGACAGCGGAATGATCTGCTGGCCAGTCTTGATGGCATTCAGGTTGGCGTCCAGCTCGACCAACTCATCGGGCAAGTCGTCGTCTGGCGGGTCACCAATGATGATGGCCATTGAGCGAAGCGCAGGTCGTTGGCACCTTTAACAGGACTGCGTGCGCGGCTCTTGGCGGAGGTGTCGGTGCCTGCACTGGACTGCGTGGCTTGAGACGTGGTTGAGGGCGTGCTGTAGTCGGAGCGCAAGAGCGAGGCCGGCGCAGCCATGGTCGGCACCGCAAAGTGCGGTCGCGCGCGCAATGCATCGAGGGTCGCGGCCATGGCCGCGCGCGCAATCGGTGTCTTCATTGCGTCCCCGTCGTACACTCCTCCTTCCAGTCGCTAACCCTTTCCCTGATGCAGCTCCATTTCCTTCCGCACATCCTTCTCCTTCCCATACCAATGCCGAGTCTTCCGCACCCTCATTCCACTCCGCCGCGTCCACATATACCTCCCTGCTGCACCGTCGCCGCTGCCTGCCTGGTCGCCGCGCGCCGCGCGTTGTGATCGGTGCACCGGCGTCTGCTGCTGCCGTGATTGTTCCTTATTGCCACTCATCGTCGCAAGAGCTTTGCGGAATCCACATCGATCGGCTGGCGAAGTGTCTTCTCGTCGTCGCTTGCGCGTTCTGCTGCCGGGCGCGCTCGTGGGGAGAGATGTCGTTGAGCGGAATCGCGGCTCGGCGGAGGTTTCTGGGAGATCGCGCAGCGACAGATCGATGCGCGAAGTCGATGATGTCGAGTGCAGCAATGCCGGCGCTACGAAACTCATGCCTAGCAGAGAGTGAAGAGTAAGAACGGAATGTCCAGGTCCGACGTGAGTTGAAGAGTCGAGGATGCTGGCTGCGAGATGTTGTTCACGTGCGGTATTACGCAAGCGCACCGATTGGCCGATGCTTCCAAGGTCTCAGGCGCTTCGCGCTGCGGCGATGGCGATGAGGCGGAATTGTACTGCGCGTGAAAGTGGGAAAGATATTGCCCGAGGTGTTATTGCGCGGCTGCCGAGGTCGGGAACGACGACCGTTCAGATTTCTCTATCCATGCGTGAAATAGATGATCCAATTTCAGCCTTATAAGATCTATATAGACAGAGCACTAGTTACTAAGGTTATGTATCTTTCAGAGAAGGCGATTACTTGCTAGTGGCTCCATTCCACTGGCTTCCACCTCAACATGGGCTCGGACGCGCCCCTATGCACAATACTATTTGCCGTAGATCGACCACCCTGTTCCTGCATGCTTAGGAGATTCGAAGAGTGGCATTTCCAGATATGCTAACAATGGGTCGCCACCATCTCCATCTTTCTCAAGTACCTCAACACTCAACCCTCCGACGCGACTGATTAAAGTTCACGCGCAAGAATATAGCAGAGCGCGCAAGGATACTCGAATAGACTTTTACCTGATTCTATACGATTTGATTGTGCCATTCCAGCCAGTGGGCATATTGTGCTACTAGAGATAATGGGATGGAGCGGGCGGAAGGTCGCGTGGGTGTGCGTTCGACCGGTCGCGAGTCGTCGCGTTAGTGCTCATTCCCCTGGTCATTATCTTCTGATGTCGCCTGCTGCTGGATCACGTGGCTCATGATACCATCCGCAGTCACGCACACTCTTCAGAGGCAGCGACTTCGGACCTCGTGAAACCAAAGAGATGGGCAGCGTAGCTGATTTAGCCGCCGATATGGAAGTAGCCGCTCATTGGTCACAGCCTAGCGGACCAGTCAGGCCAATAAGACCGCGTCTTCGCATTCGTCACAACGTTCCGCTTTCTATCCTTGTCAGGGATATATAGTCGTTGCGATTCGTAGATCTCCTGGACCTTCTTGTACAACGCCGGTCTCTGCACTCCCTGGCAGACATTCTTCTGCTAGACTCAAGTGCTCCACAGGATGTGCCTAGCGCAACGATTACCGCCAGAGCTCGTGGCAGAAATATTTGCACTTCTCCCGAGCCACGAAGACATCGCGAACGTACGGCTTGTGTCGAAACAGTTCAACCGTCACAGCTCGCACTTGTTGGTCCCTAGAATTGTTATCGCCAAACGTCCAGATTCACTGCGCCGGGTCCGCAATGTCGTCGATCACCCGGATTTGAACAAATGTGTGACAGAGCTGATATGGGATGTGAGCACTTATGACGAATCCAACACGTCAGATTTCGAGAATTACATTTGGTCTTGCGAGGCAACAGGAAGAGAATTTAGAGACACCGAGACAGCAGAGGATGATCTTGCCTACACAGAATTATGTCGCACGGTAGGCGTCGCTTGCGTTCCGCTCGCAAGGAACCTTAGCTTGAGGGACATGGAGGATTACGATGCAGACACAATGCTCGCTACTGGTATGCATGCAGGCTATGACAAATACTGCAGGCGGTGGATGCAACAGTCCCGGATTCAACAAGATGGACTTCACTTTGCAATGCTCCGACTTGCCCTACAACGACTTTCCAAACTTCGCAGGATTTTTTTCACGGATTTCCGAGAGCTCACTCGACCTGGGGAAAACTACAACCAGCTGTGCCGTCGTCTATTCGGTAATACCCTCGAACCAGATGGACTGAACGGCTTTCCCGTTGCTACCGACATGGAATTTCTCACTTTCAAGAAAGTCGTTGAGGAAGCCCGCGACTCTACTGCACTGGACATCTCGGTCCGCATTCACAAGTGTGAGTCTTCTCAGCAGCAACCCCAGAGATCTTCGACGCGCTGCTGCCAACCTCAAACTACTCAGGTAGCAAAAGATACGTAGAACGAGGTCCGGCGGACGACCTCAAAGGTCTCCGCGCTATTCTTGGCAGCGCGATGCCGAATCAATCTCTATGAATGGCACGAGCGAAGACATCAGGCGACACCGATGACCTGGATCAAATCTTTGCGAGAAGGAAATCTGGCTGTCGGACAGTGCAATGTGAGCCACGGGCTCGTCTTGTAGTCTCGCATACTTTGATTCATGATGTGCAAGGCGATCATCTTGAGAGCAAACGCGGGAGACAGATTATGATGGGAAATAGACGCGCAGACACAACTCAATAGCACTACAAAGAACTCGAAGAGTGCTGCAAAAATCGTGGGCTGTGGGTTTGTGTTCACAATATCCACCGCAAAGCCTAAGTTAACGTGAAAGTGAGTACCAGCTATGAACCTTCGTCTGCCATAGAAGCAGTGCGGCGAGCCAAGATATCTCCACCGCGAGCTCCGCAGCGGCAGGCGGCACGCGCGCTTGGTACGCGACCCAATGAAGGTGAGGTTTGCCTCACTGGCCAATAATGACGACAATATATGCCGAAGATGTCCTGGCATCAGCAAAGCCGAGTGCAAGGTCAAAGAGTCCGAGGGATTTGGAGAACTCGTCGCCGCTCGAAGTTTCTCACGACAAGAGGATAAACGTGAGGAGGAGAGAAGGAGAGTCGGACAGGACACGTGCGTCAACTCCCATGCTGCCGCAAGAGCTTGACATACGTAGGACGTGGTGAATTCTACGCGCGACAAGCAAGATGACTGACGGTCTACTCCGCCAGCAGACACTCGTCGCTCCAGCCTGGAGCTGGCAGAAAGAAGCGACCGTCATCCTACGGGAGCCCTCTGGAAGGAGGCGGTAGCAGGAGGATTGGAGGCTGTTTCGAGCCATCGTCGAACAGCCCTCGACTTGATTGATTTGATTTGATTGATTCCTACACGGTTGCAGCCGCCACAAAGGCCGCTATGCCCGGAAGCAAAGGTGTGGCGGTCTGCCGACGCCATCCCAAATGGGAATAGCCCCACTTCACCACTGTCACCGGAGTAAACAATGACCAGCCGACCCCTTCACCCTCGCTCTGCTCCTCGACGACCACCTGTTCTTGCCGCCAAGCTGTTCCAAGGGGTGGTTGTCTCTCTACTGAATATTGTATACTAGGATCCTCGAGCTACGCCTCATCTCTCGCCAACCGCGTACCTACTGTCTCCGCCCAGCGCCCGACATCGTCTACTCCTCCCCGATCCCATTCTGCCCCAGGATCTGCGCCTGTCTACGAAATGGGTGGTCTTTGTGGCTAGCTTGTGGCTATTCAGGATATCCCGGAGGTCGGTGCGGCCGGGAAGTCCGCCGAGGTGCTCCTTGCGCAGGTCGCGCAATCGGCGACAGGTTAGAACCACGTGTCGGACATTTGTCGTCCTTCGCGGCAGTAGCACAGAGGGTCCGGACGCCGGGGACGTTGCGGTTGAAGAGGAAGTCCTGGAGTCCGATTTTCGCCTGGACAGGCCGCTGTGGAGTTGAAGGATGCTCTTACTCGGGATTGGAGTGTACCTGTACGAGGACTCCCCATCGTTCCCATGCGCCATGTAGCCTGCCACTTCTTCTCAGCTTCTTCTCGATTCTTTCGCTTCAGCGTGGATGGGACGGCATAGAGTTGCTCGGGTTGGGCGGCTCTGTCAGCCGCCTCGCTGTCATCTTGCCTTTCTCGCCAGCCTGTGGGTTCTTCAGCTGCAATATTAGCGGCTTCATTTCCCTCAATGCCCTCGTGGGAGGGGATTCACCGGACTGTGACGGTATGACCTTTGTCCTGTAGCACGTCTGTTCGGCAGGCGATTTGCTTCAGGATATATGCTCCGGTTCGTCCTTCGGCGCGGACGAGTGAGCGTATCGCTGCTTGGTTGGCGGTCCAGATGGCGACCTGCCTCGGACCGGAGAATCCTTCTAAGGCGTCTTTGGCGATCTGTAATGCGAGGTTGATGCCTTGCAGCTCTGCAGCGTACACGGTCGATGTTGTGGTCAGCCCCATATACGTCCTCTCTATCTTGTTCGGGGTTAGGCACACGGCTGCCGCTCCTATGTAGCCTCCAATCCCGCTGCCATCAGTATAAATACAGATATTCTCTGCCTTTTCGCTCTCGATATCATGCCGGCTGCGTGCTTCTTTCACATTGTCGATGTAAATGGTCAGGCCTGTTCGCCAAGGCGCGGCGATGAAGGGGGGTATATGCTCTAATGTGCCTAGGTCGATCGCTGCGTAACCCGCGACGAAGCGTCGTATCCTTTCGCAAGAACTGATGTATCTGTTTCACTGAGCACTGGTCGCACGTGTCTGCACTGTACTCGGGTCCTTGCTCGCAAGCTTTCGCACCACGGCGTCGGCATTATGCTTTTCGATTTGTTGCTCGACTGGGAGGAGGAAAGTCTCGATGTTCAGCGCAACTGCTGATGTCGCCCGGTAAGCGCCACATAATGTTCTCGCAGCTCTAGCCTGAAGCGCCTGGAGTGTCTGCAGCGTCTGTTCCGTGTATCCGCAGCCGCTGGTCCGGCCCTGCGTCCAGACTGAGCACGCGTACATCATTTGCGGGATGGCCACTCCTCGGTAGAGTTTCCGCATCTCAAGCATCTTGACCCCCCAGGTGGAGCTCCCGAGCGAGTGGAAGGCGCCGATAGTGCTGGAGACTTTCCGCTGCATCGCTTCGATATGTGCCTTCCAGTGTAGCTTGGTGTCCATGGTGATGCCGAGATATTTGCACGTCGCCTTCGGTGCAATATTGCACCAAGTGGTCTCGATGCCTTTCTTGAGGTCAAACCGTGTGCAGCAGCGCGTGGGCTGGGTAAGCTGGAATTTCTTGGGAGCGAACTTCGATGCATGGGTGCGTGCCCAGTGCTGAGCCTTTTCCAGCATGTTTTCGAGCTGGGAGCATGTGTCTTCTGTGGAGTCACCCCAAGCGAGAAGTGCGGCGTGGTCTATATATCCCGTGCAGCTATGGTGCTCTCCGGGTCGCCATCTATGTTACTTCGCTGGATAAGGCTAGATTTATAGTAGATATACAGGATGGGCGACAATGGGGATCCTTGCGGGATACCTGTAGATACGGTGTATAGCAGGGATTGGAAGCCGTCCACTGTAATGCTTGTCGATCGATTGCTCAGGACACTCGCTATCCATCGGACTAGTCTCTCGCCCACCCTGCGCGCCCTTAGGTCGCGTAATAATCGCTCGTGCGAAACATTATCGAACGCTCCTGAGAGATCGAGTAGCAGCAGGCTCGCGACTTGTCCTTGACCTGTGTTCCACGCTTGATGTATCTTCCCTATTATATTGTGGAGGGCATGTTCTGTCGATTTCTGTATTCCACCGCCGATGTGTGCGCGAGGAGGAGATTGTGCGTCTCGGCAATGTAGCTCAGCCTCCTCGCCAGGATGGCATCCATCGTCTTTCCGATAGTATTTAAGAGGGCGATGGGTCGGTATGCCTTTGGCGTCGTGTAATTGTCCTTGCCTGGTTTCCGTAACACCACCGTCGTAGATCGGCGGAAGTGCGCGGTGCAGTATGCGAGGTCGATGCTGCTATTGAAGATATTGGTTAGGTGGCTTACGAGGGTCGACCTGCCTGCTTGCAGGGCTTTGTTCGTGATCTGGTCGGGCTCAGGTGCATTGAATGCCTTGCTAGATGCAATCGGCTCAGTAACTTCCTTTTCTGTGATGCTGGGTAGCGGGATTGGCTCTGGGGACTGCGCCGACGCAACATCGTTGATGTCTGCATAGGGAGGCTCAGGGAAGAAGGTGTATCTGAAGAGTGCTGCTTTCCCACTTGCGTCTGCGACTTCTGTCCCTGTCTCGGGGTCTACGATCGCCCGAGTGATGCTTGGCAGCTGGCTGTGGCGATTCCTCGCCCACTTTGCGAGTTTCCATAGCGCTTGAGGCGACTGTGATGCTTCTTCGACACGATCGCGATGAGCCTGTTCCAACGCCTTTCGAATGACTCCGGTCTTTGTATCTCGTGCTGTTTCTGTATGACGCGGGAGCTGCAGGTCGACAGTCGTAGCGATCGGAAGATGGTCTGAATCGTGATCCAGTTCGTGGTCCACCTGGCTGCGCACACCACTTTGTCCATGAGGCCCATAGTGGCGAGACATAGGTCGATTGTGGTCCGGGAGCTGCCTTCCTCATAAGTATTAGTTCCCGACGGGAATGTGTTATGTAGTGTATTTTGTTCCATGATTTCAATCAGTTCCACAGCTTCAGCGTCTGCCCGCGCGATGTGCTCCCCTCCCCAAAGAGGATGGTGGGGGTTGAAGTCCCCCTCCACCATGCGTCCGTTGGCGGTAGATCTTTCGAGCAGTCGCCTCAGGAAAGGCAGAACGCTCGTTCGGTCTTCTGTGCTTCGGGGCGGGTTACAGACGTTGGATATTTCGAGGCTCCTCGGTGTTTCCTCGTCTCCGAGCTGGAACGTAAGCGAGCAGATGTCTTCGCTCCGCCCATCAAACCGCCACTGGGCATGATTGAGTCTCTTGTGGACGAAGAAGCATACTCGTGTCGGCCTTCCCTCCGTGTCGTTGGAAGCGTAGCAGAGATGGAAGATGTCTTTCGCTGCTGGGTGTGTTATGTTTGTAAACAGGTTGTTCCACGGTTCTTGTATGGCGAGGACATCAAAGTCGCCGATTTTGCGCAGTAGCGTGGCCATGACCGCGTCCCGTGACTTCCGGACATTGTACTGTAATATGCTGAATGTGGGGTTCCTCCTCATGAATCGCTCTCTACATCGATGTCCATTTGCTGGCTACTGTTGCGTCCCATGCCATTCACGTGCAGGGACGCTAGCGCTCTCCTAGTCGGATGGTACGTCCGCTGCGGCCTCTGACCGCCAGATCCAGTCGGAGGCTCGTTCTCCTTGTCTAACGAGCTAGGGCCGCTGCCAGCATTGGCTCGTTTCTGTCCAGATTCTGTGGACCCGAGCTCCCCCTGCGGTCTTTCCTCTCCTCGTAGGCCAAGGCCTCGTGCAGAACGCTCCCGGCGTAGCGATGACCCGTTGCTGCCAGGTGAAGTCCCAGACATCGCGATTGCCGAGACTGGGTAGAATGGCGTTCTTGTGGCGTATGCTGCCTTGGCGCGGGCCATCTCTTCTTGTCGTGTCGGGCACTGTTGGCTCCATGCCTCGTGCTCTCCGTGGCACGCCGCGCACTTCCTGGGTCCGTCGCGCTCTCTGTCCGATGGACAGTCCCGGGATTGGTGCTCCTGAGCACAGTAGCCACATTTCATGTTGTCTTGCACTGAGTTCCTATGTGGCCGTATTTCTGACAATTGAAGCACTGCTTGACCCGACATTGTCGATCGTATCTCTCGCACTGGCAGAGCTCGCCGTGCCACACGAGCCCTTCGCTGATGATCTGGTTGGCATCTTCGGGTCGGGCGAACTCGATGATGATGGAGGTCGTCGACTTCTTCGCGCCGCTCCGCGTAAGCCATCCTATGTATTTGATCTCCGCTCGAGGGAGGAACGGTCGAGTGTCGTGCAGGATTTCACCTCGATTCTCCGTGAATTGATCCATGTCAATGGAGTGCGTGCGGATGCTGTGGACAATGACGTCGTATATCCGAACGCGAACAGAGGCTTCTTCCCCGACGCGACGAGCCCATTCCTCGCTGTGTTATTGTAGTGTCTCGGGCTCGCTGATGCTGGCCGTCCTGACGGCAAGGTCTCCACTCTTGAGCTGCTTAGCGGACATGATTTTGAACTCTGCTGTTTGCTCGTTCGCGCTCTGTTCAAGGTCGCGGTCAATGTGGGATTTGAGATGTCGCGGGTTCATTGCGCGCAAGCGTTCAATGATCACTGGGATTCTGACGTTTACGATGATTTCGCGCTAGCGCTGGGTGGATGCGGTCTGTGTGTGAATGACGGTTGTGCGTACTGCTGGCTAGTGTACCACTCGCTACTGCTGCTGCATAGCTGATTGGCGCACTCTTATGATTCTGTAGGTTGTTGTTTGACGTCCCTCATTATTGCGACTCTTACCTTGCCTACTTCCATTGCCTCTTTTGCTGCTCCCTTCGTCTCCTCGCCGACCACTGCGATCCTCTCTATTTGTGCGTTTGTACCTCGTAGCTCTTTCTTCAGTGCTTCTAGTCTCTACGACATCTCCTCTTTCATGGCCTTCGCGTCTTCACGCATCTCTCGCAGCGCGCCTTGGATAGCGGTCATGTCGGGGATGGTCTGTGCTTTTGCAACGAACGTTGTCGCGCCTTATATCACCATCTCTGCGACCTCCGTTGGCATGGTCCGGCTTCCAGTGCGGTCGATACAACTGCGGATCTCCAGCAGGTACTTCATAAGTCGGAGGGCATGCTCTCGGTATTCGGTAGGCCACATCACCCCACTTCGGCCATGGCCCCGCCATCACAGCGGGCGCGGTGGGCGATGCGTCTGACCACGTCGTGGTGCAGGGCCTTCTTGGATGTATATATTGCACGTTATTCCGACTTAACTCCGAACAAGGAGATTCTCGCTACTTTCGTTTTTTTTTTCACTGCAAGCGATATGTTTGTGGATTCAGGGTCTGGCTCATGCTGAAACGTCTCAGTAGAACGTGCGGGGCCTGTTGGTCCAAAACTGGCATAGCGTAATCCGTAGCTGAGATTGTTCAAATTGAAAAACTGCTTAGATACCCAGCATCATGGAAAACATTAACATGGAGAGTATTTCACTTTCCGGAAACCAGCCGAATTATCGTGTACCTACGAATCCTCTGCGGCTCTAAGTGGTCGGACGTGTTGCCTACAGCGCCTGCTACGATGGCGGAGCCGGTATTTCGTGGCCTACCGAAAACCGAGAGCATAGCTGCACACTCACGAAATAGCAGCTCGAGACCTGCGGTTGTATCGACCGCATTAGAAGCCTGACCATGCCGATCAAGATCACGGGAATGATGACCTATGGCACGACAAAGTTCGTCGCTGAAGCACGAAACGCTCTCGACATGACCGCCGTCCAAGACGCGCTGCGCGAGATGCGCGAAGACGCGAAGGCAATGAACGAGGAGACGTCGCAGTGACGAGAAGCACTCGAGGACGGAATTTGGAGAACTACTACAGAGGTAGGGAAGGTGGCCGTGGCTGGAGAAGAGGCGACGGAAATGAGCAAAGTGGGAGTCGCCCTTTTGAGAGACGTCAAGGACAATTGGCTACAGAGGATCCCCAAGAATGAGATGGTAGGGACATTGCATGCACTCAGCCTCCAAGGAGGCGGTCATCAAACGTCATACGTAACCCATCACGGGAAATCTCGTCGCTGCATGCCAAAACATGTCCAGGTCTGTCCACTGTACTATGCAGCTTTGGAAACGGACGGAAAGCTTTGGCCTGTATTACTAAAACAAGGAAAGAACCGTCACCAAACAATCTCTAGACAAGCTCAAAATGTATCGTCTGAAGTTTTGGTGCTGCAGCACTATAATGAATCCGAGAGACCGACTGAATCCGAAGCGAGCATATCAAAAGCAACACATGCGGAACCACTCCTTAGAACGAGCGTCAGGCCTGTGCTCGTTTCAGTCCTATTGCTAACATCGAAAGGTAGACGTGGCAAATCGAAGTTGTCCTAGTCTCGCACCTCTATGTGGTGAAGGACTGGGTCATGTAGTGGCCCTCGTTCATGACGATGTCGTTGAACTTGATTGTGCAGATGGCGCCGCTGGCGGGCTCGGAGCTCAGCACGCGCTCGTTTCTGTGTCTGACCACGCTCTTGATGCCGCACATGTTCTCCTTCACGTACGCGTATGTCACCACAGCCGTCTCCTCACCCTTGGCCACGAGGCTGTTGCCGTGCATCTTCGCGACCAATACCGCGTCCGTGGTCACCGAGTCGATCGTGCTGAAGCTCGTCCACACGTCCGAGTCCATACCCCCTCTGCTCATCACGCTCTTGAACATCCGGCCGGTCGCGGTGTGAAGCACAGTACCGTGCGCGGCTACGTTCTCACTGGCGCATGCGCCTCCCGTCAGGTTCTCGCCCATCTCGCTGTTGAATAACCCGTCCTTAACGACCACGACGAAAACGTTCATGATCTCCCACGGGTCTGACAGCTTGGTGAGGCTCTCACCCGTTCTGTTCGCGTTTGTGGTCCTGTCCATAATCTCGTACATGTGTGGGGTAATAACCAAGATGGTGTACCCGTCCTGGACCGCCCGCATCAACAGTCCTTTGTTCGGGAGTATGTTCTTGAACAGGTTCTCGTAGAGGTACTCGAAGTCGTTCATGTTAATGATCTTGCTCGTACTGTTGATGGAGGTGATCGTCTAGCCTGCATCGGTGGTTGGTTGTTTGCTTTTATCCTAAACGATTGCAGCTGCGCAATGCGAGGCTATGCTGCAGAAGTGGAGCGACTGGCCGAATGAGTGGCCAGTCTTTGCACACCACGTATCAAGACACACCAAGATAGCTGCACCCAGTTTGTGGTCCAGCTGATGTAAATATTATTACCTGTGCGCGTGAATGCGGCACATGTATGCTCATAGATAGTGCGGCCAATAGTCCTAGGATGCAGGCTCAAAATCCTCGCCCAACAGCTTAGTGCCACGAAGACTTGAGCCCAGATGCTGCTGCAGATCACTTATAAAATACCACGCCTGGACCACGATCCCGGTCTTGCGATTTAAATAATGTGCGAAAGCGTGGCTTGCTACACTATCTGTCTAAAACATGTCGTTGCTGCGCATCGTTTTGCTTCTGCCTACGGCTTCCTCTGACAGCTTCCCTTCCCGGCTCGCCCTCGTAATCTCAGATATACCGGGCTTGCACCTGCTAGTTCAGAGAATCAGCCAACAAGGGCAGATGTTTTGTAAGTCGTCTAATCCTCACAGTCATTCAGCAATTCGGCGAGATCCGTAGAAAGGATGTTGGGCTTCTTATTGCGACCCGGCTGAGCTCGGGGGTGTTGTGCGTCTACATGCTGGACAACGACCAGGAGTATTCCTATCTTGCGTGTCCAGTGTTTGAGGAAGATCTCTTTGATGGCCTGAGGGTGGGACACAAGGCGTCTGGCCGGGCCTCTGGCGTGCAGCCGCACACTTCAAGATTTCTGCGTTCCATGTGTGGCCGCAGTCAGCGTAGTGTATCATTCGTTTTGTGCACATGGCTTGCGGTGCTAGAAGGTAGGGGTCATGAGGTCGGTGAAGATAGGAACATGACAATCTATATAAGTTCCACACGGTGCACAAACGTTACGAACCCCCGATAGGCTCACGGCTACACTCAGACAGAAAAGCTGTCAGTGCTCAATCGCACGGACGATGAATGTTCGCAAGCGTGATGGCCCGGTTGCCCCGGGGCGCGGTCGTCGGCCCGCGCTATCCGGCACGTGTGGCTGTCTTCATCCCACTTGCGTAGAACCTGGGCTTGGCCGAAGCTGAACCCGGCTACGTCACAGGTCTCTCACCGCAAGCGACGATTCCTAAGTCGCTACAGTACGCAATCCCATTCTCTCATCTCCCAGTCAATAACAAAAATGCGCCCTCAACGCATAGTATTGAGGTTTAGGACCGTCACAGATCTCACGGACGAGGAGATCATCAACGCTTTCCTAGATCATGAACGCCTGAAGAACGACCAATGCTACTTCCATTGGCAGCCACGGGAGTATGAGCACACCCACATCATCGTCGACGTACACTACGGGACAACACACGAAGTTGCAGACCTTCAAAGTCTGCCATGCACTGTTTACAGCGTCAAAAAGGGACAGAATGACGAACATGCGTAAGGCACGAGAAGCGCCAAACGTGACCATGCTAATAATTTGTACAGACAGCTTCATGATATGGGTACTAAAGCGGCGGAATGGGCCAAAAGTATGACAGGCATATATTCTTGGTGTGCGACCCCGACCCACGCCCTTACTTGAACGAATCCCACGCACCGTGCCATGCAATGGGTGGAGGGAGTGTAGCGATAGTCAATGGCGTTGTTAAGCAAGCGCACTGGTCGGTGTAGTGGCCACAGGGGCATTCAGGAGGAAGTGCAAGATTTGATGCTTGGCAGTCGTAGGCAGATGCAGCTGAAGCGGGACTGCTTTGATAACAGCCTTGGTCCTCGTAAAGCGTCTGACGAAGACGTGCATCCACAGGGTGCATCTTCGGGCACGCTCGGGCTTCTGAACGTCTTGGGCTAGAGTGCAGAGATGGACTGTGTTTCAGCGCAGCCTACCAGCATCGGTACAGTGTCCTCTCGATTCCATGGAAAATCGTCCTGTGTCGCCTATGGACGAATCTATCACCTCTGCATGTCTGATGCCAGACCTATCTCTTGGCTGATCGCACAACTGGAACTGAAGCTGGGCGTTTTGAGACTTGGCTTGTCCTTTGTCAACGCTGCAAAGGTGAATATTCAATACCTCTCTGGTTCTACTTCACGAAGGGAGGAAATCCCAAGGTGGCAGACGTGCGGTATTGCAAATTCAAAGACGCACGCACATACTAGTCTACGTCGATACAGTTGGCAATGCCGGTACTGTCTCTCGGATCCAGCCAATCTTTTGATGGAAGAATTCCAATTGAAGGGCGAGCAAGGAATCGAAATCTTTGACGCTGTCAGATCCATCCATCCCTGACTCATGGTAGTTGACACTATACTCAAACCTCTGCAGCGTCTCAACAAGCCGCCTCGCCCTGCAAACGTCGAGCGGGTCGCTTAAACTATTGCAGCCGCTCAGAAGACGATGCTGTTGTGCGCGGTTTTGTGCCTGGATAAGGCGACCAGTAGCACGGAATGCTTCGGTGCTGCTCCAGAGAGGATTGTACGAACCGAGTGCTGCGAATATGCCTCCAGAGACAGAGTAGATCTCCGTCAAAGCTGCATCGTGCTCGCATGCGCCCAATATTGCGACGCGGCTCGGGACGGTCACCCGGTTTGTGACGAGGTCCATTACGATACAAGTTGCGTCCGGAATAGACGAGATGGTATCCGAGTAGTCACTCGGTACGAAGATGAGGGCACCCCCAGGTTCGAGCCACCGCAGGCCACGGATCATATCGTAGCCTATCATCATGTCGGGGCCGCAGAATATGAGACACACACGCTGTTCACCTGTTGTCGCTGGGGGAGCCTACCAGGATGTATGGGATCGAGTTACCCGTGGAATCTGTCGTGTGGTAATCGCTCAGACTGCATCCGGCAGTCCTGAATGTCGTCGGAGCTTGGCGTAACACTTCAAATGTGCCATTAGGACCACTACTCGCCCAGTGACTCGGAGGCGTGAGCGGGTCTTGCGGAGTCAATAGACGCGAACTATCTGTCTCGCCGACGTAGCAGTCCAACGCCGTGATCGACATCGCCTCGCCTGCGGTCAGAGGCTGTGCTGCCACTTCCAACCATCCGTCGGCAGGCATGAACACGCGGATGAAATGTCGGAAGTTGTGACGGAATAAGAGGTGCAGATGATTCATGTCCAAAAAGCCCACTTGGAAACCACTGTCGTCGCGAAGCTGAACTGGTTTGGTGTTGTCTGCAAACATTTGTCGTCCTGACACTGCCACGATTGTCCCGGCCTTGTAGTTACTATCGTTGAGCGACCAGTCTGCTTTAAGGAGAATTGCCCAATGTCCTCCACGGACCGCCCACAGGGAAGTCTTTGAAATGGACAGTTTGACACAGACTCCATCTCGTCTACCCAAGTAGATGACGTTCGTCAAGGACGTTTTGACACCGATGTACACCACCACTTCATCCACCGCTTCCCAGCCACGAAACGCCTTCGCCATAACATGTTCTGGTGCTACAGCGAACACGACTGGTGCGCATTTAGCTGTATTGCCGCGCGTCCAGACACATACCATGCTTGCCTCGCCCGCGTGGGTTCGATTGTCGGCTCCGTCCAGGGTCGACATGAGCAGAAGTACTCTCGTCGAGCCAAGCCACCTCGCTTGACGAATCTGTTGTGAGCTTGAAAGCCTGGCGGGTTACCGGCTTACAAGTGACCACATCCCATTCGCACAATGAGTATGTGTTATCAGCAATATCGCATAGTTGAACCATGGCCTTCTCATGTTTTGGCGGAAGCGACCAGAAGCCGCAAAGTAGCCACTCCGTGTGCTCGACTGCGTTCAGCTGACCGACATCAATGATGATATCGCAAGCGTCGTCGAGCGCGGTATAGTTGCATTGTAGTCCGCCGCCAACATCGCGGGTATTGTTCGTTTGACAGTCTTTCGTGCAGCCTGCCACCGAGGCCTCGACCACGGGGGAATGACTTCAATAAGAGGAAAGGTTTCAGACTACAAATTGCGGGAGCAATACTGTGAGACTTTTAGTGAGGGAATATGAAGTGGAACGTTGAAAGAGACTTGGACTGCAGCTGGCAAATATCATGTATGCGTGAAAATGGAATAAGGCAGCGTATCTAAATTATTCCATTGCACTAGCTTCGTGACGCAGGCAGATCGTCATTGCGCAAATACAAGGGTCTTTGCCGTAGCACTTAACTATTAATGTGTCCTCAGTGAGAGGCATCGGTCGCCTGCGCTGTGGGGAGTGTCGTGGCACAGTAGGCCTGCCCCGTTGCTCGGGCAACCATCAGATCTGCCTCAGGCAGAACATGACGCCGACTACTGCCCGGTAGGCCGCTGACCAGGTCTGCCATTCGCAGTGGATCCGAGCTATGATAGGATTTCGACTACACATGACAATAGAGTCTAACCACTCGGGACTGCTACACGCACGGATAAGCAGAAGCATCAAGCCTCGGTTCGGGGCGGTCGGCGTCGGCGTCAAGCCAGTAACGTCCGGGCGACCGCAGCCCAAAGTCAGCTTGCGCGTTTGTTTATTTGGATCACATTATGTCAGGCTAACAACGCGCGAACAATGACAGACGAGATCGCTAGGCTGAGAGCAGAGCTTGCAGAAGCGCAACGGGGCCAGGAAATCGCAGAGCGGCGGAGGGAGGAAGCACTGCGCGGACAACAGGCAGAGCGGCGGCGGCGAGAGGAAGAGCAGCGACGGCGAGAGGAAGCACAGCGCGGACAACA
>RQIF01000038.1:0-183316 GCA_005356805.1 Cercospora cf. sigesbeckiae | reverse complement strand
ATATCTGCACTAGAGGAATTCTTCCGCATTATATTAGCTACGAGTGGAAGGTGGATTCTGTCCCGTGGCTTGGCTAAGATGATCTATTACACCGCTTCCGAGGAGCTGCGTATCGAGCTACCGACATCGATATCGGATATTACAGAGATTATGAACAACAGTTCATGGCACAGTTCAGATTTGTTGCAGCTCAGCGCAACATTCCGGCCCAATTGGAGTATGCCGTATGTTCGTAAGGACGACGACCTTGGGAACTATCGAATGGGACACATGCTAAATAACTTAATGGAATCGAGCGGTCATCGAGACGGCGCTGTGGAACCGCGGCCGATCTCGTCGAGAGTTATGGCATACGATCCTGTGCACGATTAATAAACGCAGAGGGGAACGTCCAGAGGACCAGAGAGCTACGTGAATCCTGCATGCGACAATGTCAGAGTTACTAGCACATCGATGATTCGGCTTCGCACAGATACTGTTCGTTAGTACACGAGACAAGATCGAGCTCGGCGCATCCTCGGATGGGGGTTCTTATACACTACGCGGCAGTGTTTCTAGTCCCATATGTTACGGTCCTACCCGCCGAGGGGTCGACCGACCAATCAGAAACAGGCAGGCACGACAGCTGAACAGAGCACCCATCAGGCAGACGCAGGGGCGCTCTGCTGCCACCCGCTCTGGGACGGAGAGCGCGAGAGCACCACAGAGCAGACAGCCAAGAACTAGCAACTCATTTGTATTTAGCAGCGATGAGTATCGCCTCTCTAGATAGTCATCGCGTACAACTTACTGTTCTATCTTATTAATTAGAATCAAGTGAACCTTCCTACTTCGTTGCCTTCCTCTAGACTACCCGACAAGCCCAAACCCCGATCGAGCTCAAGCTTCTGCTTAGTAAGATCTTAGGTTATTAGCCTCCCGTAGATAAACCTAATATAATAATACATAAACTATAACTTTTTATACTAGAACTTTTTTTAGTTTAGTTAGTATAATATATTTTTTAGTATATTTTAAATATAGCTGTCACGGGCTGGGCCCGTAGACATAAGACTGCCTGGACGCCGGCGGAAGATAGTAACACCGGTCCCGGCTCACGTGCGCGGGAAGCACGGGAGCGCCTGCATACTTGTACGCTCGAAGAGAGAAGGCTCTCCGGTGCTCTCTTCGAGCTACGTCCTGTCAAGAGGGCTACCTATATGGTAGCACAGTGTCTGTATAGCCTGTCCGTAGCACTCTGTACCTGTTGTGACATCACCTACCTTTTCTGCCTGTCCCCGCCCGTGACAATAGCTTAATTGCTTATTAGAAACTAAATAAACTCGACTAAATAAACTCGATACTTTATAGGTTTAGACTCTAACCTATTCGAGTTCGAGTATAAATAAACTCGAGTTAAGTTTAGTTAGAGATTATAGATAGGAATATACTATATAGTATATATTATAATAAGAAGAGAAAGAGAGAGAGAGGATAGTAGCGAACGCGAGGACGACAAGATACGCTATACGCTACGTACCTAAAGGGACACTCTCTACCGGACAATATAGAGGTAGCAGGTAGCGACGACATAGTCCTACTACGCAATAGCAGATACGCGACGGAACTGGGAGGACTCGCTATGCCTTCGCGGGCATGGCAGTTCTAGAGATAACATGCATCTCATGGCCCCATGACAGTTCTCTGTCGGTCGTATCGTTACTCTAGCTAATGAAAGGCTCTCAAGACCGCTCGCGAACTGTCTCGTCGCAAGACCCTCATTCGCGGCGACTGGAGCGCCGACGCATGGAGATCCTGTGGACCGGAAGCACTGCGCCAGACCTCTGGAAGGACGAGGAAGCCGCAATTGCGCCTTGATGAATCGCATGCTGCCTGTGTAATGGAACCTCGAAGAAGCTTTGCCCGAAGCTTGGAAATATGGGTCTTGTTCGACCGGCGAGTGCCACTCAGGCGGTCAACATCAGCTCCCTCTTCCTTGAACAGACTGAAGCAACAGATGCTCCTCGCCAACTTGCATATTCGAACGGCAATTCGGCCGCTCGGAGCATCCCCGCTTATGGAACGCCACTGCCTCGGGCTGCTCTGTATGCTTGCGAGGTGGCCTAGCGATTGTCGTAGCACTGCAGATCCGGTCCTCGCTG
Organism: Cercospora cf. sigesbeckiae; assembly: GCA_005356805.1. Taxonomy (NCBI): domain Eukaryota; kingdom Fungi; phylum Ascomycota; class Dothideomycetes; order Mycosphaerellales; family Mycosphaerellaceae; genus Cercospora; species Cercospora cf. sigesbeckiae. The sequence goes on along the minus strand of RQIF01000038.1, from coordinate 181,175 downwards.
CAGCTGCTCCAGCATCGTTGACGGATTCGTTCGACATGTGCTGCTGAATCAACGCGTAGAGTCTTCGGCACACAGTTCCGCTCGGTGCCTGAGATCATCAAGCCCGACCCACATTTCCAGGCTGCAAAGCAGCTGGAGCGATCCTTCGACACCGCACCTCCAACACCCATACTTTGTAAAGTCGCTCTTACTCTGCTTCAAGATCACCATCATTCATCTCTGTAACACCGAACAAATCCAGCCTCGACGGCCACCATGGCCCCAGCATCAGAGACCGAACAAGCGTTTGAAGCATGCGACCGCTTCTTCTCAATCCCGGAGCTCGTTAGCATCTTCCTCGAACATGCCTCGACGCAAGTTCTTTTATCCTGCCAGCGGGTCTGCCTGTCGTGGAACGAGACCATCTCAGCCTCCCAGCGTCTTCAAGAGAATCTCTTCTTCTCACCCACAGAGTCTGATCACGACGATATCAGAATCAATCCGGTCCTCTCCTCGCATTTCAGTCCCATACTCGCGCCGCCACCATCTCCGCACGAAGAGGACAATGAAAATGAAGCAGAGGTGATGTCCAGACTCGAACGGGGTCAAATGTCTTCCTCCAGCCACCTCTCCCTCCTTCCATGGGCACAAAACAGCAGTGCCTTTCGCCGCCGGGAAGCTTCATGGCGCAACATGCTTGTCTCTCAACCTCCAATTTGCCGCCTGGACTGGTGGCACGAATGGGTTGCAGCATCTTGTGTCTCTGTAGATCCGGAAACCGGCAACTGGGAGGTTCGATCCGGCTCTCGAGGAGCCGTCGATGTGGAACATGGTTGGGGACACCAGGACTCCAACAATGTGCACGTAACGATTGGGATGCTCTGGGACCTGGTGGAAGGAAGGATCGCGAGAGGATGTTGGGCGAGTGTCATGTATTTCCCACTTGGAAAAGACCTGCAGCCGTCGGCAGGTGGCACGCTCAATGCAAATCATGATGCCACAGCGACCATGAGAGAAAGGGAGTGGGTGCAAGATCAGCACAGTCAGCTGCGCGGATGGACTGCGGCGATGCCACGGGTAAAGATCCAAACGAGACAACTTTGGGAGGAAGTCCCGGCTAAGCCTGTGGGATGTGATATGGAGCGTCAACAGTGGAGGGTTCTGCCTGAATCAGAGAGAAGAGACTACGCGGGAGATGGGTTCAACGTCTTAAGGGAGGACTGCAGTTGGGAATGGCAGAACGGGCAGCGATGGAGCAAGAGTGAAGCGTTCGCATGGTCGGAGATTGATGGCGAGAGTAGTGGTAATTACTGAAGCGCATGTCGACTATCTCGCCGAGACTCAGCACCACGAATCATACAACGACGCTCTGCAGAAACTCCACGACCACACGTATGAATGCTTGCTGCTAGAGACCAGATATGAGCGGGTCAGTCTGATCTTCGTCCTCGCCCAGGTCGAACGCCGGCATACCCTCAATACAGGCCGTGGAGATCCAGAACTGGCGCTTGTTCAGATTCCAAATTTTCGTCTCGTGCCTTCTCACTTCTGCGTTATTCCTTCTCGGACCCATCCAGTCGCATGGCAGACCAACACGGAGCAAGATCTGCGGACAGGATGGTACAGACTCAGAAACCGACCTCGGAACATAAACTGGCTTGATGGAAGAAGCGGCCACCATTTCGTCGACCCAATCTGCACCTACCCTTGTCTTCTGTGCAGCACTTTCCGCACCGCAAGCGCTGCAATCCCAGCAGACCAAAGTCTTGCCCGCCCACAGGATCGACAGATTGTGTCAGTTTGCGAGCAGACAACAAGTCGGGGGAACTGCAAGCTTTGAGGAAAGGACCAGGCGATCAACTGATTGTGGTAGGAAAGCGACACTGCGTGTCTGTGAAATTGTTGCTAAGTTCTCGATGGAGGCCACAGATCGCATCTCGAAACCCAGACTACTCATACAATCTGCCTTTCTGCGGACTGGCCACAGTATGACCATCTTCTACACTCCCGATTGTGAGTCTACCAGTCGACTCCGAAGGGGCCACATCACCAAATTTCACCCTTGTATCTTTGACTAACCTCGAACGCTCCCAGCTATCCATAAACGACCCTGATCCTCCGGTGGCGAGGTAGCGGCTATCACGAGTTATTGTTGAGCAGATGAGAGCCACTTCCGGCATCCTTCGCCGCATGCGCAGGAGTATTGACAACAGGCTTGACCCGATAAGCACTGAAGAAGCAAGCAAAAGAGCTGCAAGCCACTGTTGCTGACAAGAAATAGTTCTAACCCTTTTCCAAGACTTGGTAGTGGTAGACTTGCGCTGTGACCTGAACCTCTTCATGTAGGTGTCCTCTTTGCTAACGTCTCGATCCAGGCCATTCGCGATAGCTTATGGTCCCGCACAGATGAAGAGCAACGAGTTGAACAATTGTTCGAGTCGCAGTGAGAACTCGCCAAGGTCCATCGTTGATATCTCCGTAGTGAGCCCTGGCAACAAAGGCGCGAGAGGATTGAGCGTATACTGCTGCAAAGGCGTTGAGGTTGACCAGCTAACTTCCGGGATGGTGTTGACGAACAGTCGACTGAACTGGGTCCAAAAGCCGCAATGTGGACTCTCGTGACGAAGACCGTCAAGCACAGTCCATGCGGCGGGAAAATTATCCAGTATAGATCTTCTCATCCTCGGGACTCTACAGTCGTTACTGCGGCACTCCACCTCAACTTCGACATAGGTCGTTTGAAGCGAACACAGCGCTCCAAATTGCACTCCGCTCGGGCCTTGGGAGCTATAGCCAAACGTCCTTGGGGGCAGGTCGGGGTTGCTACTGTCGTGTCGACACTCGTCGTATCCCTCTGAGCTGTTGGTGAGAATGTACGTTTCGAAAGAATTACGCACTGCCCACCATTTCGTGGTGTTGGAAACCAGGAGGTCTTCCAACTGGTCTTGCTTTCTCAGGGTCGCGTTCTCTAGGAAGTTGTCCGGAAGAGTTCCATTGCGTAGCTGGAAGCAAATGACGTGCAGATATGAAGTCTCTGCGACGAAGTTATGAGTCCAGTTTTGGGCGAGAACTGACACTGGAATACCAACTAACGAGGAGTACTCGACGTCTGAGGGTACGTCAACCCACGTGCCGCTTTCACCTTCGTCGAGCCTCTCCAGTGCCGGGATCTTCACATTGTTCCAGGTATCGACAGATGCAGTTTTGACGGCCCGCGGACCTAATAGAGCTGCGTTAAAGAGGCCCTTGGCTACGCTATCAGCGTTGCCCCTGTCGTCAGTTTGCCACTGAACGAAGGTCTGGTTCAATGTCGCGTATGAAACCTCTCTGCTCTCAACAAATTCCCTTGACCCGTGACCTTTCACGCGAAGAGAAGCTTGACTTCCCAGTGGAGACATCAACCATATAATGAGAAGGGCAACGTCGGCGATACTCGGAGTGCGCAGCATAATCTGAGTGGAGAGTGCGCCACCAACAGTTGTACTGCCAGCGAGCATGTCGAGAGTGCCAAGTGTTTCACCACGTTCGAGTCGCCAAAGCATGAGTGAGCGAATGCATCGGCCGACGGTTGCTGCGAACAGTATTGGTAAAACAGTCCCGCCCTAGTCATTGTCAGTACTAACAGGACTTCTCAAGATAAATTTGCTGCTCGGCCGACCAACCAAATCTCCTGCGACTTGCAGGGCGTCTGCGATCGTGCGATGTTGATCAACTTCTTGCCCATTGTAGCATAGCACGACGAGGCCGAAGACCAAGAAAGCGGCAGAAATCACAAGAAGCAGAATGTCTGTTGAGATCGAAAGAGTGAGATCTACCATGTCCTTTGCTAGTATTCGAGGTCCTTGCGGCCAGCCAGGTGGAAGACCTGTATCCGCCCGATCCCCATCTTTATGAAGATCAGATGCTTCCTGCATGTCTTGGTCTTGCAGCTCTCGTTCTGTTTTGTTCACACTGCTTTCATCTTCGTCAGGGGACATGCCAACGCGGGCAAACGGCCTTTCGTAAGGCTGGAGCAATTGACCAGATAGATCCTCATCCATCAGAGTCAACCGTTGGGCCGGAGTGTGATCAATCGTCAAAGAAATGTAAACGCACGATCGGGTCTCGCACAATGCGAATGTTGCAATCCGTCACGGACAACGACGTGAGCACTTCTGCGCTCATGTTATCATAAATCTTGTGCATACAAGCAGATAACACAATACACGATCTTTCTTTGGATTAACTCAGCCGCCGCCACATAAATCAGCCCAGCTGTGGTCGTCTGTCGTGTGCTGTCGAGCGATCTGCTTCTTCAGCTCCGCCTTCTGGCAGTGCTGCAAAGGGGTTACACGGCATGAGGCTGAGCAAGCAGTGCTGATGGGCTTGCTCGCCCTGGGAGCTTCGACCCAGTAGCCACTGCTCTCTGCAGTCTTGAACTACGCACACTTTTCTATTCATAGTGGCTCCTCGCCATCTTCTGTCCGGCTGTGAGGAAGCTGTACAGGAGCAGCAAGCCCCTTTCCACGTCAAACGAACGGCGTTGCAGACCTCGCGACTGAGCAATGGGGTTTGGCGTGGCAGAAGAATTCCCTCTCGCGTGCGAAGGATGGAACGTGCATAGAGCTCTCAGCTTGAATTTCACACAGAATGTACATCATGCGCACATCAGAAAATGCATCTGGGGCTCAAAGAAGACAACGGCATCGAGGTCGTCTTGGACTCGTGATGGCCGAGACCTGCAAGCCGGGCTAACTCTGGTGCTATCAGACTGTGCAATATCTTCTCCGACTTGCAGGATCAAAGCGTCACACTCGCGTTGCTCTGAGCTTTGAATCGTGGTACGGAGGGCGCACGTTTCCATCTCTGTCTGGGCCCGTGGCAGCATGAGCTGCCAATGCATCTGCGGCTGAGTAAAGTATCATAGTTGGCGATGCAGTGATACCGTCGTTTGTAGGCCGTGGCATAAATGTGCCCATGGGACGGTTGACTGTTTCTTTGCTAGCTTGATGAAACCGACTAATTCTCCTGGTTTGTATGTCTATCATGTCGTAACACATTCATATCTATCTCTAGTAGGCCGACAAGGCTCGCTCAAGGCTCTGGTACGCGACCAACAATTGCCGATTTCCCTACAGTTAGATTTTTCAGCACACTAGTCATGTGCAAAGAAAATGCAAAGAGCCCTGCTGCTGCAATAAAGCAGAGACCAGCCAGTGATGTACCGCCATACTGTAGCCCAGCAGCAAAGGTAGTGCTCCATATAGTAGTCCCAGCAAGGCCGGCCACTGCCTCGACCATGCCAATGCCGGTGTAGACCTTTTGTAGTTGACTTTGGTCGTGCAGAGAGCTCGTCATAATTGAGCGCAGTGAGTCCGGAAGGGCGGCACCCAAGCTGTACAATCCCAGCGCCATGATATACAGCCACCGATTTGGGGCAATGCTGATCAAGACGAGGCCAATAGTGTTGCACAATAGGCTGGATTGTATCACCAAGTGATCGATCATGCGTTGCGACGACAGGCATGGTAGCAGAAGCCTTTTGGTCAGCAATGGTAGTAAAAGCAACACGAAGCCATTGACCAGAATTTGGAACGCGGTCACGGCATTGACCTCTGCTAGTGTCCATGCAAACACCTTCGAAGCCCACTGTGGGAAGGCTACTCGAATGTAGATTGCTGTTTCGTTGCACATGTACATGAGCATGGTAACCAGCGTCACGCGATTCTGGAGCAGAGAGCTCAAAACGCTTTCAGAGCGGTAGCCTTCGACCTGGCTGCTGTCCAGCGCCCAGTCTGATGCTTCTTTCCAGGCTCGAGGCTTTGCGGCTTCCACAACAGGTGCCGAATGCAGGACATAAGGCACGGCAGTCTGAATCAATGGCGTGGTAGCTGACACAGCAGAATCGTCCAGCCAAGCGCGATGCTGTAGAAAAGGAACGATGAGAAGTCCTAGGGCACAGAAGCCTACGCCAAGCGAACATAGGAGCCAGACATTCATAGACAGCAACAAAGCTCCGAGAGATGTTCCAGCAAAGCTCATCAGAATGATCAGCGCACTTAGTCGATACAAAGTTTCGCTTCTAATGAGATATTAGTTTGGTCATGGAATGATGATAATGGTGAACGTACAGAGCATCTGGTGAGGTCTGTTCGGCTAGGTGAATGTAGAGCAGAGCGTTGCGGGAAGGTGTGCCGCCTCCTATTAGCTCGAAGAAGCCTGTTAGCCAGATGAGACGTATATCAAAAGTTGCGGGGAGCAATGCTGTTATTGTGTCAGCAACCGCGCAGTAGGAGGTACGAGCAATGTAGGCTGGCTTGACGAACCTACGATGCTACAGTACAGGGCGCCAAGGCACATCATCAACACATTGACCGCCATGACCTTTCGCAACCCTATCGTGGGCGCCAGACAGGTTGTCAGCGGCGTGGCGAGAAGACCTGCCTCGTATTGTGATTAATGACACACTCTTCAGCCTCCATGGCATGGTGCATTTCTCACCAACAAGGAATGTGATCGCCTCGAATACGCCCAACATCATCGAGAGTTCCGCTTGGATGACATCGAGTTTGCAATGCTGTTCATCGACTCGTCCATCGAGAGCAGGGACGGCGGGATCGTAGCGAGCGTAGTATTGGCGACAGAGGGCTTGCTCAGTCAGGAAAAGCCTGGCGCTGCACAGTGTAGCATCGCCAAGCTCTGCAGTGGCCAGCAGGGCGACGGCGGGCCATGTACGAGGCATGATGATTGCATTCGCAGATGAGGCGTAGGCGATCTGAGCTAGATATTGCGCTGAGGAGCATCTTCAATCCTGCTTTTGGACATTGCACCCATGATACCGTCCACATCCCGCACAGAGACCTGCTGACAATCGCCCCGTCTTGCGTGGTGGTTGAGCGGATCGGAACCGCTTGCCCGTCGGGCTGACGACACCCGCCACCGCCTGTCGTGCAACCCAAACAACTGCAAATGCATGCAAGCATGGGGTTGAGGACGCGAAGAAGTTCAGAGCCACCAGACGTCGGATGGCAGTCCTACTCGTAACTGCACTGGGGTGGAGCTCCACTGCTATTCTTCTGATCATTAATCCACCATCAACATCACAAGATGTAGGTCACTGGTTGACACTGGCAACTTGGGTCAGTTCGGGCTCATGGTCCCCTACTCTACTATGGTACACTACTAATGCGAACTTGGCAGACCATCCTGCTGGTGCAAGCATTCGCTATCGCAACTGAGGAAAACCCTCAGAGCCAGTTGTGTTAGATGAACGCATGGCGGTATGCAGCTTGGTCGTTGCAGTCGTAGAAGCAGAAAACATCGACACCGCTGCAATTCCCTCAACGCTAACAATTTCGGTGAAGACCGTTCTTGCGTCTCTTGCCAGCACTCTTACCAGCCTTTGCATCTCTCGAAGGCCAGGAGTGTTCCACAAAAGCAGACTGTTGGATCGGGCAAGGACCCGTTCCGCCATCACGAGGTGGACCTGGGGCTTGGCAAACGACCTGCTGTCAAGAGCACGTGTAGCAAGAGTTCTGAGAATGGAAGACATTCCGCGGCCAAGCCATTGTCTTCGTATGTTAAAGTTCGTCTAAGAATGACCGGACGCAAGTCATGTTGATGCATCGCTGGCGTGCTTGCTTCTTCGGGCCTATCGCTGGATTTTCGCAGCACAGTGGACCGGAACTATAGCCAACACCCTGATCAGCATCGCTCCGGAATGGACAGTCCTCCACTTTCTCCGATTGATGGAGGAGACCAGATCTGGTGCATTAGATGCTCAAGCATGGATATGGATTTGTCCACTTGGGTTGGCCATGTTTGGCCAAACTTGGCTCGAGGCATACGTGTCATGGATATCGCACTCGAGCCTCTCACTGCAGGTACGAGCGTAGCTCTCGTCGCTGCTATTCCGCAAATGCCTGCGAATGGAGGAGAATCAAGGTATCTGCAATGACACCAAGACTACGACAAAACTGACAACGACATTTCGGGACAAAACACTATTAAGTCGATTGGTGTTAACGTGGGAACAGATCAAGAGCTGCAGCGAGCCTTGCGTGCATGCACAAGGAACAGCACGCTCTTGGGTATAGCTCACCGCTTGAGCGCAGTCGCAGAGTTTGACATATCGGTGGTTTTGGAGCATAAACGGGTTGCCGAGATGGGAAGCTTCTCGCAGAGCAGATCCTGGTACGGAGCGATATCCTGTTACGCGAGACGCGCCAAGACATGCAGCAGCGTTTGGCCTACGCGGAAGCGTGGGTAGACCACCAGACTGATAAGGTGGATTGGGTGCGTCCGCAAGCTGGGGTGATGGGATTCATGCGGGTGAGAAGTCCAGTCACACTGCGTTTGACTCACATGCAAAGGAATCAGTGCGCGACTTCGGTGCTCAGCTGCCTTGACGAGCACAGAGTGTACGTTGGGCCTAGTCGTTGGTTTTAGCGAAAAGATAACATTTACTTCCGTCTTGGACTCGGTTGGCCAATGTGGCCTCACTTGCAAAAAGAATTAGAGGGTATAGAAAAAGGGTTATGTAACAAGCAAGAGTAGGTATGCCTTCGCTGAAATGTGCTAAGGATAAGAAGTGCCTCAGAACACCATCGAGAGGGTAAGTGATGTGAAATCATAGTACTGCTTGCTATGTGACAGCTGAGACTTCGTGGATTATCACGATGTGGGCCGACAGTCCTCGCTGATCTAAGTGTGTCTTTTGTACAGCACTGGCGACATCTGCTGGACTGGATTCGTCGCTCCAGTAGCTCTCGATGTTCAAGGCCTTGTTTCAGGTCCGAGTCCAGGCTATAGACTTCGCTTTCAACATTCAGCAGTCATCCTAAATTGTCAAGCCTGTTTGAATTGGAATCTCGGTCCACGGACGTTGGATGTTCCATGATGTCTAGCCAGGAAGCCTCTCACTCGGACTTCCTACAGAGATGTCACAGCCTTCTCTTTGATTGCTCGAGGCAGCAGGATCGTTACCCTTTCGGTCTCTGCTACTCCCGCGAAGTCGAATGATTCAATACTGTAGTCCTAGGTCTTATTATCATAGCGAGGAGGTACAGCGCCCGCTTTGCTCCACGATCCTCTTCAAAGTCCAGAACACTTTGAAACGACATACTGCCTGCTACGAAATGCCTTTGAAGAGCTGCTACAGGGGACAGGGCCTGGAAATATACAATGGTGTGACTTATGGACATCGTGAGAAGGAGCTAATCCCAGCTTCCTGTGACGGCTGCAGGCTACACGTCTGTGTGCACATACACACTGAACAAGCAACTGCTAGACCGAACAAGTCTTCCATGCTACATGGACGTAGTCGCCCCCTCGACCACGGCACACATCTCCAGTCCAGCCACTAAATCCACGCATACGGAAGTCGTCTTCATTCAGTTCAGTATCGGAGCGAACAATAGAAATCTCTTGAATTTTCGTTCGATCGTTCTCGTCACGAAATTCCTTAAGGTACACACAATCGCCACCACATCCCTTGGCGACATCTGTGAGACCTTGTCGCGCGCTGCTGGTAATTTCGAGAACAATTCCTGTCAACGCCCGAGCGTACTCTTTTCCTGTGGTGACTGACAGGTAGCTGTACCTAAGGTTCGTGAGCTATGTAGAGATTCAAAGCACGGAAGAGAGGGCAAGTTCGGAAAAGACACGTACGAGCCACCGTGACCTTTCATCAAGTCAGGAGAACCGCCATAAGCTTCAGTCACTTGGTTCGGTACAAAGTCATCATCGTCGAGGACGTGGAACTAAAAGAGATTAGGTTTCCATGTCGGCCGTAAGGACAAGTGTGAGAGTTCAAGTTGACTTACGTTGAGATCGGTAATTACCTTAGGACCACTCATACTTCTGTTCGTATAGGTAGAAGATATCGTGCAAGCGCAAGGCTTGTTGCAACGAGAGCGGATGCGACAGGATCGAACGGATTGGTCCAGCTTTATACATTGCCGCCACGGACGCCCGGCGCAAGTGATGTCGGCTGCCGGTGCAGCCTTTTGCGCGAGGTAAACCTGGATTGTTTCTGTAGGTGGGTCTCGGTGCGGCCGACAGCCACGTGGAGTTCGTGCGATTCCACGTGTGTATAGTCTGCATAAATGGCGAGGACAATCTCCGCAAACGGCCTAGCGGTAGAGAGTCTAGAACATTGTTCGCTCTACAGAGTGGCCAGAAAAGTAAGTGCAACATGCGCAGCAGATTTTAAGTTGGAAGTCGACCTCTAAGCATGTCAAAAGCCTGACAGAGATTCAAGACACAATTTGGACCAAACCCATCCCGAAGTCTAATGCACAGGCTCAGAGTCTACCATACACTCTGGTGTACAGTCTAGTCGATACTGCAATACAATCTCCAGTTGGGGATTCGGGCAACGATTCATTCTGAATTGCAATTCGCAGCCTGACAGTCCAGAGAACAGTCGAGTCTACAGTCTGGTCTTCAGTCCAAACCGCGAGTCGTAAACCTGCAACGACCGTCCTCTTCCTGGCGGCAGGAGTATTGTATGATCAATCAGGAGGTGAGGAAAGCAGCAGATATCACAAGCAGTAGGACAACGGTGCGACTGAGAGTGTAAGATGGATGACGTCCTTCATCATCCAAAAGGCTCACAGATCAAGTGGATGGCAAAGCGAGCTCCGTCTTGTCGGGTCCTTTCTGGAGTTCCACTGTTTCCAGCATGTCCAAGGCGCGTCGGTCTCTCTCCTTCAGCTCGGGCAGCGTGATGCGGTGCGTTATCAGATCTGTTGATCCAGTATTGCCAGTCCAAGGCTCTCAGTAGCAAGAAGTCTTCGCTGCTCGTGGTTTCATCTCACTCACGGTCAGAAAATGGGACATTCTGTAGGAAGCTCAGCGTTAACCAGGTGCTGACTAAACGATGTACAATCTGTGGCGGCATGCACTTGCCACATCGATACCTGCCAGTGACATGACGCCAGCCTTGGAATCAGTCAGCTTCTCTTCGCCGCTAGTAAACGACATTCTGCAGCGTACACGATCGTCAGATATGGATGGAGTTTCAACGAGCCGTGTGCGGCTGTGAAAGCTTGTTCGTATGCTAGACCACGCAATTCCACCGTATTTTAGTAGATTGAGAAGAATCGTTACTGGCCCGCCCGCGTCGGTATCATCCTTGACCATGAGAAGCTGGAGTAGAGGCCAAATATGGCCGAACGAGTTGCTTACTTCCGTGGTACTTCTTTGCAATTTGATGAAAGATCTTGCAAAGCATTTGGCGAAGGTTTCCTTGCTTGGAACGGAGCCACGATCTATTATTTCGCGGATCTCGAATAGAAAGTGAAAGAGCCCTTCGAAGGTTTGAACGTCGTTGCAGTCGTCCATTCCGTGTTGTAGATGGCCTGCGGCGGGCTTCACCGACATCCGACCTCTTCTGAGCTGCGCTTGCTTGAACTGGATCCAATTGGTTTCGGCATCGATCGCGGCGAAATGGTCGAGTCTTCTCGCATTAAGCGGTCCAAAAAGGCTTGATTCGGTACCTATGTTGCATGTTCTCATATGACGGAGACATGCTGCGGAAGATGCGCAGACTTGTGCGTGCCTCTCTCTCCAACGAATGATCTGGGGGGCGTTGCAGAGAAGAGTCTTCTTCCTGCTGGAAGGGATGCGAGGAGGCTGAGCTGACATTGAGGATGTTTGGCGCGAGCAGATCGGCGCGTTTTTGACACAGTAATCCGCTGCAATACTGTCCCTCTCTCAAGATCGTTGGCGTGACGCAACGGGTCATTAACAGGCCGGAAGATTTCAACTCAGCAAGTTGTGTCATTTTCTGCGTCAGCTACCGTGTCCCGTATTCCTTATTGAATGCTCTCCCTAGCACCATCCTTCTCACTTCGCTCGTGCCAGCACCAATCTCATACAACTTCGCATCACGCATTATCCGCCCAGCAGCCATCTCATTCATATATCCCATGCCACCCAAGCACTGTATCGCGTCCATACCGCATTCAGTCGCTCTCTCGGCAGCATAAAGAATTGCGCCAGCACAATCTTGAGTCTTGATGTCTGGATCCTCAAAACTCTCATCAATCGCTCGAGCGACAGAGTAAGTGAAAGCCGAACTTGCTCTATACTTGGTGTACATGTCCGCCAGTTTACCTTGAATGAACTGGTTGTGAGCAAGCGGCTCGCCAAATTGTTTCCGTTCGTGAACATAGGGCAATGTCACATCCAGTGCAGCTTTCATGAGACCGAGAGGACCAGCAGACAGGACTAATCGCTCGAGATCGAGACCTTCCATCAGCACCTTGACTCCTCTGTTCAGAGGTCCCACCACAGCTGAGTCGGGCACGAAGACGTTGTCGAACAGCAGCTCTCCCGTATTTGACCCTCTCATGCCGAGCTTGTCCAGTTTTCTTGCCACGCTGAAGCCTGGTGTGGTGGTATCGACCAGGAAAACTGTGATGCCCTTGCTCCCTGCATCAGGTTCCGTCTTTGCATAAACGATGATCACATGTGCATCAGGTCCGTTTGTAATCCACATCTTGCTGCCATTCAATTGGTACCCGCCATCGACCTTTTTCGCAGTCATCTTCATGCTGACGACATCACTGCCTGCTGTGTGTTCTGACATGGCAAGGGCACCAATCTTCTCTCCCGATAGCAGGCCGGGAAGCCATTGTGCTTTCTGCTCGTCGTTGGCATGCAGTTGGAATTGGTTTACGCACAGCTGTGAGTGCGCTGCGTAAGAGAGACCAATGCTGCCAGATGCTCTGCTCAACTCTTCCAAGACAATACAGTGAGCTTGGTAGCCCAATGCGAGGCCGCCATAGTCCTCGTCGGCTGTGATGCCGAGGAAGCCAGCTTCACCAAACTTCTTCCAGAGCTCGTTCGGAAATTCGTTGTTGCGATCGGTGGCCTGTGCCAGGTCTTGAGGGATCTCTCGTCGTACGAACTCAATTGTTCGTTCCCGTAGTTCTTCTAGCTCGGCGGTCGTGGGTGGCTGAAATCCCTTGGGATGTTTCCGTGTCGAGGCATGCCGTTGCCATTGGGTGGCGACGAGGGACTTGGAGGCTGTTCGCGTTGCTGGACGAGTGCACTGCAGTACTGCCGTCCGGAGGGCTGTTGTGGGAGGCATGATGGTGTTTGTGAAGATGGAATAGGAGTGAAACAAGACGCGCGATTAGCAGCAGTTCATCTGGAGAAAGTGTGGAGAGCGATCTGATCTCATGAACCCTGCTGCTGAGCCGGCGATATGCGCGTCCCTCGGCTCAAGACACAGCTTGCTCGCCGCGGATGCTTTGCCCAGCACAACGGATCCGGGTGCATGGCAAGACTGGACGACGAACAAAATCTCCGTCGTATAAGAAACTCCTAAAGCCGCTGCCATCCTCGCAGCATGTGAGACCGCTTCCGCCATGGCCGCCCTCATGCCCCCACGAGCCCTCGCCCGCTCCCTGCAACACGTCTCCCGCCGACACGCTCTCCGCCCCGCCCAATGCCTGGTAAATCAGCAACGACAGCGGGCCTCGACATACACAAGCCCTCACCAGGCGGCTCAGCTATCGATAGTACAGACCGCCGTTGATACGAGCAGCAATGGCTTCCAAGAGAACGCCGCAGCGATGGGCGAGTACATGTCCAAGCTGACAGCTCTACACGAGAAGGCATCGAAGGGAGGGCCAGAGAAGTCCAGGCAAAAGCACGTCGAGAGAGGAAAGCTGCTGGTCAGAGATCGTATAACTGCTCTCATCGATCCTGGGTCGAGCTTCCTGGAGCTGAGCGCATTGGCCGGACATGAGCTGTACCCAGGCGAGGATGTACCAGCAGGAGGAATAGTCACAGGCATTGGGACAATCGAAGGCGTGCAGTGCATGATCCTCGCCAACGACAGCACAGTTAAGGGAGGATCGTATTATCCCATCACAATCAAGAAGCACCTCCGAGCGCAAGAGATCGCACAACAAAACCGCCTGCCATGCGTGTACCTCGTAGACTCTGGTGGTGCCAATTTACCACATCAAGCAGATGTCTTCCCGGATAGAGACCACTTCGGCCGCTTCTTCTTCAATCAAGCGAATATGTCATCTCTCGGAATCCCGCAGATCAGTGTGGTCATGGGCTCGTGTACAGCTGGTGGTGCCTACGTGCCCAGCATGTCTGACGAAAGCATCATCGTGAAAGAGCAAGGCACAATCTTCCTGGCTGGTCCACCTCTTGTGAAAGCCGCGACAGGTGAAGAAGTCAGCGCTGAGGATCTGGGAGGTGGCAAGCTTCACTCCGAGGTGTCTGGCGTGACAGACTACCTTGCTGAAGACGATGCACATGCAATCGTGCTCGCGCGAAGAAGCATCGCCAACTTGAACTACCCCAAATCTGGCAATCCATCGCGAAAGGAAAACTGGACCGAGCCTCTATACGATCCTGAGGAACTCGCTGGTATTGTAGGCACGAACCTCAAGCAGTCAATCAACATGCACGAAGTCATCGCTCGCATTGTCGATGGATCTGAGTTCTCCGAGTTCAAGCCTTCATACGGCACAACACTCCTCACAGGCTTCGCCTCCATCTATGGACACCCAGTAGGCATCATTGCCAACAACGGAATCCTCTTCAGCGAATCAAGTTTGAAAGGCGCACATTTCATCCAACTCTGCAGTCAAAGAAATATCCCTCTGATCTTCCTACAAAACATCTCAGGCTTCATGGTAGGACAAGACGCAGAGAAAGGCGGAATCGCCAAGAACGGCGCAAAGCTAGTCACAGCAGTCGCGTGCGCTCAAGTGCCCAAGTTCACAGTCCTCGTGGGTTCATCAGCTGGGGCAGGGAACTACGGCATGTGTGGACGAGCATATTCTCCTCGATTTCTGTGGAGTTGGCCATCAGCTAAGACGAGTGTCATGGGCGCCGAGCAATTGAGTTCTGTCATGGCAGCAGTGGGAAAGAAGGTCGATCCGGAACTGAAGGCGCGCATTGAAAGGGAGAGTGAAGTTACCTTTGGTACTGCGAGATTATGGGATGATGGCGTTATCCCGCCGAGCCATACACGAAGAGTGCTTGGTATGGGATTGCAGGCTGCTATGACTGGCTCAGTGGAAAAGAAGGAGACCAAGTTCGGTGTCTTCAGGATGTAATATATCAACAGCGTGGAAAAGATTTTAGGATCCTCGCGAGACCAGCAAAAGTCGTTCAGCTCCGCGTGCCTTTTGTTCTCAGATTCAATCAGATTGTCTGGCGCAAGTGCTTAGATGCTGTCACGCGACTCAGAGAAAAGAAGGACGCGTCCTCCGGCCCGATTGGATACTGACTTTCACAGGTCACGGAGACGGCTGAGAGCCGGCGAAAAACAGCGACCCGAGAGTGTTTTGTGCCCGTGGCCTCGTATACCATCCGTCTTGGAACGTGAAAACTCACTCGCCGACGTCATGCTACATCGTGCGATGAGAGCCACAAGCACGCCACCGGCAACGTCTGGTCCTTTTCAGCGGTGCTGCCTCGAACAGATGAGGCATCGTATGCATAGCTTTATGCGGCATGCCGTACAGTCGCCGACGGCTGTCATTAGCAAAGACGTGGTGCCTGAAAGGCGGCTGAGATCCAGCTTCTACCCTGAGCCATCAATACAAATCATCCAAACCTGCTGCGGAAACTTACCTGACTTCACAGAAAAGATTAATTCCTCGCCGAACATGCAAACAAAGCCCTAACCACGGTGGTCAATAGTAGCATTTGTCAAAGTCTTTGAAACCTCCACTTCTCACGTGTCCCAAGAATCTCTTTCTGCAAAGATGTGACAGAATCATCGTGATGAGACACAATTGCATTTCAACGTCTTCTTCAAGAGCTTCAAGATGGAATAGCGCAGAAGTGGCAGTACAATGACTTGCAGACAGTGCGCCAAAGCAAAACAAGGTTCAGCGTGAGTATCCGAACGTTCGACGGCAGCAGATCCGGCAGGATTAAGCACACCGACTTCAACTCGCCAAGTTCCAAAGCAGACACAAAATGACTCTCGTCCGCGGCATCCTTCTGTAATCTCCTGCTCTGAACTCAAGACAGCTGTCGGAGAAGTTCTGTGAGAAGACACTTTGAGGCAGAGAGCTTTTATGCTTTCTCTCGGGAGGGTATAGCGGACCCTATAGCAACCACGCTGTCGGATCCGGTATGTGAAACGGGCGCAGATCTCTGGCGTCGAACGCCACGAGAAGCAGCTCCGTCGTGATAAAGAAGCGGTGTCGTCCTTTGCAGACGCGGTTCTAGCTTGGTGAGAGTGAAAAAGCCGTCCGGATACGTGCATATTCAATCTTCATTCTTTCGTGTTCAACGTCGTTTTTATATTCTTACTTCAATTCGATCATTCCACCCAGACTTTCATCTAAGTAGACAGAATGCCGCGACCAATATCTCTGGGTCTCACTGCTAGCCAGCCAAGACGCGACCATGGCGACAGCAGTACTCCATCGCCGACACCTACTGTGAAGAAGGCCAAATCAAGATTGAGCAGGCTCTTACTGCATCGCAAGAGTTTCGATTCGGAAGACGAAAACCGCCTTCGCAGCAAGAAAGCCGACAGCAGGAAAACCAAGTCGTTGAATCGTCGGACCATGGCCGCCCAGCCTGTCGGTGGCGGAGTTCGCGACATTCGATGGGATCCATTGCCACAACGTCACCAACACGATCCTCATAAGCTAAGCATGGTATCTGAGCGCGAGAACCGCTTGAGCCGATGCATCCCAGAACTGTTGTCACAAGGACGACAATTTGTGAAGTACCTCGACCGGAGATCAGGCCTGGTTCACGACCCGAATACCGGCCGGACTCTGCGAAGTCATCAATAGTAAAGTTCACGAGTGCCACGACGAGCAAGCACGACAGCATGCTCACAGATTACTCCGAGCTCTGCGCCATTCCCACAGACGAGGCGGAGGAGCACAGCGAACTGCAACGAAGTTTGCGACAAATTCACGAATTGCCATCGACGGCCTTCTCGCGAGGGCACAGCCGTACGCCATCATCCAGTGCTCCGATTCCTTGTTCGCCTTCTGGTTCCGGGCTGGAGAGCTCAGCAAGTTCCCTATATTCCGATGCAGACGAAAATATAAGGCCAGTCTCGCCTATTGCAATTCACGCTCTGGATTTCGTACCGCAGGTGACTGCAATGGATGTCGCAAATCTACCAGATTTCTCTTGCGTGCCCAATGCAATGCGTCGCAAACATCAATCAGAAGCTGCTTCGGTCATCACTTTCCAAGGCTCCGGTGACGTCGTCACTGACTGGCAAGTCGAATGCTATCGTCTCCGGAAGCAGCTCAAAGCAGTCGAGCTTCAATTACGATACAAGGCCGAATTGCTTGTGAGCGAGCAAAGCCGTGTCAAAGCCGCCGAGGCTGAGGTGGCAAGAACCAAGACCGAACTCCAGCTTGTTCGAGGAGAAGCCCAGCTGCTCCGAGTATCCAACGGCTTGAAGCATGACGAGACTTGTGCACTGAAAGCTGAACTTGACTCCATGCAAAATGGTGATCAGACCAGGAACAAGGAGTTGACGTTCAAGCTTCGCGCCATGGCCGAACGACTTTCTCTTGAGGAGGACGCCGTTGCTGACAAGGACCTTCGCATCAAGTGGCTCGAGGAAGAACGAGAAGAGCTAGAGCGCGAGAATCAGGTGCTGAAGAATGTCAAAGGCGCTTTGTGGGGACACATGGAGCAGGCTCGCAAGCGCGACTCACCGACCGCGCCTTCTGTTCCGGAAGGCCAGCCACATTGGTGGATATGATACCCAATATGACTATCCGGCTGCTTCGTAGTAGTCCACGACTTCCTAGAACCAAGTGTATTTAGTAGTGTATTCCTTATCAAGCACATCGTGTCGTTGCTGGCAACAGCGATGCAATCATTCTTACCTTTCCATACCATTTAAGGCCAACATCTCTGTGCGACCGAATCCATTTACGCAGCTGACTATCACCAAGGCTGTCCCATCTGGGGTCGAGAAAGCTGGAGATTTCGTCATGCCATGTACCAGACTCTTTCCTTCGGCGCTTGACGTCGTCTGGGATATAGCTCCTCACTTCGGAAACCGTCATGTCAAGTGGTAGTCCTTGGAAGAACGGTATCGAGTACCGCACGTTGCTGTTGGGTCCAGGACTAATCACGCGATGTATGGTGGCTTTGACCGCGCCCTCTGTTGCAGCGTCAAACGCATTGCCAAAGTTGACGACGAAGCTGTCAGGGATGGGAAATGCCGGCAACCAGTCACCAGAGGCCGACATAACTTCCAAACCAGGCTCTTCGCCCACCTGGTAGAGAAAGGTGAGCCAACCAGATGAGTCCTTGTGAGCGCCTGCGCCTTGCCCAGTCGAAGTATCGTCCACAGAAGGTGGATAGCGTAGCAGCTTGATGCGATGCTGGGGAGGCAAAAATTCCCGCAAATGGGAGTGGGCTTCAGCTGAGGCACTCTGGCTGTGGCGACCAAAGAAATGGTCGAATGTGGCAGTGGGAATACCGACTGCCTCTTCCACCAAATACACAAATCGGTAGGACAGCTCTTGCACCGCGTCGTGATAATGCGTCAAGGCGGTTCTGAAACCGGGAACAGAATTCTCCAGTGGCCACTGGTTGGGACCTCTCAATCGCCAGTAGAGCTTCGTAAAGTCGCGCTGACCGAGTGCACCGTCCGTGACTGCGGTATCTCTGAGTTCATCATACACGACCGGCAGCTCGGTGGCGAAATCAAATTGTTCTCTCAAATCCTGCTTCCCAAGAGTGATTTCTTCTGCAAAGCCACTGTAGCCGAGGAAATGTGGACTGTTGAGCTTGCTCAAGGCGGCCTTTTGCTCATCCGGCAATGCAAACAAGTTGGATAGTCGATCTGTGAGGGCTTCGATGATATTGGAGTCCACGCCGTGGTTGACGATATAAAGGAAACCGACTTCGAAA
Organism: Cercospora cf. sigesbeckiae; assembly: GCA_005356805.1. Lineage (NCBI taxonomy): Eukaryota > Fungi > Ascomycota > Dothideomycetes > Mycosphaerellales > Mycosphaerellaceae > Cercospora > Cercospora cf. sigesbeckiae. The sequence goes on along the minus strand of RQIF01000038.1, from coordinate 162,320 downwards.
AGCGCTGCTCTAAGCTGGTCCAGTAATTTCGGTTTCCGATCTGGGTCGTTCGCCCAGGACAGATCTAGGACTGGGATCGAAGCCATTTGAACCGGATCGTAGCTGCGACGAGGCTCGCGGCTCTGAGACGAGAACAAGTTTTCCTGCAAAATTCAGTCCTGCTACTGTGAAATGAGACTTTATCTGCTGGATGAGCGTCACAACGACGTCTCCTCCATTGACGACTGGTGAGATGAATCCACGGGCAGATCATGTATTGCGTCTGCACGCGACCGTGAGCTCCATCGCGATGTCAGAGGTGTATTGCTCAGCAACGATGCATGGAGACGAGAACGCAACGAATTTGTCGTGTTCGTACAATGTTTGATGCAGAGCACGCAATGTCGGCCAGGAGGCAGAGGCAGAAACGCGTGGGGGCCTGAGGCGCGCCGGTGATGAGGTCACGCGCGAGTTGGGTTTAGCGCGGGGTCATGTCGCCAGTCGCGGTTGCCTCGTGCCTATTCACGTTGCTCCGAGTCGCTTTGACGGCGACAACAACAATCTTGCTGATCTCGCACTTCGCACCATACCAGTTGCGAGAGTGCCAGGAACGTCAGTGTTGCCATTCATCATCAGCGCAGCAAGCTTGCCACTTGTCTGCTGCGTCCTCGTCGACCACTCAACGCCGATCGGCAGCAACGATAGCGACTGACGGGTCCATTCTTTAGTCGCAACCATGCAGAACCTCATCCACAGCTTCATCGATCCGCTGCGCGATCGCTTCGCACCGATCAACCACAACTCCGACTTTCGCAGCACTGGCCAAATCACTCCAGAAGAGTTCCAGGCCGCTGGCGACTTTCTCGTCCACAAGTTCCCAAGCTGGAGCTGGGCCGATGCCGCCTCGCCAGCTCAGCGCGTCCCCTACTTCCCGGCTGGAAAGCAGTATCTCGTCACTCGCGGTGTGCCATGTCGCAAGCGCATCAAGGCCGACGACTTCGCCGGTAAGGACAGCGAAGACCAGCTGGTCCTCGACATGTTGAAAGAGACGGGTGAAGAGGTCAGCGGCGAAGACGATGGCTGGCTCAAGGCCGGTGGCGACAGCAGCAGAGAGAAGGCCAAGAGTGCAGAGCTTGTCAAGGACGTTAAGACCGTTGACGACGATGGAAAGCTTGGCGAGGACATCGACGAGGAGGAGATTCCAGACATGGACGATGAGGACGATGAGGAGGCCATCATTCGCGACGTCGGTGCCGGGAACAAGAACGGCGAGGATACGTGAGTTGATTCTGATGCGCTGAAGGCGATTCGTGCTAACGGACAGTGCAGCTTGCGCACCTACACCCTCTACATCACATACACGCCATACTACCGCACTCCACGTCTGTACCTACAAGGCTACAACTCAAGCCTCCAGCCACTTCAGCCACTCGCCATGATGGAAGACATTGTGGGAGACTACAAGGACAAGACGGTCACCCTCGAGGACTTCACCTTCACAGACCCGCCGATCAAGACCGCCTCAGTGCACCCATGCAAACATGCAAGCGTTATGAAGGTCTTGCTGGATCGTGCCGACGCAGCACTCAAGCTCCGCATCGAGAAGATGAAGCAAGGAGAGAAGCCATCTTCGGCCGGCATGGAGGGACTGGTTGACCAGACCACCAAGCTCGACATCAAGGACAAGTCATCTTCACCAAAGTCCAAGGACGGTGACGCCGAGTGGGAGATGCTGGATGGTACCATGGAAGAGGAAGTCCCGGCTATCCGTGTCGATCAGTACCTCGTCGTCTTCCTCAAGTTCATGGCTTCCGTGACTCCCGGCATTGAGCACGACTTCACCATGGGCGTCTGACTACATCCGCCATTGAAGATTGGTTGGAGCGAATGGGTACAGCCTCACGCTGGCTTGGACTATCCCAGAGAGGTCGACTGGATGGAAATACGACGTTGCTTCGGCGGTGCTATCATGGCCGTGGGATTGTAAATGCCCACCGCGCTGGAGATGTCAAGGCCTCGAGGCCGATGAATTCGATTGCATAGCGAGGCGGCGCACTGGTTAGAGGGATTCCGCGGGATGTTAGAACTCAATGATACCAAGAGCGCTAATGCAGATACGTGACATACGATGAATGAAGAGCGATGCCACTTGTGCCTGGGTGCGCAGTTTCGTCCAGCAATACGAGGTGCACTGTGATATGGGAGCTTTCGTCGCTGCACTGTGACTCTTTGATGAGCGCGCACATGTGCATGTGACGCTCTTATGTGCTCATGTGATCCAGAAGCTAATATGAAACTACGACCTCCTGGCAGTTTTGGCGTGTTTCAGGTTCAACTCTGCCAAGAATGACAACGTTCTCGGTAAGACGGCGATGCAGCGCAGCTCGAAGTCTTGACATCGACAAGCGTCGTCGAGAACTTGATTTTGTGAAACAGTAGTAGATGAGATCGAATCTCGCCCAGAGCTGTCTTGAGATGTGGTACTGCTGGCGCAATGCAATATCCTCCCTTTGATAGGCCGACTAAATTTGTGTACCTTCTGCCGCCAAAGTAGCGCGATCATCCTTGCACCACCGAAGATCCTCACTCGTTGCTCCTACTTTCCACCCTCCTTCCTAGATTCTGGCAGCTATTTTGCGCCATCGCCAAATCCTGGATCTTAACACGCAACGTTCAACGGCCCCCGCTTGTCATCTCCCATCACGTCGGTGAAGAAAGTGCGTCTGACGAGGAGACAAGCCGTGATGATGTGCACGAGGAGCAGGTCAATTTGCAGAAAGATGGGCGATGGTAGCCCCTGGCCCAATCTCTCCCGTTCGGCATACTGATTGCTGTCTCGGTGCTATGCAATGCCGCTTTCCCTAGCACAGTATGCATGCCGGCACGGAGGCCCGATCTTTGTCCTTTGTCCCTTCGCAGCTCTCTCCCTGGGCGTCACGAAGCTACAACCTGTCTGCGGCTAGTGGCGTGCCAGGTCAGATCGAAATTGACCTTGGGCTGGCTTGCCGTCATGCGAATCTCATCAAGAAGGAACGTGCTTGCTGCCTGCCTGCCCACTTCAGGGTTTTTGAACTCGATAGCCCTGCCTGACATTGCACCTGCTGCTATTGCTGTCTTTCATTGCGACCACTTTGACTTTACCTCATCCTGTCGCAGGCACGCGGGAAAGAGATAACACAGCCAGAACCGACGTGGAGAAACCGATTCGAGACAGTCTCGGTGCATTCGAGAAGAAGTCACTTATACCTCCCATCGATGCCGGCTTGCATCATCGGAAACTGGAGATAACCAAGGCGCTGTCAGGTTCAGACACAGACCGACCCGTGAACAGCAACCGGGGAGAGATGCCACTTCCGTCGTCTACCAATCCACCACTTCAGAGGTCGACTTGAGCGCCACAGCAGATCTGCCCTTACACCGAAAAGCAAACAAAGCCATCTCGAATGTCAAAATGGCCGCAACAGCAGCGACCTCAGCGTGGCTCGCGCGCACCCAAAAAAGGCAAAATGGAGAAATGGGCATGTTCATCAGAGTACGCCATACTTCCTCCTGACTGCCGTCAAGCAATCACTAATCCAACACTAGCGCCCCTCTGAGGCTAAAAGCACCGGAAGCTCAAACAGCACCGTGACCAACAGCACACATTACACAGACACCACAGATGCGACATGTTCGCCGCCCCACAGTTCTGTCAGCAGCACCAATAGCAGTATACCGGAGAGCTTTGAGAAACTGCAGGCCTTGCAAACGCAAGTACAGAAGAACAATGCCCAGATCGCAGCCAACGAAGAGCGCATGCGAGAGATTATGCGTCGGGATGACGAGCGAGGAGAGATTCTGTCTCGGCGATTGGCGGAGGTATCGCGACTGAATCGGCAACTTGACCTCTTGAGTGCTCTATTTGCGAGAGCTGATCAAGCTGTGCATGGGGACTATCATGCCGGACTTTCGAATTAAGGGATTGCTTTCTGTGTTTAGCGAGGCGTTCAGGTATGACTTGCCTGAGCAAGAAACGGGAAACCAGACAAGCTGACTTCGCAACAGGTGTTCAGGAGGACGAGTATCGCGTGCGGATAGCAAAGTCGCGAACTCCGGAGATGCAAGTCCACGACGGACTAAGAGTGTTGGCAGCTCGCTCGTTAATCGTTATTGTTCATGATACCCAATGCACTGCAGTACTTCCCATGCATACCGGCCGCATTCCAGCATCTTCTTCGCTGCCATTGACTCGACCAGATCCAGCCTCGCAGCGCAAAACGATAGCCCTGCAGCACAGTCAAGCAGCATCGGCTTTCGCAGTCGAAGCACGACGCGAGTAACCTCCATACAGCCGCACCCATACAGAATCTCACTTGCACGACCTGCTCTCAATACGACAACCCTCCCCCAATTCCCTTACCTCCTCCCATCCATCCTCCTCCCCACACGCACAACCCACCCAAACCTCAATCCCCCAACAAAATTCCTACTCCTCACCATCCAATTCCTCCTTCTCTGCTGTCTCTCCTTCTCCGCAGCAGCCGCAGCAGCCAGACTCCTCGAATCCGTCGCAGCTGCAAATGAACCCGGCCCTTCAAATGTTCGCGTGATGGGGAAAGAGGGGGTTAAGTAGCGGAGGTTGAGAGTGGAGAGGATTTGTTGCTGCAGATATCATCGCTTGTCAGTGAATCCTTGAATGTGGAGAGGAGGGGCGAAGGCAGAGAGACTAACATCCGATTGCCCTACCGCCCATCGTTTTTCAATTTCGCTGAAATCACTTCCTCTTCGACTTCCTCCCCCTCCTGCGGCGAGAGGTATTGAATGGACTTTCGTGACGAATATTGAGAAAATCGTCGTTATAATAAGGAGAAAAAGTGCTGTAGTTGTCATTGGTATCCGTCGGATTTGCATCATGTCTTCGTTTGATATTAATTGTTGACAGACAAATTATCTCGTTAGATGTGAGGAGGAAGCGAATGAACCCCAGCAAGAGAGGAGGATGAGCCGCTGTGCTGCGTTTGGTGTCTGTCAATGGGAGGACAACGACGTATTGTACTTGGCCTTCCCTGATTGCTGGAAGTCTACCAGCAAGGCATGGCAGGTATTCTTCGATCTGCACCAAAGAGGCGCGAGAAATGTTTCATGTTGTGGCGGGCGAGGAGTGGTGATCCATTGTAATGTAATGCGCAGGTCGCATCGGTATGTGGAGAAGGTGAGGTGTGTGGCATTCTGCAAGGGAGGCTGAAGAAAAGGCTGGCTTGTCACATTCCTGAGGATTGGTCCCCTCCGATCGATCAAAATATAGTCAATCCGGTGATCGATTCAAAACACTTAAGAGTGTCTTCTTCTCTCATTTTGTTTGACCATGCTAATGGTGCTAGTATTTAGTCTCTCTCGACAACCGAAAATCTCTATAGGCAGCCTATTCCTGCTTCTATTCCATCAATAACGCGAGGCGCTCTGGCCTGTTTGGGGTATCGTTCCTAAGCGGTCCCGCCGTCCGTTTTGGTTGCACTCTGCGCCCATGATACATGCTGTTCCTTGAATTCTCCATCGCGCCTGTTATTTCCTGTCACTGTCCCATGCTGTTGCTTTCCATGACTATAGTAAATTATGTTAAAGAATGAATGATTGGTCTTGGGAATCACCCATAGAACTCGCCAGACCCATTGTCGTTGTCCTCCTACGACATCTTTCGGATAGGCAAGCCGGCCAGCGAGCCGAATGGGGCACCGAAGTTGGTGGACGTCTTCTTCTTGAGCCGGATCCCGCCTTGCTCAAACTCCTGGTGAATCTTTGCTTCGTGCTGTTCCTGTGGCGAGAGCGCACCGCTTGGGTCTGGAGACTTGGTGTTCGACACCGATGGACTCAAATTCGAGCCAAACGCCGAGGATGGCGACTGTATCGCATTGGAGTCCAGTGCGCGTGTATTGACTGGCGAGATCGGATCTTCAGCGAAGGGCGGAATCGATGAATTGGCACCCTCGTTTGCGTCCTCGGCGGGCGAGGCGAGACCGGGACTGGGCTTGGCATAAACCAGTGGCTTGCTCTTCTCCTCCTCGGGGTGTTCTGAGATTTCCTGCAGTCTTGAACTGAGAGCCTCCAAGGTGAAGTTGGTGTCATCAGGTCTATGCGGGAGCTCGGGCATGTTCAGAGGTCCTTTCAAGGGCATGTCTTCTTCCTCGTCGCTGCTTTGTGTCAAGTAAGTGTTGACATGTGTGTTGTGGCGAGTTGGAGTGTCCTCAATGCCATCCATGGACAAGCTGTTCTCTGGTGGCGGAGTTGGTCTTCTTGGGACTTTTATGGGCGTACTGCGATCAGGTTAGCGTATGTCGCAAAGTCAAGAGTAGAATGTACTCACTGTCCCGCAAGCATGCGATTGACTGGCGGAGGCGGTGAGAGACCAGCCGAGAGTAGCGGAAGGGGAATTTCTTCAACTTGCAGACCTTCCGTGTTCGTGAAAGAGACAACGGAGCTTTGTCTTTGTCGCTCCTCGCCCGGCACGGCCATGATGCTGGGAAGTGCTATCGATTGTGGCGCTCCATCCCGTCGCGTGGCGAGAGGCGGAATGTTTTCGATCTCGGCAATGGTGGGCAAGTTGATGCCGGGAGGGTGGGCTGCTCGGGCTTGCGGCGACACAATGCCATTGCCGTTGCTCCTAGTGGGTGTGGAAACGGGCGACTTTTCAGGACTACGCGCACGTTAGGGCATATCACAGTTGCGTCATTGTAGACAACGGTCGGCTCTCGCTCACCTGTGGTGCTCGCCATTCTTCAGAAGCTGCTCCAAACTGCAGATGCGCTCAAAGAAGCGCTGGCGCTCCATGTCCCACGACTCTCGCTCTGCCTGAAAGGCTTTGTGTAGTTGCCTCAATGCCTCGGCCTGTTTGTCGATGATGGCCTGCAAGGCGAGCGGGCTCTCGGACAGCGGACTGAGGCGGCCCATGATGGATTGCGAAGGCGACGTCGGGTTGTTGGCCGTGAGGGCATGTGGCGACGAGTTGCGCGCAAACAGTGAGTCGTTCGAGGAGGGAGCAAAGGCTAGCGGTGGTGACTTGGGTCGGTCGGGCTGATGGTGGGCGGTGGAGGAGGATGGAGGTGACACGGCCAGCTCAGCGTCGAGCGCTACGGGTGGTGATGAAGGGTTCATCTTGGGCCGTCATGCTACGGCGACGGGGGTCGCGGTGGTCTGGATGACTGAGGTTTGTGTCGGTTCGCAGATTCGTCGCGCCTCTGTGCCTGCTCGCCAGCGCAAGGATGCACAGAGTGACATCCCGACCACAGCGCGGTGCGGACGGCCTCCCCGGCGCGCGACCGTGCGCGTGGGACACGGTCCGATACGCAGCCGTCAGTCGGCGCTATTCGTCAGCTTTGCGCTGCAGATGTCTCGGCGGGAGCAGGAGGAGTGGACGGCTGTATATCTCGCTCAAGAAGCTGCATACGCACCACCGTTCCGCAAGGTCCGAGAGAATAGCGTCCCTGACGATCGGCGGCACCAGAAGGCCGGGGAGAGAGGGTGTGATGTGCAAGGTCAAGGAGTCCAAACCTGAAGGTCGGGTTCGCAGTGGTCACTCTCTTTCATGTGTCAGCGGCACCACTGCTGGATCTGTCCTGCGCAGAGTCGGTTTGCTGGAGTGCCCCTGGGGGACGTTGGCGTTGACGGCACAACAGTTCGTTGGGACGCGGCATCCACGGTGGATCTCGCACTCCCACCGCAGGCAGCCTGGCAACGTCATGCGCGCTGCGCGTCTCCAGTGCCCGACTGCCACGGCACTGCACTGCACTGCATTTTCGCGCTGGCCGTGCGTGCTGGCGAGAAGGGCCATTGGACTCACCGCTGCAACCTGGCCATCCACGAGCAAGTCCCGGAGCGCACTCACGCACGCACCGCCGGCGGAAGAACCTTGGCCGTAAGCCTCCGCGACCGAGGTCGGACTCTTCCTCACATGCTTGCCAACGACTCGGGCGAGCGAGATATCCCAAGGGCCACGAAGCTGCGAAACCAGAGAGCCTGGCTTGGACTTGAGAGTGTGATTTCAAGCAAACTGGGCACACCATGAAAAGGAAACAGGTTATCCTCGGTTCCACTCTCCTCAAACACGTCTCGTGATAGCACGAGCGTGCTATTCCGCATCAGCTACGAACAGGGTTCAAGGCGCGTGTGCTCTCGTCCGCAACGACATGTGCCAGCTGCGTCCCGCCGCGACTGCGGCGATACAACGTCCTCATCCTGTTGCTTGACATTCATGACGGCGCTCTGTCCACACCGCGGCGCTGTCACAGTCTCCCACGTGTACCAATCCCAGACATTCCCTCGACCCGACAGCCAGCACACGAACACCTTGGGGGTACCGAGACGCGCATTTGCACGGTGGTTTTCATTGGGCCCACGGTGCTCGCAATGTCTCAGTGAAGGAGCACGTAGCGAGGTCTAGTATGCGCGCGCACGGCAGATGATGCGCTGGACGAATTAGACGCGCTCGCCTATCTGGTGGCCTGTACATCTTCATATGGAAAATCTCTACCGCTGCTTCTGCATTAATGCCAAAACCCAGGCATGACAAAGGAATCCAGTATGGTCTCATAGCGAACGTTTTCGGAAGCCTCCAGCTTCAACGCACCCACCCGTGGGTCAAAAGAAGTGGCCGAGGAGCTACGCCTGCCAGGCCGTTAAGATCATCAAGATTTTCTGGAGAAGGACACTGTGCTTCACACCCTCGCCTCGCCACCGTTACCGCTCCAGTGCTTTCGACCTCCCAATTGCTGTTCCATATCCGCAATCTTGCGTGCCAGGTCTGCGTTGGTCTGTTTGACTACGCCCAGCAGCTCTTCTCGATCACGAAGCTCCCGCCTCGCCAGCATCAGTTTCTTCTGGAGCACAGCGTCGGGTGCTCGACTCTCACGCTTGATCTGCTTGATCTTGTCGCGCGTCTGTTCGCAATCTGCTTCTGCTTGGTCCAGACACTGACTGAGTCGTTGGGCTTTCTTCGTGGCCTTTGCGAGCTCCTGCACTGGGTCCGCTTTGGGTTCACTGTGCGCAGCGTTTTCTTGCTGTGCCGTCTCAAGCTGATTCCGCATGGACTTGAGGTCTTGCTCAGCAGTCTCCAAAGCTTCGACCGCGCGCGCCTTTGCCTCTTCAGCAATTCGTAAATCTTCCGTCCTGTCGTTGATGATGGACTTTTGCCTCTCCAAATCCTTGGTACAGGTGGCGAGCGAGTTCTGCGCCTCTTTCCACTTCTTCTCCATACACCGCAGCTCGGCCATTGTGGTGTTGAGCTTCCTCTCTAGATCTCGAATTTGCATCTTGAGCTCGCCATGAATTTTGCGCTGACGCATCGATAGAACTTGTGCTGGAACCGAAGGCGAGCACTCCCATCGAAATACTCGCAAGCTGCACAGCTCTTTCGACGTTATGCTATAATTGCGCATAGCTTCTTCCTGGAGGATTGCAATGTCAGCGAGCGTCTCAAACACCCAAAGAAGATAGCCTTACCATCCCCTTCTTCATGTTCGTGGCATGGACCTCAAGGCCTCTGACGTGCTCCTCTCGGATGTACAGATCCTTCTTCGAACGATACAACCTTTCCTTTGTCTCAGCAAGCATCTGGTTCGCATCATCCACCCGCTCAGCTGCGGCTGCCTTGTCCATATTCAAGACCGAACACTTGTGCTGGAGATGGGCTGTGGAGCTCTGTCGTTTTATCGATACGGCGCACTCTTTACTCTTCTGAAGACCAGATATCCTATTCGATCGTCGCTTCTGTGGTCCCACTCCGTCCGCACCTGTCGAATGCGGGCTGTCCAATGTCGATGGCTGCGCAGGATTTTCCAGGCCGGCTGGGTGCTGCGGAATGCAGTTCTCGTACAGGCGCTGGAGCTCGCATGGCGACATGCACGTCGGCGAGAGCGTGTCGGAATCTTGAGTTATTCGTCGAGACTTGACGAAATCGGCAATGAGTTCCACTGAGACGACTGAGTGTCGACTGATCATTGTCGACCTTCTTGTCCGGGCTACCGGCGCTGGCATGAAAAAAGGTCGCGAGAGTCGACAACCAGGAAGGAAGTCGAACGCTTCGAAATCGAATTGGACGTCATCCGGGTGGACAGTGAACAGACTCTTGGTATCAACGACGAGCGACACATTATCGACTGGTGTGCTCAAAATACGCTCTGCCTCCTGCCTCGAAACTTGCGACTGCCTCTCCTCGTTGCTCAACTTGGAGACTTGCGAGCTTCGCTGGTCGGTGCTCAGCTTCGATATGTCAGACACTCTCTGCCCGCCTTCCGACCTCGATATCGGGGAGCACGCTTGATCTTCGCTGAGCTTCGACACTTGGGAGTTGTGCTTGTCGTCCCGGAAATCGATCGCAGAGTCCTGGCGTGGTTTCTCGAGCCGCATGTATTCTTCAGATCGCTCCTGAAGGTACCTCCACGACCGCCTCTTGACATCCTTGGGTATCATCTGCGAGAACCTGTGATCTGGAGCGCTCGGGAACGCCGACATGTCGACCGCCATCTTGACCACCGCTATGATTAGAAAGTATGCGCAAAAGAGTGTGGTATAGCGGCGATGATGGCGATGGCAGCATCAACGCTCTGCGTCGAACGGAGGCATGCTGGTAGTCTACCACGACGGGATCCGGCCCTTTGCAGAGCGCGCAATTCATTTGCAAGAGTCGGATTCTGAAACGTTGTGGAAGCATATGCTCTTGACTAGCTGTTAAGCCGGCGCGAGTCAGCACGCGCCGCGCGAAGCTGCACGCACGACGAAAGGCAACGCGCCTCATCAACCGGCTGTCATTGCGAACACGCTCTCAAAACTGCGACCGCAACACAAGCAGTGGAATACAACTTGCAGAACGCATTGCATGAATGTGGAGCTGTGAACGGCATGCCTGCGGATTGCGTAATCGACGAGCAGTGCTGCACTCACATCACCAAGCAGCGTGCCGGCGCAGAGAGTCCATCAGCCGTTGCGCACCGCATCCACAAATCGCAAACTATTCTCTTTCGAGAACTTGCAACTTACCCTGAATGGCGATAGAGGACTATCAAAGTCAACGACACCGGAAGACTACTGACAACCACGTCTCTACTACCGATCAAGCCACAATAAGCCGCCACGGCACTCTTCAACAGGCATCGTTCAATAGCCCAAACGCTGTGCACCAAAACTTCCGAAAGGATTTAATTGACTCCAATACGATGCCGCAGCGACATAATACAGCATCTATACATCCGTCTTCCCGGTCTTCCCGTCAAAACCTACAGCCACTGCTGATTCCCGTAGTGCGAGACGAACGCACCACCGAACTCTTCCACTGTCGCCCGCTGAATGACCTCGAGCTGCTTCGTCACACTCTCCTCCGCCGTGATAGGGCCCTTCCAGTGCGGCGCAACTTCTGCAAACTGTGCCATCATTCCCCCAATAACTTTCTTTTGCTCTTCAGTCAGCTCCCCAGTTTGAGTATTCACCACCCCAGGACTAATCGAAAACACCAAAATTCCCTCCTCTTTCCCCAAAGCAGCGTGATATTTCCCCACAAGCAGATTCGATGCCGCTTTGGAAACTGCGTAAGGTGTCGCCAACGCAATAGAATGTTTATTCACGAGCTCGAGATCTGCCATTCCACTGGTAATGACTGCAATTTTCTTTTCTTTGCCAGCACGGATGAGAGGGAGAAAGGCGTTGAGAACATAGGATGTTCCAACGACATTCGAATGAAACGAATCTGTCAATTCGCTCGCGAGGTCTTCGGGACTTTGGCCTATGACTGTAGTGAAGGCGCTGGGTCCGCCTACGAGAGCGGCGTTGTGGATTAGGATGTCCAGACTGCCGTTTGTGATTTTTGACACTTCTTGAGCGGCGGCTTGGAGAGCTGGCAAGTCTGTGACATCGGCTTCGAGGACGTGGACGCCTTGAAGGCCATCTTGAGCGAGCTTCTCTTCTGTGGAGGGTTTGATGCGGACAAGGGCGAAGACAGTGTTGCTTGGGTCGGCGGAGAGGTGTTTGATCCAGGCATATCCCAGTCCACGCGACGCGCCAGTGATCAGATAGCTAGGCATGATTCTGTCTCCTTATGTCGACGAGGCTCGTTAGAAAGTGCAAGCGTGCTGGTCTGTCTGTGTCTGTGTGTTCATCAATAACCAAACTTTAATTCGATCCGTACATACATATATATATATTATATATCATTCACCTCCTCTCAGCTCGACACTCGCACGACATCTGCATCCTCTGTGCTTACAGCATCAACATCGGCGCGGAACTGACTTTAGTCATTGTCGTGTGACGAAGACCGGCCATAGAGGTAGCTTGAGTCCTTTGTAGGATCGTCTCGCTTACAAAGCGGGCGCTCCGTTGGAGGAAGAAAACACACCGTTCCCTTCGTCGCGTGGGATGCTATTCCGCCGGGCAGGATCAGATTTTGGGGGGTGGTGAAAGGTTGTACAAAGTTTTTCTCTTGCTCTACAGAAATATACAAGATCTTTCCTAACATAGTAATGAACAAGCAAGCAGGCACATCGAAGTCCATACGTACGACCAACAATTTCCTGCCACTACAACTTCGCGCCTTGCTTCTTCATCTTCGCCTTCTCCTGGTCCCGAATCAAACGACGCAAGATCTTGCCAGAAGGCGACTTGGGTACGACTTCAATGAACTCGATTCCACCTGCAAGCCACTTGTGCTTGCTCTTGTGCTCTTGCACATGCTTGTTGATCGACTCTCGCAGCTTGTCATCATCGCCCTTCTCTCCCGGATTCTTCACCACGAAAGCCTTCGGAACCTCGCCTTCACGATCAGATGGGATGCCAATCACGACGCAGTCATTCACGGCCGGATGAGCTAGAAGGTGAGCTTCCAGTTCCGCGGGTGCGACTTGCATGCCCTTCACCTTGATCAATTCCTTGATACGATCTGTGATGAAGATGTGTTCATTTCCTTCTGGCGACTTGGCGATCATGGCTTCATCTCCAGTGCGCATATACCTCCCATCAGGCTCGTCGATGAAAGTCTCCTTGTTGGCATCCGGTCTGTTGAGGTATCCCAGCACAACAGCTGGCGACTTGACCCAAAGTTCACCAGGCTGGTTGTAACCAGTAATCTCGTTGCCTTCCACAGTCACCAAACGTGCTGTAATCCCAGCCAGAAGCGACCCCGAACTGCCAAACCAGATATCATGTGTCGGAGTAGCACAAACAACAGTCGAAGTCTCCGTAAGTCCATATCCTTGCTTGATCGCCCACTTCGGGAATGTGCTCGCCAGATCATCCGCAGTCTCCTTGCCCAGCGGCGCAGCACCAGTAAAAGCAGCTCGCACGCTCGACAGATCGTACTGCTTGAGGGTATCCTTCGCCTTGGTGAGATGGATAATCATCGGCGGCACAAGATACAACATTGCAATCTTGTGGTCCTGAATCGCCTGAAGCAACCACTTGAAATCGTACTTCGGTAGCACAACCACTCCGTCCCCGCGGAAAATGCCCGTGTGACAGATCACGACCAAGCCGTAGATGTGCGACATGGGGAGTAATCCAAGGCAGTTCTCTGTATAGTGTGTCCCTCCTTCTTGCCTGTTGATTTCGTCTCGGTCGAGGGATTCGTGGGTGTTCATTTGCAGGGTGTTCGCGATGACCTAACACCATCTCAGTCAGCATCTCTCGTCTCTCGACTCCACACTCCCGACCACTTCAAACTCACATTATAATGACTGATACAAACCCCCTTCGGCAACCCGGACGTCCCACTACTATAACACAAAAACGCACACCTCTCCTTCCCATGCCCTTTGCTCCACTTCGAATCCGAAGGCTCAAACCGATCCAATTGTTTTCCCTCATTCACCAAATCATGGATTGTCTTATGTCCACCATTCTTCGCTCCTCCCGTCACGATATCTGGCATAGGCAACAAATAAATCTTATCATCTCCCAACCCGACTTTCTTCGCCCCATCCTTACACGTTTGGAGCAATGGTAAGCACGTGAAGACTGCTTTAGCACCAGAATCTCTCAGTTGAAATTCCAGCTCCGAAGAATTGTACGCCGCATTAACAGCTGTGAGAATCCCTCCAACACGATGAACAGCCCAAGCGAGGGACAGATAGTCAATGGTATTCAAACTGAAGCACGCAATGACTTTATCCCATTCAGAACCAGAGTGAGGATCGAAACCGAATTCTTTGACGAGTGCTCGTGACAGCCAATCTATGCGATCTTTGAGATCGAGAGCCGAGTAGGATTGACCTGTCAGGCCGTCGACGAAAGGTGGTTTGGAGTAGCCGAGAGGGAATCTGCCGTAGGACTCATTGAACATGAAGGTCTCGATGGAGACGGAGTCCGGGATGTCCGGGAGCTGTGGCACCCATGATGGAGGGTGGAAAGGCATGGTTTGAGGTGAGAAGGTGCTTCTTTCGTTCGTGCTCGGGTGCTGGTGGTTTCGTGAAGATGTGCAAGCTGGAGCTCTAGACCTCGGGTCTTGAGAGGACTTCTGCTGCACCTCGCGGGAGCACACGCGACTGTATCTATGCACAATGGGGAGGAGAGACGATGGAATTTGTCGGACAGGCAATTGCAACGAGACGAGGAAGTTCGCGTGGGAGAGGAGGAAGGTGAGGGTCAGAAATGGAAATGGTCTAGGATGCTCTTTACTTACCAGGCCTGTCGAGAGGCGCGCCCGCCGCGGCCTTTCATCTCGAGCTGACAGCCCTCATCATGTCGTCTCCGCTGTGCCGGCAACGCGACAAGCTGCTTTGGCTTCGATCCCCGCTTTTCTCCAGACGCCAGGGTCACATGCTGGCCTGGTCGTCTCGGCACCCAGACGCAGGGATCGGAAAGAAGATGACGGAGAAGACATTGGAATGCTATCGCTGAGCTCGACCTCAGCTGTACCTGTGCTGTTGGTGAAGAGGGATGAGATTCATACCGATCGCATCATCAGAGTCTTGATAACGACCTCGAAAGCGATCGTGAACGAGCTGTATTGTTACAATATGGACAATCGGCTATTGAGCAGTTTAGCCGAACCGAGCCAAGTGCGAGACACAAATCCGAGTTATCTCCATGCACAGTTTGTTGTTCGCAAGAAGTTCCTTACACAGCGTTGGCTATGTCTTAGTAGCCACGAAAAAATGCAGAGCCAAGCGGAAATTCCAAGCAGAAGAATCAGTGTGTTTCTGCCGATACCGGTTTGGTCCACGGCACCAAGAGCTCTGAAGCAAAGTCTAGGAGGTCCAGACACGGCCAGCGATGCTTCCTTTCATCTGAAAATAGACGGCGTCCCCGTTGTTGGCCAATTAGGTGGAACAGGATTGCACGCGCAGAATTGACCGTACTGGAACACCTGGACGCAGCGCCAGCAGAAAGCTTTGTAACACTGGGAACCTGTTCTGATGTCAGCGGACATTCAAATCAAGGTGGCATGGAGGCAGGGTCGAACGTACATGCCATATAGTCACAGCCGCCATTCTTCTCAATGCTCTTGTTGCAGGATGGACACTTCTTGAACGAATTCCTTATCATGGCCAGCGAAGCCTCGTCCTGCTCAGAGTGCGTGCGGTCTTTGTACTCCTCGCAGGTCTCTCCCTCGTGCCAGGGCACATCGCACAAAACACAAGCCTTTGCACCGCACTTGTTGCACGTGCAGATGTCGGGAGCCATTGCTGAATCTCCTGTCAGAATGTTAGCTGGCTACTGCGATCAAGGGAACAGGCATGTAAGTTCGCACCACCCTCGGTGTCCTTCTTCTTGCCTCTGCCCAACTTCTTCTTCGAAGCTGTGGCCGCCTCCACCTTCACGTGCTTCTGGCCGTTGTCGCAGAGCGGAGCGAGACACCAACGCCAGCCTGGTATGTCTTCTGCCAACTTGCGTTTGGCAACCTTATCAAACTTCTCATACACGGCCGCCGACGCTGCTATCTCGACATTCACCGGCCTCATCACCTCCTTGCATTCCACGCACTTGATGCCGAACGTCGATGTTTCATTGTCGCCCGAGACACGGAGGAAGTTGGAGCTGTCGACCTGCACCTCAACCCACTGTTTGAGGCACACGCGGCAGGTGTTGATCAGGTGTTCGCAGTCGGGGGTTGGCGTGTAGTTCGGGAACGATCTGGAAGTCTTCTCGTCGCCGCAGCAGGTGCACATGTACTTGGGCGCTGTTGACTTCTGCTTTTTGGCTGGCTGTTCGCCAACGGCCGATTTGGAGGGGGCGGCGGCCGCCCTCTCGCCGGCGGTGTCGCTGCGGAGCTTCCGCGTCGACATGTTGTCGTGTAGAATTGGAGCGCGAGGATGGAGTCGGATACGGCAGTCGACTCGTCAGCTGAAACGATTGTGATCGCGGAGGTGTTCGCTGATGAATGCGGCGCGTGCGTGACAGGAGTCCACGAGCGAATTGATATGACCGCGTCGCGTGCCGGTTCGTGAATGGCGAGTGAACCGACATGACCAAGCACGCGTCTTGGAACGCGTCAAGGTAGTAGCGAGTTCGTTGGCAGGCGTGAACTTGTCGGCGGCAGGTCCAGGTACATCCACGAGAAGGACCAACCTATAATCGAAGCAGAGCATCGTCCTGCAGAATATCGACCACATACCGAGCGCATCCAGAGCATCACGACAACTCGAGCTGCTGAGCCATATCAAGTGGGTGGCATTCCGCCGTCGAACATCGAAACACTACAGTTCTAGAACGACCGACAGAAGAGGTCCCGAGACTGCATTGAAACACTAGTTTGTGGGAATGGAAGGTGTAGCAAACCGTTGGACGTTTGTGATCATGTACTCTTTGTCTCTTTCGCTGTTTTTGACCTCCTGAGCAGAACAATATATTGGAATAACGGATTCAAGCTGACCAGTCGCGCGCGTGCGGCTCATTTCCATTTCCCGCCAACTCGTCCTGCTTCCTGCTTTTGAGATGCGCTCTCGTTCCGTTAATGGCGATTCTAGGACTATACGCAATGTTTCAAATATTATACACCACAGCGGCTCAGCGAGCACGACGATGGTAAGTATAACGGTGCAACACCCACTCACTGGGTTTATAGGCACCTGCAGACCACAAGACTCACCAGTGGGTTGACGTTCACTCAGGGACGCGTTCGCCATTCACCAACGTCAAGCTTATGATTCTTGGCATGGGCCGTACAAACTTGACCCTAAGCTTCAACCTCATCTTTCTTCCTAAACAATACCACAACGACAAATCTGTCACGGACAGATTCCAGATTACTCAAGGGAAACCAGTACTCATTGACACATCAACCATGGCAGCCGAGACCACGCACCCGGTGATCCTCCTCCTCAAAAACCAGCGTCAGCACTTGTCCGACCTCGAGTCTCGCATTCATCCACTACGCAAGCAGATCCGCGACCTTCGCACTGACTCGTACGGCAACGCGGGTGCTACACTGATTGGTAGACCCGATCTTGCCGGCGGCAACTACAAGAATGACAAGGGGCTCCAGGCAAAGCAGAAGGTTGTTTACTGGCAGATCGATCGCACCTTCGAGTGCATCTCCAAGCAGATTGACAATCATATGGAAAGACTCTACTCTAACATTGACGCCATTCGTTTTGAAATTCATTGGCAGAAAATTCGAGTCGAAGAGCTCGAGGCGGAAATCGAGCACGAGGGAATCCGAGCTACCACAGCGCTTCTCCATTCTCCTCTGCTTCACCGCAGCGATCCAAATCAGAAGCCGAAGGGGTTTCTCGACCTTCCTGCAGAGTTGAGGAATGAAATCTACAAGCTCAGCGGCTGCTTGGAGCTAGTCGGTTACGGTAGACAGTGCCGGTGTGGCCAACCTGTGCGCTGCGAGTGCGAGTTGCCATATGGAAACTACACCACAATGACGATGTACGTGAGAAATCCTCCAACACACAGCATCTGCTTTTTCGACGCGAGCGAAGCTGACCTTGTGTAGTGACCTGGGAAACACTAGAGTCGACTGGCGATGGGACGTCGACGCAGCATCAACCAATGGAAACTTCCATGGCGCAGTAAATCATCAGCCATCGTTGACCCGAGTCAGCAGACAAGTACGTGCAGAGACTTTGCCGATGTACTACGGCAACCTACGCGTACTACTCCAATGGTATCCCTGTTACGAAGCCACAGACCCGGTTTTCGAATGGCTTCGTCGAATTGGCAAGCAAAATTCAGCTCTCATCAGGAACTTCGAGGTGACAATCGAGTTTTGGCCGCACCTCAGAAACGAGCAGACAGAGTCGGAGTATTTTCAGAGGCAGAAGACGGCCTGCATGCAAGTGCTGGGAGAGCTTGGAATCGTGACAGAGGAATGCAAGGCTGTTTTGATCGCACGTTGAAGAGCTCCAGGGCACGTACTAGGGAGAGTTGAAAGCGGGAGCGAATCTGATTTCGGATGTTCTCCTGCTTCGCTGCACGTACTTTGGGATCGTGCAATCGGGCACGGGCTAGAGTAGTCGGAAGCTTGAAATTTATCAAGAGTCGCTCAAAAGGACTGGACAGAGGCATCGCGCATGGCCAAAATGCTGCGTGCGTAAGCTGCTACACCACTTCTAGCAGATGTTGCACACAAAGCAAAGCCGAAAAAGAACCTTTGCGATATGACGAGAGACAGTGCTACAAAACACAGTTCATAGTGCAGCCGGACCAAAGAAGTTTCAAATCGCATTCTCTATCCTGTTCTATGCATACCATCACTCGCCATCTCAAACCTCGCAGGCTCACTACCATGCACTTCCGCCAACCGACCACTCTCATGTCCAATCGGAGGAGTATTGAGCTCTACCGCTCCATCATATGCTCCAGCGCCTTGGGCAGGCATTTCTTGTACGCCATAGACACCCCATTTGTTCGTCGTTGCGTGTAATTCTGTTGGGTCCCGCTGTCCATAGAGTTCCTGAGTTCCGAATTCAGTTCGGTTGGCGGATGAGTCCACTTTTGCGTCGTTCTCAGCCCATGCAGACTCGTCTTTAGCGGTAGCTGTATTGACAGCTTTGCATTGCTTTTGCTTCCTTCGGCGATGTAAGAGAGCCCAACAAATTCCTGCGAGCAGCAAGACGCTAACGACGGCTCCAGCTACAATGCCGCCGATTGCCCCGCCGCTTAGTTGGGACGACTGATCCTGATCCTCCGCTGTGCTGTTACTGGATCTAGCTACTGGTTTCTCGATGGCCCTGATAGCCTTGGAATCCAAATTATCAAAAGCCGCCTGCCCAATCGTGAAATTATTCCGCTCAAAATCCGCGATCACATAGGCCTCCTGAAACAGTGTCCGGCCGATGGTGTACTGACTATCATTCGCAGCTCTCCTGATTGGGAAATATGGTGTCTCTGTCTGATAGAAAGGATACGACGCATTCATATCGAACGCTGCGTAAGGTAGAGCGATATTCGTCGTTTCTGAGCCATCTTCTCGGGCACTCTTTCCGAAGGTGAAGGTTATTGTTGGGCTTAATTCCAGGTTGCGAGCACGCATTGTCTCATTGATTAGGTAGAGATCTGTCGTGTTGTCGTAGGACAATCCGAAAGCTGAGACGAATGCTTCGATGGCGTCGTTGGGTAACCAGATGTGTGGCAGGGTGGAGTCAACGAAGTGGAGTGTACCAGTTGGGAGTAAGTTGACCGTTCCGTCTTGAGTGTTCTCGGCTATGATCTTTTGCATTCCTACGAGGAGTGGTCTGGAATTGTCGGGACCCATCTCAAGGGATATGCTGGTGGTCATTCGATTTGCATCGTAGCCACCGAACGTCAGAGATGCAGGGCTACGATTTCTGTAAGATGCCCCGGCTGTATAGGCCCAAGATAGACTTGATATTTGCGGATTTGTTTCGTTCGCCATTGTGCTCAGGAAACTTGGGACAGGATCGTTGAAAGTTGAGAAGTTGCTTGGCTTAGGTCCAAGACCCATCAACCCGAGCCACCATACTGGATCTGCGATGCCAGCGACGACTTGGGCTGGTAGTTGGGTTGTAGCATTGCCACTTGTGTTGACAAGGCCAACAGTGTCCAACCCGAAAAGACCATTACCTCCATACCCCAACTTGACCTGCTGAGCATCGAGTGTGTAGATGCCTATGTTCTCCCAAGTCGTGCTTCCATTAGTGGCGAAGCCGGAGCTATTCCTTCCTTGGAACGGAAGAGTACCTCGTAGATAGCCACAATATCCAGGGTTGTCTGGTGATGCTGATGTACAGCCTTCTGGCACTGGGATCCATAATCCTTGGCCTGCGCTGGCTGGCAGCACCCGAAACTGCTGTGCGGGCGTGCCTGCTTCAACGATGAATGTGTTCCACAGGCCGTCATTGCCATCCCAGAAATCCGATGGCTCCCATGATATCGGAGCAGGAACAGTACGATCTGCCATAAGACACGAAAAGCGGCGAAGTTGATGTAGTCGAAGTCCTCAGATGGTACGGAACAATCAGTCGATAACCTCAAGGCGCAGGAACAAATCTGCAAGAGTCGCCTTGCCAGCCTTGTGTGTCAATATTTGAGACGTGCATGGTGGAAAGCACAGCGGACCAATGGCTATTACAAACTGTAGCATGGCAACTCCTGTCTTCTTTCGGGTCCGATCTCCGCAGAAAGCCACTCGGCGGTGTACCAGATCATTATTGGAGCCAAGAACTGCACGTTCGGGAGTCAACTGATCCTACAAGGCTGAGCAAAAAGAGAGGAGTGGTGGGTAGCACTCAGGTGTAGGCAGCAGGTACAATAGCTTGGGTGTGACTCTTACAGTCGGTCGGAGGTAGAATCTTCTTGCTTGCATACAGAAAAAAATAGTATTGTGGAGGACATAAGTTGATGAGGATTCACTTGTGGCGCGTGCCAAGAAAGTTTGTGAAAGATACCATACGCTTTATCTTGACCTAGTGGCTGAACTGCATGGATCAATCATGCACCTAAGACAAGTAACGACGCTTCCGTATTCTGGACGATTGGAGCACACTTGCGCTCCTGTGCAAGCCCATGATCGGGCTACTGAAGTTTGCTGGGAAAAAGGCATCGACCATCGACTAGCAGCGGCAACGAGTTGGAGAATGTACCTGCCACTTCGGGTAGCGATCGAACTTGACATTCCGGCCACGTTGTGTGCCTGATCCAACCGCCCGCGAATTGGCCGCTAGTAATTGCCGTTCACTCGGGCTTAAAGACAGGCTGAGCCTCACCAGCCGAGAACTGCTCCTCCTCTTTGCAATCCTCAAACCCTCAGTGTCGAATACTCCGTGCAATCTCAGGCGTAAATGTTCATTTTCTGGGCGCTGCAAGCGGCGCTTGTCAGCGGCCAGCAAGCCAGCAACTCTGTGCAAGATGCAAGCACGACGACTACAACCGACACGGTCACCACCACGACGTCCTCAACAACTCTGAACACTGCGCAAGATGCACGCGCAACGACCACAACCGGGATAATTACCACCACGTCGTCCTCCTCAGTATTGGATCCTGTCCAAATAGAGCCAGGTCCAACAACCGCGCCTGCCTGCTGCTGGTTCGCAGGCTATGCTGGGGGCGACATTGGAGTCAGGGGCAACTTTTACTACACCACCAGTGCAGTGCAGACAGTCGCTACAGTGTACAGCACTGTTCTCGACTATGGAGATCGAGTAGAAATAGCCAATGTGAGCACAAGCTACATTCCAGAAGACCAAATTTTCAGAGATTTCGGGGCATTCGGCATCAGGACTCAAGCTTTTGGGACGGGTGTCATTGCCGTCAATAGCGGCCTAGGTCGGCTAGGTATACCATCCACACTGGTCAATACTGGTAGATATGCTGCCACTTTTGTGTATCAAGCCAACTCGTCAGCGGATTTCGGAGCGTAAGTTCGTGTGACAGATTCTATATGACATCAGCTAACCTCTGCAAGTCCATATCCTACGCCTTTCTTGGTATGGAACAATGTTCAAGTTGTCTACTCATCGAGCGCATGTGGCGTCACTACAACGACCGAGTACTTGTCGGGCACTCCAGTGGCAACTCGGACAGTGCCAGTAACACCCGGCGTCGAAGATTTCGTGTTCCCCCGGGGATTATCGTCAATTTCTTTGAATAAAGACCTACCGGGGGCGTATACCACGCGTGGCACGCAAATGGACGGTAACCCGTTCGATGACTCGTTCGATACCTACTTTTATGTTCAGACGCTCCCTCTCGATGCCCCAGAACCAACCGCAGGCAACTATCCTCTGCCATCCGAAGCAATCGAACGATACATAAGTTTCCAGACGGGTGCGTATCCCTGGATTACCGACTGCATCCCGGTGGACACGCCGGGTGAGCCCACGGTGCACGTTGCTGTCAATCAGCTTACAGACACATCACGAGTGACAGTGATGATGTCCAGACCCACTGCGGACCCACCGACTCAGCTTCAGCCTCGGCCTACTGAGGATGCTTCAGACCTACCAATTACGCCAAGCCCTGGTCCCACTGCTGAGAACGACGATGACCCGGTACCAGAGGAGACTCCAGTGATTACGAGTCCCGGGGGCTCGTCAAACTCTGCGCCTAGCGTAGTTCCTCCACAGATTCAGACGACGAACTCTGTACCTGGCCTAGCCCCAACACAGGGTCAAACCATCAATGATGGACAGCCGCCAACCGTCCCTGATGATGCAAACCCCGAGTCTGCTAGTCGTACCACAGCACCATCAGCAGCACCTTCGAATTCCAGTTCCAGTCAAGATGATCAGAGTGGACCAGGTACTGATAGAGAGGAGGAATCTTCGAACCCGCAGGCGGGAGGTCCTGGGGTCACATCTGATTCGAGACCTGTTCAAGGCGACACACTGGTCAACACAGCCGCCGCGCCGCCGCCTGATACCGCTGTGCCCGACGATAGCATGTCTCCAAATCCCACGCCCGCAGTCTCTGGGTCGATGCCCACTGAAGCTCCTGCACAGGAGCAAGCAGCCGCTTCTGCGACTTCTGGTACCACTGTGGTTGGTGAGAACATACCTTCGGAAGGGGCGGATGACAATGGGAGTACCGGCGCTACTGGCAGTGTTGACGATGATGGTGCCGCTGCCACGTCTGGCGCCGTTGTGCCAGACGATGTCGCACGCTCGTCCCAGGCTTCCACAGGCCAGGTCACTAACGCGGTCGGCAGCGCCAATGAGGCCACTATCGCTTCAGGTTCCGTCTCCTCTGCTGCGAGTGGTGGAATAGGAGATGCCATCATGAGTGGTATCGGGCAGACAAGAACCGAGAGCGGTGGCTCAAGCTATACTGGACCAGCTTACACAGGAAAAGCGCCTGCACGGATGGCAAATCTCGTACTTGTTGCATCTCTTGGTCTGACGTGGCTTGCATGGGGCTGCATGTAGCTATTGAGCAGCACAGAGCTATGCGTAGGCCCTGAGACTGACAAAGAACCGAATGCTGGGATCTTTGACACAATCTGCGGTCTTGGTTCTTCGAACACAAATTCTTACACATTTGAGGAAAGTATCTTGGTCATGTCTGGCAAGTTCCCGAATGTAATTAGAGGTTTCCTAGAGCCTGTGATTATCCAGCATGTTTGCTCAAAAGGCTTGTATCTCCATCCGACAGAAGAGCGCAGACTCACAAAGATCTTGGTTCGCCATTCAATTTCGAGTTCTCAGCCGCCATGATTCTCGCCGACAGTTGCTATTTCTTGCACCTTGCCGTCAGGTCCACTCCACTGCCGAATCAAACTCGACTTCCTTCTTTTTCCTCGACGCCATCTTTCCAGCTTTCTGATCATCTTCTCGCTTCACCTTCACAACGCCCTCCTCCTCGTCCAACAGTCTCACCGTTTCCCACAACAGATTCAATCGCGGCCCACACTTTGCTTCCGCCTCGAGCGTCTCCCGAACCCACTCCTTCGCCTCCGCAGCTTCTTCCTCTGCTTTCCAAAGATTCTCTTCCGCCGCTATGCACTCACCGGATTCCCAACCCTTCAACACTTTGATCAGATCTCTCTCGCGTTCCATATTGCATCGACGCTGCTGCGTCTGGTTGTAGCATTGCTGTGCTTCTTTCCGGTCGTCGATCGCGGCATCGAGTGCTTGTTGAGCTTCCAGCAGCTGAGCTTGAGGGTCGCGACGCGAAGGTGCTGCGACTTTCTTGGGTTTCTTTGCTTCTGCCGGGAGGACGGGTTTCTTTGCGCGCTTCTGAGGTTGACGAGGAACGTAGGCTGCTTCGTCGGAGTGTTTCGCCTTGCGTTTAGGTTGTGGCGCCATTGTTGTTGTAACAGTGCTTGTCTGTGTGCAGATATTTGATCGGAGATGCATGCTGATTGTAAAGTTCGAGCTGGGACTTTAAGTTTGGGGCGCGCGTTGCGCAAGTGAAGTTTTCGAGTGCTGTGAATCTTGAAGTCGCGGCCGTTCACTATCTGCGAGAAGCCACTCTGGTAGGATTGTGCAAATACTATGACACAAGTATGAGCTAGGAATCAATGCCCGAGTGCAGGTATTTTGCGACATCGCCGGAGCATAATCCGCACTGGCGGACGGTGTCCTCCACTGTGTGTCGATCGGGGGAGAAGCTGACCTGATTTCCCGTCTTGCATAAGCTGTATTGATCTTGAATATGGCTCAATCCATGCTTTGTATTCACATGTCATGAGTCGCTCGTTCGCCTGGTTTTTAATCAACGACATACTCGAAATCGTTTTCTGGTGAAGCTGAGATTGCTTGAGATCATCCAATATCGGAGAATGACTACCTTGAGTCTTCAATTCTGCTTCAGGCGCTCGCCAGCTCAAGAAGGCTTGATCGAATGGGAGCTTGCCCTCTGGAGAATGCTGCGCACAGGATGTGCACTGAGTAGGTCCGACAAAGATGATGTGAGCGGCTCTATGCTTTTCTCGAAAGAATACTGCTGAGTCAACGACCGGATAAATGAGAGTGATGCTCGGCAAGGATGACGAGTGTCCACAAAAGTTGCGCATGGAACAATGTTTGCGCTCGTCGACGTTGAGCTCAGCTCGCGATCCTACCACTTGAAGTGGAAGTGCTCACCCACAGCCGTTGCTGCTACTTCAGCATGTCGACGCAGCTTCCGGTCACCGCGCTCCGAGCGCTGCAGCTTCTCAACACTGCAGCACTGCTCTTGCTGCAGAGCAGATGCCGTAGCAACAGGCGGCGCGTCGCTGCCACCAGAGCAGACTTAATCCTCGCAGCTCATCTTTGAAGTCAACAATCATACACTCACCATACGCACATCAGATACCCGACCAGCATTCATCCCTGATCCGCGATCCACATTGTTCAGCCATGATTAGCATACCCAAGGCCCTTGCGCTTATCGGATCTCTGGTCATTCTCATACACGCCTCACCTCTCCCGCCTCCAGACGAACTGCCCCAGTACGATGCGATTGAGTTCGGAAGCCTCTCGAAAGACTTCAAATGGACAGATGTGAGTTCGCCACAGGCACAAGACAAGCAAAATATTCGCCAGAGACCAGAGGATCTGACAGCATCACAGATCGAGCCGACTCCGGAACTCGTTTACCACGACTGTGGTGGCAACTTCGAATGCGCCAGACTGGAACTGCCTCTGAACTGGAACGCCACGGGACCCGGTGATGTGACGCACGGAATGAAGTACAACATGGCCATTATCAGGCTCCCAGCTCAGGTCGCCGTCACAGATCCCCGCTACGGAGGCCCAGTGCTGATCAACCCCGGAGGGCCAGGAGTATCCGGTGTCGAGTATGCACTCAAAGGTGGCCAGGCCGTCCAAATCAAGATTGATGCGGCATTCTCTTACAACAGCTCTACTTATGTTTCTCCTGTCAAAAACGCCAAGTATTTCGACATCATCGGATTTGACCCTCGCGGCGTCAATCACAGCACGCCGTATCAGACTTGCTCCAATTCCACAGCTGAGCTTGAAAATCTGGCAAAGACACAGGGAACACTGAAGTGGCCGGGAGATCTTCATTCTGCTTTCTGGAACTCGAGCGCATCTCGAGGCCTCAAATGCGTTTGGAATCCTGCAAACAACCCCGAAACCTCGCCAATTGCAAACTTTTCTTCTTCTACCATGGTAGCCAGAGACCTGGTCGAATTTGTCGAACGTCATGCGGAGTGGGGTGTAAAGCAGAGTACTGGCGTGCCGGACAGTCGTGCAATCAAATGGACGAAAGGAGAAGAGCCGATCTTGCTCCATGGATCGTCTTATGGTACTCTGCTTGGGACCACTCTGGCCGCCATGCAACCCCACAGAGTCAAGCGCTTCTATCTGGACGGAGTAGTGGGTAAGTGAAGGCAGACCTTGTCGTCATCATGCGAAGCTGACATGAAGCACAGACGCCGAATCCTAGTATGCTGGCAATTTAACGACTGGTCTCGTGGATCACGAAAAGGTTGTCCAAAAGTTCTTCGAGTATTGCTTCTTGTCCGGACCACAAGAGTGCGCACTCTGGACAGGGAACTCCAGTCAGGACATTGAAGATCGACTCCAGAACATGTTTCGCAAGTATGAAAAGGCTGCCGATCATCCCACGCTTGACGACATGAAAGCAATGTATGCTGCTCTCGCCCTGAACCAGATCAGGAGGCTGATGAGCGACTTGGTGTATTCGCCTTTGAACACCTGGTGTGGCCGCGCAGATCTTTGACAGCATGTGGCAACGGCTGACTGTCGCTCTTCAGGAAACAAACTGCAAAGCAATTGGCTAAGCTGAATGCTGGGCTATTCAACGACAGCCAGAAACAGGTAGCTTGGCCGTTGCGATCCCAGACTTCAGCAATATATGATTTTATGGTGTTGGTCACGCTGCTAACCACTGATTTTATAGCCCAATGAGGTTGAGCAAAGAGATTCCGAAAGCATGCTCGATCCCAACGACCCCAACCTTGATACTGATGTTGCGGACGCGCTGGCAGATTGTGAGTAGGAGTTCGAAGGCTTTTGGACAGACGCTGATCACTGCTGAAACACAGTCTGGAATGAAATCATTGTGGCCAATGATCAAAAGGTCCGTTCATCATACGAACCATTTGCAACGCACCAATGGAAAAGAATGCACGATATTGCGCCTTGGAGGGCCGATGCCATAGCCACGGCCTATGGGGGCATTTTCAACTGGCCTGTCATCAAGAGCTGGACTTTCGCCGACAAGCACGAAATTGCGTCGAATGTCACAGCAAGCCCAATCCTCTTTGCAAGCAACAGTCTCGACGGTGTGACGAGCCTGGAAGGAGCACAGCATATGCAGAATGCGTTCAAAGGCTCAGGTCTCCTTATCGTGGACGGCGAAGGCCACAGTACGTCGGCGTCGCCAAGTCTCTGTATCGCGAAAGCTGTGAGGAATTACTTCCAGACCGGAGAGCTTCCCGATACCTCGAAGCCTTGCTGGCCTGCGAAACGAGCTCTCCTGGGCTACAAGGGGCCGCATACCGAAAAGGTTGAATGGGACAATTTGACGAAAGAAGAACAGGTGTTGTTCTATGTGGTGGACATGCCATGTCCGAGTGGTGTCCATTGTCCTCCTGTTCGAAGATTCTGAATCCTGCAAGCGTCATCATCACTCACATAGCCTACATAATTGATCAATGACCTACCCTACCTCTCTCCCTTTCCTCGCATTCTCGGTCAGCGCATATTGATGCCTCAAGTGTAGCGCAAACTCTGACATCTGTTTCCCTTGATGTGCATGCCTCATCGCGCCGGTCCAACCGGCGCGTTTCTTTCGCTTCATCTGTTACCTGCTCCGTAGATCTACAGGCGTCGACTGCAGGTGCAAAATTCGATCCATCATGTCTCAATTCTGTTCTACCTGCGGACGCCCCCTGAACATGTCAACTTGGGGAATGGCTGTGGTGTGCTCATGATTGATATGATGCCCCTAGCCAGCACGGAAGTGAGACCTGAATGTGTATGAGACTTCTGATGAGTAGCAGAGGACTGGGTGTCGGTCTCGCGATGAAGATGCGTGAATTGCGGATGGAGAGATGATATGTTTGGAAAGCGACCGCAATTCCGAAGGAAAGTGGGTAGACATGCTCGGCTCCAGAGTAGCATTAATATTTGATGGGGCGTGAGCGGCGATCCTTCAATCCCCTGGCTAAACCATCATCCGCCATCAACGTCACCCCCACCATTCCCGCCACAACACTCTCTCCTCCTTCCCTTCCCATACCGAACACTTCAATCCTCTGACCTCATCAACGCAGGAAACTCCGACAAGATGGCAGACATAGAAGACTTCCCACCACAAGCTTCCGTCCTCTTCACGAAATCCAATGCCCAAACCACATGGCATGCGAAAGACAACCTTACAATTCTGCAACTTGCAGAACAAGCTGGACTGAAACCTAAATATGGGTGTCGAAGTGCGATGTGTGGTTCTTGTGAGGTGAAGATTGTGAAGGGGCAGGTTTATGGTCCGGAAGGTGATCGGCCGCAAGGGATCTTCATTTGTCAGAGTCGGCCTGCGACGGCAGAGATTGAGATTGAGTTATGAGGATGGAGTAAGGAGGTTGTGGTGAGAGAGTACTGCGTGGATTTCTGGTGAGATCACTGAGGAGGCTAAGCGATGACTGTTTGAGGGCTTGCTGGGCAAAATATTCGAAGTGAGAGAGCGACTGGGTGTTCGTTTCCACCAGGGATAATTGAGACGACCGCGCTGTGCCATCGGAATGGAGCAAGACAATCGTCAATGGTTCAGTGGGGCAGTTTTGTCCTCCCTTCTATGGCGTTGCATAGTGCCATGGCGAAGCGATCTGAAACCGAAACATTTCAAGCATTTGCCAGAACGGAAATGACCCACTGAGCATATCACTAAACCATGGCCGATAGTTGGACGAACAGAAATCTGGTTCCTGCATGAAACTCTCAACTTCGAAGGGGGTACAAGGAATATTCCCCATGCAAGCGAACCAGACTTGCAAAAGCGAAAAGTTTCAAAAGAACATAACAACATCCTGAGCGCCTTGGTGATTGGCAAAAGACGGACCAATCAGCCCCAACCAGGACCGGAAGACAGCTCTGGATTGTTCGTCGAGCTCTGTTGAGCTCGCGATATCCGAGAGGCACCCTTATCATTGTCCAAGCATCGGGCATGACGACTTACTGGCTCGACCGCTAGACCAAGGCTGATCGGTGGGGGAGGAGGTCCGAACTCCAATATGAGCCCTGCAGGGTAGGCGGCAATTACAGTGGTGGCCAGGGTAACGAGGCTCAGACAAGTGGTCAAAAAATGGCTCGAGTACGACATGGCCGTGGGCTGCAAAGCGACCCGAGAAGAATTGTTGGTGGGTATGTAAGGAGCGTGAATACTTTCAGCGTTGCAACAAAAGCTCAAGTCGAACGACCGAATATTTTGGCAATGTTGAGTATATTCGAAGTGGTCAAGCGCCAAACAAGTATGTCTACAGGCGACTCACTGAGCCGACCGCTTGACCAAGGATTACTGTTGGGAGTAAGGATCTTTCGTTCTCATATGCAGTCCCATCTGCTGTCGATGCGGAAGAGGAAGCAAACAAGAAAAAAGACTTTCAGAGAGGGAAGCCAAAGTTCAAGCAGAAAAAGAAGGCCAAAAAATGCAAAACAAATGTTCTTGACATAGCTTCAGCGTTAGAAAGGCTACGACACAGGCTTGTGCAGGCCTAGGATCATCCCCAACTATCGCTGTAGGCTAGAAGCCAACATGGTTGCTGGCGATTCACCTAGCAGACCGCTAGACGAGGAACGATCGTTGAGGGATAGAGGTTTTCCTGCAGTACGTGTGGGCTGGTACGATGCATGGGTTTGATCAAGGAAGATTCAGCATGCTTCATTTGTGATGAAACATAGGGAACGGTGAGGCAAAAGAATCTTCCTTGGCTGAGCAGTACAGCTCGCACATCAAAGCTCTCTCGAAGGTCCATCGAAAGCCTTCGAACTATCCCGAAGAGGCTTGTGGAGTACTAGGCGCTGGCAGATATGCCCGCGACTTATGAGCTTACCGCTCGGCCAAGGCAGATCGTTGGTAACAGGACATTTTGGCCGTATATTAGTGCCAATTTTCGAGCCTTGCTTTTGACTGAGATTGTAAATCAGCTCATCTTACACGAGACCATGTGCGGGACAATGAAGGATATGAGGCTTCCGTACTCAGGCAAGGTGGCATGATGCTATACGGTGATTTTGAGCGGAGCAGGGGCCAGACGAGGACTGCCATACGCATGAATTCAGGTAAGAGATTGGGAAATGGGAGCATCGAAGTAGCCCTGTAGTATTGGCTTCTGTATTCAAATTCGCAATTTTATTTTGGGGTTTCCAGTGTGCGATCTGGGTATCACTGCGCCCGAACGCCATGCTCATCAGTACAGTCTATCATCCCAATTCATCAGGAGAGCAGATTGCTGCTCACTTCTTGGTCCTAGCTTTCTTTCTGGCACCCTCCACGGTATCTGCCTTCTTCCGATTCGCAGCAAAAGCTTCCTCAGGCGGCTCATCCATAGCTGAGCCCTTGCTCTTCTTGCCCTTCGGTGCATACTTCTCCTCCAGATGATCGAAGAAGTTCTGCTCACGCCCTTTTTGCCGCTGTTGAATCAATGCAGCAAGGTCTCCCAAGCCCCCGCCACCATTCTCTTTCTTCCCGTTGCCCTTCTTCTTATTCTTGATCTCCTCCTCTGCAGCCTTCGCCTCGCCAGCCTCACTCTCCTTATTCTTCCTCGCTTGCGCGATTCTCTTCTCCCTCTGCTTCTCCGTCTCCCCCAAATACTTCTCATACCCTTCAACCTCTCCGGTCTCAATTGCCTCGTCAATAATCGCACGAAATCTGTCCTCGTCCTCCGTCATGTCACTCAGCATGACTGTCTGGTAAATCTTCTGCATTCTCCCTTCACACTGCTCATATGCTCTCAGCAGATCTCGCTTCTCCTCTTCGCTACCTTTGTAGCTGCCCGCGAAGTCATTGATCCTCTCTTCTGTCACCACATTCGCAAACTGTGCACGGAAGAAATCTGCCCAGTCGAAGTCATCGTCCTCGATGTCGAGGCTCTCTTCTGTGCGCCCTGTGGTGTCGTAGCGTTTTCGCCGACGTTCGTCGGAGAGGATGGCGTATGCGAATGCGACTTCTTGGAAGCGTTGGTGTGCAGCATCTTTCTCATCGGGCGACACCTTATCAGGATGCGATTTGAGAGCTGCGCGACGATAGGCTTTCTTGATCTCGTCGGCTGAGGCATCCGGAGGGAGGTCGAGGACATGGTATGGGTTGATGGAGGTGGGAGCGGAGCCGGCGGACACTTCTTCCTCGTCTTCGAGGGAGATGTCCTCAGCTTGCTCCTTGCGTTTGGGCATGATGGTGACGGCGGTGATAGTGTTGACTGAATGCGACTCGATGTCGATATGGAATACAGGCAGTTGGTTCGCAGTGAACTGGAAGTGGAAGTTAGGAACGCGCAAGTTTCGTGTTTGACGCGGACGCGTTGCCGATGACGCACTTTCTGCCTCGACACTGTAAACATCTTTCCTCATCGATCGCGGCGACTCCACTCTCTACGTACGACGATGACATGACCACCGCTCCCTCGGGTGTTCAACAGTACGCTGCCCGTTACTTCGACGCTTCGCCAACCTGGTTTCGCTGGAACAAGCTCTCCATCGCCGATGTCTACAAGCTACGTGAAGAGCCTGGCTTCCGCGGCCAAAATGTCTGGTTTTGGCTGAATCACCCCATACAGTTCGTGCGAATTGTCGGATTTGTGTGTCAGGTTGATCAAGTGGTCGGAGGGAAATACATCCTCATGACTGTCGACGACGGAAGTGGCGCCAATATCGAGATCAAGCTGGAGCGCCCAGTGGCATATAGGGAGCAGAATGGAGCAGTCTACTCTACCAAGACGAGTCTCGACAATGTCGAAGTCATTTCACACTTCGGGTTACCTGTGGCGATTGTTGGCAAAGCGCGAGTCGACATGGGCACAGTCATCATCGCTGAAGGAAAGGTGGAGAGCTATAATCAATCTCGCCAGCTCGTTGCTCTTCGTCTTGGATTGGTCAAAGATACCAATGAGGAAGCGATACACTGGTCCAAGGTCGCAGATTGGAAGAGAAGAGTCTTGAAAAAGCCTTGGGTGCTGTCGTCAGACCAGAGGACCATCATCGATGCGAAGCTGACCGAGACAGAAAAGGTGGCAGAGCAGCAGTCGCGACGACGTAAGAAAAAGAACGCAAAGATCGAAGAGCTGAGGAGGCGACATGAGGAGAAGATCG
Source organism: Cercospora cf. sigesbeckiae (assembly GCA_005356805.1). Lineage (NCBI taxonomy): Eukaryota > Fungi > Ascomycota > Dothideomycetes > Mycosphaerellales > Mycosphaerellaceae > Cercospora > Cercospora cf. sigesbeckiae. Next base: position 130,200 of record RQIF01000038.1, on the reverse strand, counting down.
AGGCGAAGAGGAAACAGCGCACCGACTACTACAACCAAGGTGCACTCCCAGGTTCCCATATCCTCAAGATGCCCTGGGACGACTGAATGACCTGGTCCGATTCTTCATCACCTCTGATTTACCGACTGGTTCTGGTGTATATCTTCTTTCCGAAAGGATCCAACAAGCTCTGGCGATTCGAGCGCCGCGACCTTCCACCAAACTAGCTCTTCAGAGCTATGCTTGTGTTTGCCGAGATCATTGTCGTCTCTAGTGGTGTCCCGACTGGAGGGGACAAGAGCTGTGAGTATAGTATTCACGCGATATCTTCATGGTCCAAGGGATACTATACCTCTCTCCACCCTTGGCACCAACCACGTCGGATCTCACTGGCTCCGTCTGTCGCCGTTCACCAGCATCAGGCCTGCTTCTTGTCTGCGCAACACTCTTGCCTAAGCGCAACGGTGAGGAACACGGCAGTCTTGTCAACGACAGTTGGTTGAAAGCCCTCTGTGCAGTGGAAGTCATTTCTTGAGTAGCTGGAAATTGTGGAGGAAGAGGGATGAATGCAGCAGAGCAGAAGATGACCAAAGCTTACAGTCAATACAGATCGACGGTACTTGTCAATCCGCCTGCCTACAGGGAAGCACATGAGCCACACTCTCTGCAGGCACGAAGTCTGGACGAGAAGCGCCGTCGACATTCATGTGCTTCGCTTGGGCGTCAAGTTGAGCTCAGGGTAGCTGCAGTGTCGCAGACTGTGCATAACACCAAGCAACGTGGCAAGCCGAGGTCAGGATGCGTGGTGGTGTCAGCATGTGATTCGCATCCCGCGAAGACCAGTCGGAAGTACACACATGTGCGTGGGATACTCATTTGGAGCCGCTGCAATTGCATTCGACTCACAGAGCGCCACGGGTTGAGCTCAAGCATTCATCTGCAGATAGCAGCTCACTTGCGGGCCTTGATCCGAAACTCAATTTCCTGTTGTCTACGACTGCACACTGTTCATCACCTCTTCCATCCACGGGTACACGCTGCCGTTGGCGGGTGGATATCCCATGTGCAACAAGCCGGTAAAGAATCGTCCTTCTTTCGGTCTTCCGTACTCCATCATTAACATACTGTCCTCGATCGGCATCAGTCCATCGTGTGTTCCATTCACCATCAATAACCTGCAACTCTGCATCTCGACAATCTTGTTATCCACCAAACTCCACTCCTTCTGCGCGTTGTCCAGCATCGCATCCTCAGTTTCGTATCCAAACTTCTCACGCAGAGCAGGCAGAGCTGTCCAAGGATATTCGTGATTGGCGGCCTTCTCTAACCAGGCTCGACTGAAGAAGTGATGTGTTCCGGCTCCTTGGGCTACGGAGCCTATGATGCGGGAGGCGTGAGTATGTGCCACACGAGTGGCATTGTAGCCACCCGCTGAAAGGCCCCAGACAAGAACTTTGCGAGAATCGAGATGAGGTTGCGCGGAGATCCAGTCCAGGACGGAGGTCCAGAGACGGTCGGCACTTGTTGGATCAGAGCGCAGCGCAGGACAGTCGGCCGTGCCGGGGATGTCTATAAATTCGGCACTGTCAGCTCTGCCTCCGGCGAAGCACACGATCAGGCCTGCTTCCTGATCATACTTACCTGCAATAACGCTCGCCCAACCTCTCTTCAAGAATTCATCACTTCTCACAGTATTGTCTGGCCGATGTCCGTCCAACCCACACATCAACAACACAACCGGTGCTGGCTTCTCCTTGCTCGCATCTTTCGGCACGCGAACATACAATGGCACATTATCCCCTTCGTCTCTCCCTGCGATCCCTGCCGTATGCTCAATTTCGATATCCTCAATCGGAACCTCAAACAGTGCCGCGCCTTTTAAATACACCTTCTTCTGCGCCGCATAGACCTCTCTCTTTAAGTCGGAGTTGATGTACGGGAACCTCGCTATCCGATAGACCGCGCACGCGCGTAGGTAGATCTTGATCACTTTCTCCTTATCTTCTCCCTTTGACAAATTCTCATCTGCCTCTGCGACTAATCTTTCCGCTGTAGGGATGAATTCGCGAGTGTAGGCGTCCGTGTAGCCATCGTGGATGTCTTTGGAGATGAGGGATTCGAAAATCGGGTCAAAGTCTTCGTAAAGGCCGTCGTGAAAAGGATAAAGCGATTTGCTGGCGGGGAAGGACCATTTCTTGTTCCAGAGGTTGGAGATGCTGCCGAGGTGGGGGTATGTGGAGTTTAGTTTGTCGGCGGGAAGGATCCAAGCGCTGCCTGTTCGAGGGTCGGTCATGATGAATGAGCTAGAGTCAGTTGCTGAACGCCACGGGAAGAGAGGTGTGCTTTAGGGAATGTGAGAGATTGTTGAAGAGTCGGAAAGTATGGAAGACCAGACGGGACCTTTTCATCTATGAAGCATGTCCGCTGTGGATACTTATTTAGGTTTAATTGAGGAGCAGATGCTGTGGAAGGGTGCTTCGTCGCGAAACGCTCTTTGAATGGCACTTCTCCCCGCCAGCCGATGGTATGCTGCATGAGCTTCGGACTCTGGGTGGAGGCCGAGCGAGGTTTCCGACGAGACATTGGACGACGCATGGGAGATCTCGAAGTCGTGAGTACGAGTGACTCTGTCTACCTGGAGATCTGAAGTCGATGGTCGTGAGATGGACGACAACGTGAAGCAGATGAGGATGATGATGTTTGAAGGTCCGGAGTTTGAAGTTGGGCTGCCGACCGCCAAGACTCAGCGCCTCGCGCCTCTTCACCTCCTGCCTTGCTTTCTGCACCCGTGGCTAACACAACACTTTTGAATCGAACTCCATTCAAGGCCTCGATGAAGACGTGGGCGAGAGACCGCTCGTGATCCTGTCTCGGCTCGTAGGCATTAGTATGTAGGTAACGCAGAAGTCACTCATGAACAGCCATCTTATCATGACCCGATTGACTGCTAATTTAGGCCCTGCGACATCGATCTCGCGGTCCAGCTGGTCGAATTCGCGTGCATGGTATCAAATAGCAGCCAACAGATTCATCTCCCGTCATCTGGCTGCAGAAGAAGAACCCGAGCGACTATTCCAGTACACTTCTGGCAGGTGGCTATCAGTTCCATATTTTGTCTAGCCGCTCTGGACTCACGAATCTGCACAGACACAATGAGAAGAGGCGCTTCGAGGAGCGAAAGCGTGTCTTCAATGTGTTTGAGCTGAAGAGCCTGGCCGCGAAGGCGGTCTCGCGAGATGTCAAAGACATTGTCTATTTCGATAAGCTCGGAGAAGGAGCCGCCAACCGAGCTTTCCTCATTCGCATGCGAGACGGCTTCTCTCTTGTGGCTCGCATACCATACGCCCTCGTTCAGCCTCGTCATCTACTAGTCGCCAGCGAGGCAGCAACGCTAGAATTCCTCCACTCCAAGGGACTGCCGGTGCCGAAGGTCTACGCCTACGCGGCAACAAGCGACAATGCTGCAGGCGTGGAATACATCTTCATGGAACACAGTGTCGGCCAAGAACTCTCTTCTATCTGGTATGACACGACTTCTGAGCAGCGACGTAAGTTCGTCACGAGTCTCGTCGATCTTGAGTGTCGCATGCGTGCCATGTCATTTCCTGCCAGCGGGAGCTTGTTCTTCAGACGGGATCTTCCTGCTGGTACCTCTGGCATTTCGATAGATTCGAATGTCGACGAGACTCCAGATTCGCTTGTGGTTGGACCAAATGTTGCTCAAGACCTGTGGTATGGAAAGCGGGCTGAGCTCTCGATTGATCGTGGACCATGTAAGCTGATGACCCCTCGATGTCAAAGCGCACAGCTAATTCTTACTAGGCACAGAAGCGAAGAAAGTTCTAGAAAGCGGCGCTCGAAAAGAGATCGAGTACTTGCGGGGATATGGTCGTCCACTGCTGCCGTTCGATCGAATACGCAGAGAAACTTTCGATCTCGAGCCGCAGTCACCGGCGACTCACATCGACAGCCTCGAGAAGTATCTGAGTATCACGGAGTACATTCTCCCGCGCGACGACAACAACAACTTGTTGCTGCCCACGTTGAGGCCCCCGGATCTACGACCCGCCAACATCTTTGTATCTCCGGATTTCGCAATCACGTCAATCATCGACTGGCAGCATAGCGTTGTTTTTCCAGCGCTGTTGAACGCAGGTATCCCAGAAGACCTCAACAACTCTCGTGACCCGGTCTCACAAGCCCTTGAAACGCCTCGCTTACCCACGAATCTGGAAAGCATGATCGAAGACGAACAAGCTGAACAGCTGGCAATCCTCCGCGAGCGGGAGCTCCACTACGAATATATCACACAAACTGCCGAGAGAAACCCTCTTCACTTCGAGGCACTGAGATACCCATACTCCACTGGTCGACGTAAGCTCTTCAGTCTGGCCAGCGCCCCTTGGCAAGGGGACAATATCCCATTACGATCAACTCTCGTCTTTCTCAAACAGCATTGGGAGAAATTTTCCAACGCCCCAGGCGCCCGATGTCCAATGTCCTTCTCTGAAGCCGAAGAAGAAGAGTGTTTGCGTCTGGACGATTCGGAACGTGAAGCCGAAGAGCAATTGAAAGAGACTAAACAGTTGCTCGGCATCGGACCAGAAGGCTGGGTGCCCAATGATCACTACGAAGCAGCGAAGGAGGCTGTGATGGAGATGAAGAAGCTTGCGCTTGAGTGCGCCGAGACGGAAATGGACAGGATCGCGGTGAGCGAGCATTGGGTGTTTGACGATATGGATGAGGATGAGTATCTCTGACCGAGGAAGCCCGACGCGAGATACATGTGTCTTGTCGATAACAGGGCCGGATGAAGATGCGACTTGACGTGTGCGTTCAGTATGTGTGGCGCATGAGTAAGTGGTGGCAGTCAGTAGCATCACCGAGCCAGCACCACGCCAAATACAGGAAGTTTCAGCTGCCATTGGAAGCGGATTTCATGAGGCCAAAGCTTGGAATCCTCGGAGACGGGAAATGTTTGCTGGGCTACGTTGTCCTGAAATCGACAGGCGCCTGCGCTTGATTTTGCATCTCGCCGCACGGCGAACGTAGGCCAATCCAGCATCGTAGCTCGTCGTAGAACTGAGGCATCACATGCGGGAAATGAAAGAATCACGATGCTGCCTGTAGGAGAGCTTCAGTGCGAGGTTCTTGTAGGCATCAGCCTGGCCGTGAATGAGCGGCGCTGGCTTCTCATTATCAGCCCAGAAGTCTTTCATTATACGAAGCTATGTACGGCAAATAAATCTCGCCATTATCGATGGAAGCTCACTTTCGCACATCGATCAACCGCATTGGTTCGTTAGTAGTGCCTCCTTGTAGTCGTAGCATAAGGCTTCTTCGCCTTAGTCGTGGCATATGGCTTCTTCGCCTCAGTCGTAGCATAAGGCTTCTTTGCTTTAGTCATAGCATAAGGCTTCTTTGCCTTGGTGGTGGTCCTGAACTTCGTTGTGCACTTTGTCGTGACGGCCTTCTTAGTCGTGTACGCCGCCTTGGTGGTTGGAGTTGGCTTGCATGTAGTCTTGGACTTGGATGTTGTGGTGCTAGCCTTTGTAGTGGTGCTGGTGGCCAGTGTAGTGCTGGTTGTGGGAGAAGCACTGGTAGCTGAGGACGCAGCAGAAGTCGAGGAAGCAGTACTTGTCGATGAAGCGGTAGAAGTCGAAGAGGCAGTAGTCGAATCAGAAGTTGTGGAAGAAGCAGTGGTTGTGGAAGAAGCGGTGGTCGTCGAAGCGGTGGTCGTAGAAGCAGAAGTCGTGGAAGAAGCAGTGGTTGTGGAAGAAGTCGTCGATGTAGCGCTACTCGTGGAAGAAGTAGTCGTTGAAGTAGCGCTACTCGTAGAAGAAGTAGTAGTCGTTGAAGTAGCGCTACTCGTAGAAGAAGTAGTACTCGTCGAAGTAGTTCCAGCCGTCGTGGTCGTAGTCGTGGTCTCAGGCAAGATAGTGCCCGAGCAATCTACAGTATCGACATTGGTGTCCGGAACAGAATCACTGCTAGCTTCTTTAAAATAGCAGAATTGATTGTCCTTGCGAAATTGGGCTGTCACACAGCGGATATCTGCTGCACAAGCTGCTGCGCAGGCCTCGAAGGTCACAGTCTTGACTCGGAAATAATCGTTTCCAGGACGATCGGTATTGCTGAGGACTGTACAGACACGAGGGTCTGATATCGTTCGGCGATGATGTCGGTGATATGCGTGGGCAGAAGCTGTTGAGAGGAAGGATACTGTCGTAAGGAGCGTGGTGAAATGCATTGTTGGAAAATGAGCGTGGGATAATGAACGATGGGTAGAAAAGGCTGGAAGTGAAGAGGACAGACGATCGCGCAAGACCGATGATGAGTTCTCATCGATCTCTGCCATATCTCGCCATCTTTGACGTCCCAATCGCTGTGGCTTCAATCTTCTATCCTGTGGCTGAGGGGCATAAAATTGCATGGCGCCATCGCTTCACGTTGACATGAGGCTAAGTGAACTTTAAAGGCGTCTAGCTCTGTCGCAACAAGCCGAATTAGGCCAGACAGCGGCAACTTCCATGAAGCTTATCGCTTTTCTTGGAGAAACCAGATCTTGCACGAGTCGTGGTCCGGTTATCGAGTGGTCGAGTTCCTTTCGGCTGGAGAAATTCTGCTGCAACACTCGCGAACGTTGCTTTTCCATGCGAAAGCGGCTAGCAGATCAGATCTTAGCTTGTTGCGCGTCGGCTAATGCTGCCGCTGTCAGTCTGGTGCTTTATACCACCGCTTTACAGATCAGCACATACGCAGATTTGAGCCTTGGGCGGCTTACAAGCGAAGCCTAATTTGCGGAATAGAGGAAGAGAGAAGACCACGACGCTCCATCGAGCTCATCGATCCACAGACCGTCGTTCTCCAGTTCCGTCACATTACAGGAAATCCACCTCATGGATCTCCAACACGGACAACATACGAAATCGGCCCTCCAACTTCGTGGCAATCTGCAGCCACGCCATATCTCGCCGATTCGTAACTATCATTGTCAGAACACCGCTCATCAATCACACATCCCGCGTCTGTCCACTTACTGCCACTTCAAGTTCCCCAGAATCAAGCTTTTATAGATGTAAACAAGCTTGCTGAACTGTGCGACCTTCTCTGGCGACGTTTTTGCGTGCTGAAGAGTCGCCAACAACTTGCATTCAGCGAGATCCAATTCGATTCCAGCTGCTTGCATATATCTTGTAGTGCGATTGATGGCGGATTGCATATCACATTGTTTGCCTTCACTTGCTGCGAGTGTTGGGATCAGATTTTCTAGTTGGCCGCTTGCCTATTCGCATTGAGTCAGCGCACGGAGCTGAATGCCGAGGGTGAGTGAGAATACCAATTCTTTTTTCAACGAGATCAGCTCGTTCGGGCTTTGAATGTCGTCAGTTGAGTCCTAAGATGCTGATCAGCGAAGTGAGAAGACTGAGGACGTACTATAGGACTAGCCAATTTGCCAGCCAGGATATTTCGCTGGCTAGCTTCAGATCATTCGCGGAGAGGTTGTTTGTCATCAGTGGTCTGCAACAGTCAGTAAAGCAGCACACAGTGTCAGTAGGCTCAGAGTCACATCTTACAGTCCAGTTGCGAAGACGAGCCCGCAAGCCCCGCTATTGTAGCGAAAGATCATGAATTCCTGTACCGATGGAAGGTCATCGCTGTTTCGATAACGCTGCTCGAGGTCGCAGGCGTTGATGTAGTGGTCAATCTCGTCCACGAGTGCTCTTCGATGATCTGTGAGATTCTCCAGTCAGTGCAATTACTTAGAACGACATGTGGAGACGATTGATTACCATATGCCAGTAATGGGGTGATCGCAGAGGCAATCTCTTCTATCCAGCTGACGTTGAGCCATCTAGTGGGCTTCGGTGACCCATGGTCTTCTGGAAGAAAACACTGTGCGCACAGTTGTAAGGTGTCTTCACGATACTGCTTAGCAAGGGTGGTATCATGCACGAGGTCGCCATCATCAAGTCTATCGTCGAAGAAGAAGATCTGGGTACAAATCAATCAGTGCTTGATCCCCAGGATCGATTGTGTAGACATGCCCAGTGAACAAACTTGGCAAGTGCTATAAAAACCTCCAAGTCTTCGATGAGTGGATAGAAGTATGCGGCTATACCCGTCATGTCGGCCATGATTGTGGCAGCTTGTCTTTTCCTGCCGTCGATCACCCTGGTTGTCGAACTCAGTATACAGCCTGTCTGTATAGTTACCAACAACACTCACTGTGTTATCCACTCCTCAATGATCGGCTTCGCAACGGCATAATGTTCATTTTTATGCAAGGGCCATCCTGGAGGGAGAAGAGACTCGAGAGGAGGTATCACGATGGACTGGCCTTGAATTTGAGCTGTGACAGTGTGCTTCTGGAGGAGCTGTGGTGAGCTAGAAAGAGTGTCTCCGGGCGCGATTGGTGGCATCTTGGTGCGGGAAAACATAGTCTTGGAATGTTTTGGGACAAAGCTGCGCTCTCTTGCTCGGTAATGTTGAAAGTATAGTTTCACAGAGATCATTTTCATTGTACGCAGCACTATATACCAGTGCGCGTTGGGCTTACCTCGCCCCGGTGATCAGCCATAGCACCTGGGGATAAGAGGCTGTTCGCAAGGCGCCATTTGCGCTGCCTCAGCGTTTGCACACCTGGCTAGACCAACCCGTCTCATAGTGTGAGCCGGTAGTGTGTCGATTGTTCGGATGCGACCGACCAGCTGGAAGTTCATGCAGCTTACGTGAATGGGGGGGGGGACGGGTGACGCAGATGTAGTAGCCGGGCGCGAGGTGTTCGAGAAGGCTCAGGGCCCGTGTGATGCGAAAGGGTGTTCAAAATTCCCTGGTATAGATAGTGTCGACGTTTTTACCGCGCGGCCATTGGCTTGAAACATCCAGTGGACTTCGAGTCAAGGGAATCTATTCCTGGGAGACATGGCAGGAGGTGATGCCCGGCCAAACTTCGGCGTGTGTTGACCCCGCGGCAAGTTCGCCGAGCAGCTCAACTCGTTCTCGCCAAGACCAAACACTGCGATGCTTGTGAACCTCAGGTCCTTCATGCCAGCAACGTGCTTCTGCAAGAGAACTCCGAAGCCTACGACATATCTCTTGTGCAGAACCGGTGGACACATCCATTCTGAACAGCAGTCATGTCTGAAGAGACCGCTCCGCCGTCCGTCGTGGTCGACGAGGCCGCTAAGAAAGACTCCGCAACGTCATCATCACCGGCGGCGCCGTCCTCGGCAGAACACGAGCGCAGCCCACCGACTGGCCGGCCACTAAACCATCACTCAACCGCACCTGCCACCTCGTCGCCATTGGCCTCCCCACCGCAGTCTCCGCCTGTCTCGCCGCCAGCAGAAAGTGACAGTCGCCACGCATCCGACTACTACTCGAGCCGAGGGACCCACGACAAGCTTGGCAATCCGTTACCAGAAAAGCGAAGGCAAGCGGCAATGTCCTCGCGATCCAGAATGTCGCTGCCTGGAGATCTTGGAGCAAAGGACCCACGACGCCCCAAATCCCCGGCTCCCAATACTTTACCTGGAGATCTGGGGCCTAATGATCCGCGGAGAGCCAGTGGTAGGCCAACAAGTCCTGCCGGGAGCCCTGCACCTTCGGCAACCTCAAGTCATGCCCGAAATGCGAGCGACGATGTGGCCACGAGACTGGAGGAAGATCCTCCAGAGCTGGCGCATCGCCAGGATACAGACTCAGACGCCGATGCGGACAACGACAATGACACAGATGGCGATGACAGCAAACGTGGTAGGGCCATGAAACGTCCTGTTCCGGGCAGGACTACTTCTGGAAAAGCGATCAACGTTCGTGATGATAGTTCCGATTCCGATCGAGAGCAGAGTAACGAGGCCTCTACGTCTTCCAAGCCGGATCCTACCAAAGGGCAGAGCAAGTTGTCATTTGCAAAAGACAAGAGGAAGACGCGCTTGAACAGTACGAGCCCGCATGGGAAGAGGCGTGTGCATCCTTCCACAGCATTTGATGCCGCACCAAGTGGCGCGAGTACGCCATTGCATTCGGACGATGAATCTGCTTCGGAGTTGCTGGCCGCGCAGAAGCTGAGCTTGTCTGTCAGCCAAGTTCACAGTACGCCCTCTGCCCATCGTGCTATCCGACAGATTCTGCGAGGTGACTTTGAACATTTCCAGCGAGAGGCTGAAGATGGACGGAAGCGCCAGCGAATGTACTTGGTCGCCACAGATATTTCTCCCGAAGCTGAGTACGCCCTGGAGTGGACTATTGGTACCGTGCTCCGAGATGGCGATACGCTTTTTGCAGTTTACGCGGCAGACGAGGATACTGTTGGGGATGATGGAGGCGTTCAATTAGGTCATGGAGCTGACAGTGTTCGAGACACTGCATCCATACTGAAAACCATGCCCACTACTGTGCAGCCACATACGAGTACTCTCGGACCCTCGCCACTCAGCAGATCCAGCCTTGGCGGCGACGCTCGCTCTAGGAGCCGAGGCGTGTACAACAATGCCGATGCAGAGCGACGAAAGGCTGTAGAAACCATCACCGAGCGATGCGTGAGGCTCCTCCGCAAGACACGTCTTCAAGTTCGCGTTGTGGTGGAAGTCTTCCACTGCAAGTCCCCACGACACATGGTCACCGAAGTCATCGACTTTCTTTCGCCGACTCTAGTCATCATCGGGTCTCGAGGCCAGAGTGCCGTGAAAGGCGTCTTGCTTGGATCGTTTTCGAACTACTTGGTCACCAAATCGAGTGTGCCGGTCATGGTTGCGAGGAAGAAGTTGAGGAAGCACAGTAAGACTGCTGCGAAGAGACATAAAGATGGGCTGGATATCGCATATCAGAATACTGGAAGAGGAGGCCGGTTCAGTAATGTCATTCAGGTTGCTAAGGGCAAGGGTCTGAGGGTTGAGAGTTGGGATAAGGTTGGTATTGATTGAGCGGACTGACAAAAAGAACAAAGCGAATTCAAAGCAGGCATCTTACAATTCAACGATGACATTATTTGTGGGCAACGTACCAAAGCTGAAAGATGGCACGTGAAAACTCGACTAGCGTCGCCCTTCCAGTATTGCATAAGATCTCAAGCATGCCCTCTTTCCACTTCTGCTCCTTTTTCGCACTTCTCCTCCAGCTGCACACGGTTGCCTGGTCGCTCACCGCCCCCTTCGACGAATCACGAACGACCTCGATCCTCCAAGCTAGCGTCGCCCTCTTGGCAGCCTTTCCCGCAAACCCACGACATCACTATGCAGAACATGCATCAAGAAGACGACTACGGCTTCCCATTTGTCGCCCCCTTTGCCATGGACGAGGACGATTGGAGGCACTGGAATGACATGCTTGCCATGCGGGACCAGGTACCGACAGTAGCGCCTCGCGAAGAGGCTGCTGTTGGCGGGTGAGTTTTTTTTTTTCACATTCTGATGTGCCAGAAGTCGATGCTCAGGAACAGCCGCTCCTGCGCCCTGGACTCAATCACACTCCAAGACGGCCCCAATCATCTGCCAAGACATCGCCTCTATTCCACCAGGTCGCCAGCCTTCTGCCATTCTGCAATGCGGAATGTGCATGAGTCCTCATCTCTACGCTCGCAAGGCAGACCTCAAGCGCCACATGGAAACTCACCTCCCTGCAACTCACTTCTGTCACGTCAACGGCTGCAATCGTGGTCCAAGACACGGCTTCAAGCGCATCGACAAGTTGAACGACCATCTCATGAAGATTCATGGGCTGCAGAGAAGCTCTTATTCTAATAACTGAAAGGATGTCGGTGCTAGATGAGATGACTGATTTCGGTTTCATGTCAGGTCACGATTGCTTTTGGAGGGGGCTAAACTTAACGACTTTTCCTTAGAGTAACCTGTGCCGGCGTTGGAGTTTGTTCAACTGTCATGAATAACAAAGCTTTGGCTACCCAGATCCAGTACGGTTTTTTTCCCAGTCAGAAGTGATGAAGCGCATTGTCGTGTGTTGCCAGCCTGCCTTTCGGGCAGAGCGTGAAGTCGGTTACACAAAGATTCGGCACGGCTGCGTCCTCCCGGCCGATGGATGCCGACGTCAACTTCCTCTCTCAAGTTCTTCCTCTCTCTGCCACCTCATCACTTCTGTGTGATTCTGGCGTGGGCGTATATATGCCTCGCTCATGCAGCAGACACTGCAACTCTTGGGATGATGCTCCGCAGCAGCTGTCATTTGCCCAGTCTCGGCCAGTGAACTGGGCTCGAAGGACCCAGCATAAAACCATCCGAGAAGGCCTTCTCATGGCCGATTCCAAGGACAGGTTCTTTGGAGCTAGCTGACAACCATTCTCCTCCCCTGCGATCATAACGAAGGTGAGTCGGGTCTGTCTTGTGCCGCCTTCATCAACACAGGCTCCATTTGCAGACAATTGGAGATAGGCGACGACACCGCAATTCTGCAACGACTGTTTGGACTACAACTTCAATTGAACAAGACGGTACAGACACTCGAAGTGCCGTCCAAGGACATAGCCAAGGCAACCGGCGCGGTCACTCCGCACCTTGGCACTCACCACCCTCATAGCCGCTCCACTCTTGGCGCCTTGACATGATCAGTGCCCTCGTCCCATGGCGTATAACACGGCTGCTGCTTCTCTTCAGGCTAAATGTTGTACCAAGTCCGTTGTTGATTGTGCTTTGCGAAACGAATGAGATCGCTACCCATTCTTTACATACAACCATGAACGCGTATGCCGAGCCTTGGCTTGGTATGGTATGAGAGTCCACGCCTCATATACACGAACTTGGATACAACAGACGCCCGTCTGTTCAGCCTAAAGCACATGCGGTCTTGAACACCGCTATGTACTTATCATCTCAAGGAATTGAGTTCAGCTAAAGTTGCCATTGATCTACCGTCCTCACCACCCTTCCCTGGGACCACAAGCACCAGTTCGTCATGGCTCAGCATACGCGCAGTACCGGCAGACCTTCGATCGAAGTCGGGACTCGCCACACCAAGCTCCAGGATGTCCTACCTCAGGATCAACCCTCCTGGTGGAAGGTCCGGCATCTCGTGTTACTCAATCTATGTCTCATAGTTCCAATGATGACGAACTCCTCCAATGGCTACGACGGATCTCTGTTGAACGGCCTGCAGTCTCTACCTCAATGGCGGAATTACTTCAATACTCCAACTGGAGCAGTCCTGGGTGCACTTTCCAATGCTTACACTCTCGGCAACTTCGTTGCATTTCCCGTGGTGGCATGGTTCAATGACCGATGGGGACGACTTGGTGGGCTAAGAATCGGATGTCTGATCAGCGTCATCGACGCTGCTCTTCAAGCAGCTGCTCAGAACTACGCCATGTTCTTCCTAGCACGATTGATCATTGGATGCGGGTCTGTGATAGCTCTGGTTGGCGGCCCAACTCTGGTCTCAGAACTCGCATATCCGACTCATCGAACTACTTGCACTGCATTATTTGGTCCATCTTGGTATACTGGAGCTCTCATTGCAGCTTGGGTGACATATGGCACACAAGATATGCAATCGACCTGGGCATGGCGACTACCGTCTCTACTCCAGGGCGCCATTCCTCTACTTCAAGTGGTACTTTCATTCTTCATCCCAGAATCACCCCGGTTCCTTGTCAGCAAAGGGCGAGAAGATGAAGCTCGGGCAATGCTGAACAAGTACCACGCTGGTAACGACCCAGCATATGCAGCACTTGTCGAATTCGAAATCAACGAGATCAAAATATCCCTCTCCGAAGCCGAAGAAAGCAAAGAAGTTTCCTACAAAGCTTTCATCAGCACCAAAGCCAACCGTCATCGACTATTCGTAGTCATGTTCCTCGCCATCACCTCACAACTCTGCGGAAACGCTCTGGTGTCTTACTACCTCAACCTCATCCTCAACAGCATCGGCATAACCTGCGCACGGGAACAACTCGAAATTAACGGCGGACTAATGGCCTACAACCTCGTAACAGCCATCGCAGCAGGCTTCCTCGTCGGTCGTCTCCGAAGAAGACCAACATTCGTTTTCGGTCTCGGTTTCATGCTCATCGCATACATCATCTGGACAGTCCTCAGCGCTATCAACCAACAACGAAATTTCGAACAAGCTTCCCTCGGACGAGGCGTTCTGGCTATGATCTTCTTCTACTACATCAGCTACAACATCAGCATGAACGCTTTGCCGAATTTGTACATCACGGAGGTTTTGCCATACTACCTTCGAGCCAAAGGCACAACGATTTTCGTTTCCACGCAAGGTCTCGTGTTGGTGTACAATGGGTTTGTGAACCCCGTGGCTATGGATGCGATTTCTTGGAGGTATTATATTGTGTTTTGCTGTTTGATTGCTGTGCAGGCTGTTGTGATCTATTTCACGTTTCCTGAGGTGAGTTTGGACCTGGTGTCAGTTTGGGAGTGGACGCGTGGGACCTTACTAACGTGAACTCCATAGACCCACGGCTTTACGCTTGAAGAGACCGCTCAGGCTTTTGGTGATGGCGCATTGCACACTACCTCATCTTTGGGGTCCGGATCCGAGAAGAAGGATGCCGAAGCGGCGCATATTGACAACGTCTCGACTGAGAAGCACTGAAGGGCCTCAACGCGAGTTTTTGAAGTTTCCGGCGCATGACGAGTGGAAATGGCGAGGATATTGAACATCTGAAACATCTTTAATCTTAGCTATCGAAGCTTCTCTACTCTGAAATCGACTTCTCGCGCTGATGCGAGATCTCAGCAGCATCTGGGTTGATCGAGTTCTTGCGCGCCACAGCATTTTCCTCTGCGTCATTGAGCGAGTATTCCTCCTTGTCGATGTGTCGGAAGAGGAAGTAGAACGTGACGGTGACAATACCACCGGCAATTGCTGGTCCACCAAAGTCCCAAGTAAGGTATGGATCGCGGATCACAGACGAGCAGGCCAGGCCAATCGCGTATGCGAATCCAGTGTTGAGGAGATTGATAGCAGAGACCAGACCTCTCATGTTGGCAGGTGCACGAGAGTAGGCAATACCGTATGCTGGGACGTTGACGAAGATCTCAGACACACCACCGAGACCGTAGGGAATCGCCATCCACCAAATCGTGATTGGAGCGACACCAGTTCCAACAGTACAGTTATCCGAGCCGTATTCTCCGCAAGGAGATTGCTTGTAGGCGTAGTAGTTTAGCACTGCGTAAGCAGCGCCACCAACCGAGGACATGGCAAGACCAGTCGTGATACGAGCAACAGGACCGTAGTGGATCTTCAACTTGCGGAGAAGAGGGTAGAGACCGTAGTTGAAAATCGGTACGCTCAGAATAATGCTCAAGCTGTTGAAGTTCTGGATGACATCGTTGGGCACACCATTCGTGGTCAACATCGTGGACAAGTAGCTGGCAGCACTACCGATACCATTGTCGTTGATGTACTGAATCGGGAAGAAACAGAACATTCCGGTAGCCTGGAAAGCTCGTCGAACATCCTCGACGAATTCGTCGTTCCATGAAGTTTGAATGCTGAGTCCGGAGGCGGCGATGTGTGTTGGCTTGGCGAGGTCCCAGAATCCGTGTCTGCCGATTCTGAAGAGACCACCGCGGCGGAAGCAGACTCCAAGAACGCGACAGACGCGACCGAGCTCGTTGCCTCCAGGTGGGTGGTGGATCAGGCGTGGCTTCATGAACCAGAGAAGAAGTGGCAGAGGTAGGTAGAGCAGAAGTGGGAGCAGGAATGCGAGCCAGAAACCGACATACTTCTCGGCGTATGTGGTTGCTACGCCCATGAAGCCTCCGACGTTGATCAGGAGGTAGAACCAAAGCATGACTCTCTCTGTTGTCGATTCGGGATCCTCGATCACTCGTTCGCCATTCTTTGCTGTGATGACCTTTGGCACACGGGTGGTCATCTGGTCGAGCAGGAGTGGGGACACGTTGGGCTTGAACATTGCTGCAGCAGAGCGTCAGCATGTGAACATCCTCCTTCACCCTGATCAGATCGACTTACCAGCACCAACAGCCAGGATGTAGAGTGAGAGCAGATATGGAGTCTTGGCGCTTCCATCTGCGAGCAGAGGCTTCGCAGCAGAGACACACATGAGGACGTGAGCAACACCAAAGACCACGACACCCCAGCAGATGAGTCTGAAGCGACCAGTGCGGGTATCTGCGAGCCAACCGAAGAAAATGGGGAGACAGTACACCAACATGGAGAAAGATTGCGAAACGGCATTGGCCTTTACGGTACCAAGGCCGAGAGCGCCAGCAGTTTCCTGCGTGCCTCGTGGAGGAGCACCATATCCGTTGCCGCCTTCTGGGAGAGGCCGATTCACAAAGTTGCCGATGAGCTGCTGAACACCATAGTATGATGCGCGCTCGCAGAACTCCACGAAGCAGATGAGGTAGGCAATGGCTGGCATCTTGCCTGGCACTCGTCGCAGAGTTTTGAGCTCCTCCAGCGTCGGCTTGCCCTCATAGTCTCCAGCTGCGGCCAAAACATCGTGGTAGAGGTTCAAGTCGTCCGATCCAGTCTCCTCGTCTCCGGACGGTGCGCGCTTGACGTCGCTGGTGATCTCCTTGCTTGCTTCAAGACAGCTGTCAGTTCATGCTTCCTCGGATGCGACCGGATGTACTCACCCATCCTGATGGTCTTCGCAGCAAAGACACACTTCCCTGATGAGCAGAAAGAAGGAAGGGAGAGGGTAGCACAGCACCACGCGACACACGGCTGGGGTAATAAAGCAAAATTGGGATGGTGTTATCGCACGTCGCCGCAGTGCCACATGGTTGCACTCGTGTAGCCAGACCCGGTGCGCTCCCTGCATTGAGCATCCATACCCTTTACGAGGTAGTCCCTCCGAGTATCAGGATAGCCTGTCCTGGTCATTGGCTGCAAGGTCTGCGAATCCCAGGTTGAACGGCAACCCTAACTGGGGGACCTACTCAAGAGGGCAAGAGCCTCGGCATGCAGAGCTAAGACAATCTTGTTGCACGAAGCAATCGGCTCAAGCCTGGCCAAGCGTGTGTCCAGTCTTCTCGGCGGGAAAGTTGAAGCGTGGTTAGACCGAGACCTGTTGATTGTTGAGGTAGCCAGTAGAAATGGAGGGATTTGATAGAAGTGCGCACGTCATCTCGACGGCGTCCGCGCCAGAAAAAGAAGGTGACTTCGAAATCGAATCCTCTGCGAACTCAATTCTACAGCCACGACCAACACTGTGGAGCCGAACTGCCGGGTGTGAAGTTGTGTCGCGGGAAAACTTTGACTTGCGTGTTCCCTCAAAGTTCCTTTGTACTCGGCGAATATGTTGTTATCAAATTGTGCTTGTGAGGATTGGCAAGCAGATGCGATCGGAGTTGCGGAAGAACAAATTGAGCAGTGCCGAGAAAGCGCGCACGACCCCACGAACTACCGTTCTTTCCGATGCACTACTACAGTGTGACAGTAACCTTTGGATGACCTTCCGGCCGTCCGCCAAATTATCATGAGACAATGTTCTGACAATTCGAGATGCTGTATCTTGTCTTGACAGTTCTGCAAGTCCATCAATTACCTGCTCTCGAAATAGGACCCACGCTGCAACCAGGATTTATGTTTGGAATCAGCTCGTGCATTCGGCAGACCCAGCTAGGCATGGACATGGGGTCGAAGAAAGCATATGGATAATAAAATAGACATGCTCAACATAGCTTTGGGTTGTGAAGATACTTACTTCTTAACCACAAGGATTCCAGGCCAAGGTTGCAATTTTCAATGCGTTTCTCAAAGTATGCGACATATACACATTCACTACGCCGAACAGAGATTGAGGCGAGCCTTTGCGGGTTCTGATCTTGAAGTATATGCGACAACGTGGACACGAATCGCAGACGGGACCACGAGGTACTAAGTTCGAAGAAAACCTACCGGCTTCGGAGTTCCGCTCAGCTCGCTTTCCAGGGCAAACTAATGTGATCGTCGAGTTCCAGCATACCAAGACGGCTCAGAATCCTTAGCAACGGTGTTTTATGTTGTCGTCGACAGAAACGAGGTATTGACGCAATTAAGCACTCCACACCGTAAGAGCAGGACAGCTGTGCCTCGCCTACACATGCTGCCGGATCCGCTTGCTCATGTTGTGTATTTTGTACTGTGATGCAAGGCGACACTTAGCAGAGGACGTATTGTTTGAGGGTAGCAACGCTTGGCACTCCACACGTCCAGCGACGAGCTATCTCGAATACTTGTTGTACCTTGGCTAGGAAGACTTTCCTCCTTCAAATGCTAAACCAACGGCTGACATATGAAGTACATCACTTGGACCATCCTTCAGCGAATGGAGCGATACGTAACAAGAATGAACACGTTAAGTCTGGCCGACCTCTGCTTGCGATTGTACTAAATACTCCATACCGACAAGCTATACACCGAACTTTCCAGTGGGCTCATATCGAGGCGTTGCTAGATCTTGGCAAGTCTGATTCGCCCAGGATCGCGCTTTCGGAGACAGGTAAGGTTGCGTGAGCGACTTCTCAATATCGACTAAACAAATTTTGAGTTATGACTGCAGTGTGCTGAATTTTCTGCCGCTGGAGGATGGTTCGAAAATTTCCACACAATGCATGACAGAACGACTACTCAAACATGGTGTCGATTCGAACTGCATCTCCCAACGAGGAACAAGAAAGATGACGTCCAAGCATCCAAGTTCAACTGGAGACCGCCGTATTTGCACGATCGAAAAGCTCTGGGGTCTATGAGGGCAGCGAGTCCCACCACTCGCTTGACGAAATGACGAAGACTCTGCCGTAGCTACATCACTTCATCTTTGGGCAGACGATGACATTCACGCCATGGTGAAATCCGTGCTGGGAAACGCAAGAGCCAACGTCAACTCGCTGAACCATTCTGGAGAACCTGTTGGCGAGGGTCCCCACTTCTTAAGAAACAGTGCAACAGTGGCTACAGTGGACCTTTCATCGAGTGTGGTGCATTGATAACGACTGCACTTTAAGTAGCGCCCAGTGTTGCATCGATCTGCATACAGGAGCTCGTTATGTGTACAGGTATAAGGACCTTCGATTAAAGCAAACTCCGTTCGGGCCAACCCAGGTTCCCAGTCGTGGTCAGATTTCATTGCTGATTCGGCCAGACTTCTCGTACTGGATCATCTGCATCTCGGCGGATTTGGTATCGTGCTCCAACCTGTTCTCCAAGACTGATATAGAAGATAGCACGAATTTGGTCCATGTTGTTCCATTCGATGTTTCTAAAGGAGTTTGCCTGTGAGTCTCCTTCGTCTGTTGTATAATAAGAATGAGACAAACGGGGTCAATACGCATCGTTCATAGCTTGGTCGAGCACAAATTGCAAAGGTTTACACTAAGGGCATCTGACGTTTAGCAATTGTATAATGCAGCATTATCTTGGAATGCTAAGCATTGCTTTCCTCCACAGCGACCCAAGCTCACTTGAGTGCTAGTATGATATCAAGCACCAGAATATTCAGTTACACATCGAGCTTTTAGACCGTACTTCCGTTGCCTTGTCATGAGTCAAGTTATAGCATTCATATTGGCTAATGGGACGTCCCTTACATCAAATCAGCTAGAAACTCTGGCGAGATTCGATCCGAAATGGTCTAGTGGCTAGGATTTGTCGCTCTCATCGCACAGTTGCAGTCGAGAATTCGACTCTGCAGCTGATGAAGGCCCGACAAGGCCGGGGTTCAATTCCCCGTTTCGGAACAGGCTTTTTTGAAAGCATAGCAATTGTTTTTGGCCCGATCGATGTAGGTCTGGTGGAGTTGCGTCCGGTTTTATCTTTTGTGCTAAAAAATTCACTTCGGGACTTCCCGGTGACGGACGGGACGGGCCGATGATCCTCTCTCGGCAAGATGAAATCCTTTGCGCACTCATCAAAGTGAACCTCTGTCAATTCGTGCTGTATACTTTGACATGTCTGCGCAACATGGGTGCATGAAAATCTTGACCATGGCATCACTCGCCATGAGTGCACCACTACCTTCGCCCGTGGGCGCCGCTTGCCCAACCTATCGGCTGGAATACAAGATCGTGGTGATGATAGCCCTGTTCCTCGCACGCTCCTGGGGGCATGAGCACTTGTAGACTGTCCTGACCGCCGTTGATGCTCTCCAAATGCATGAGAATGCTAGTATTTCCTCTGCTTCCTCATCTATTGACAGTGATTCGGAGTTTGGTTATGCTAGCAATGGCGAGTTCGAACAAGTCTGGGACATTGATGGATGATGCCATGAACGATGGACACTGCAAGATCGACCTCCAATACCACAAAAGTAGCTAATGCAGAGCAGAGCCGTGTAGCCTTTAGCGCAAACATCGACGACTGGCGCGGTGTTGAGAAACCCTAACTCGTCCATCTTCTCCCAACACGGAAATTCTCGAAGCACTATGATGACATGGCACCACTGTCGTCAACAATACCGAATTCGAAGTCCAATATAACGATTCTGTGAGACAGAACCCTGTCGACTTTCACTCCAGAGTGCAGCAAACATGAACGAGAAGGACCTTGAGCACAACACTCCGGACGATGATAGCAGTAAAAATACCTCCCGGCGAGAATCTTACCAAGAAGCCGCCAGCCATGGAGCGGACCAGTCGAAAGCGCCAGTCACACCACAAGCACCAGCACAGAATACCTCCCCTAGCACTCTAGATTGGGACTCCAAATCCGACCCCGACAATCCCCAAAACTGGTCTCTTGGACGAAAATGGTATCAAACAGTCATGCCTGCATCTATCGCCTTGGTCGTAACGCTCGGCTCTTCGATCATTTCGCCCGCTCGCGAAGCAATTCAAAACGAATTCTCCACCAACTTTACAGTCTCTCTTATCCCCTTTGTCGTCTATGTCCTTGGTGTCGGCTTCGGGCCCTTTATCGCATCCCCGAGCAGCGAATACTTCGGACGCAGAGTCATATATCAAACCTCGGTATTGACATTCTCACTATTTGTTCTGGGCTGTGGATTCAGTCCAACTCTCGCTGGTCTTGTGGTGTGTAGGTTCTTGGCTGGGTTCTGCGGAAGTCCTGGACTGTCGATCGGTTCGGCGAGTATTGCGGATATCTGGATGCCGAAGGACAGGGCGCTGCCGATGACGCTCTTTATCACCACACCATTCTTCGGTCCAGCCATTGCGCCAATGATTGGAGCATATGTAATCCTTGGAAAAGGATGGAGGTGGACGCAGTGGACATTGCTGTTCTTTAGTGCGGTCTGTTTGGGGGGCTCAGTAGGGATGAAGGAGACGTACAAGTCTGTCATCTTGCAAAAACGGGCTAAAAGGAGAGGCGTGGCAAGCGGAGAGGTGGATCTTACTTATGCACAGAGGGCCAAAAAGTTCGCGCAAGGCCAGCTGAAGAGGCCAGTACATATGCTGCTAGTCGAACCTGTGGTGGCTCTGTTGACATTGTAAGTCTGCATGAAGATCCAAGCCCGACAATGGATGAGCTAACACCTCAAAGGTACATTAGCGTCAATTTCGGCGTTCTCTACGCCTTCTTCGCTGCGTTCCCATACATATTTGCGGAGGTGTACGGCTTCGGTATAGGACCTACTGGACTCATGTTCCTGGGTATCGGCGCAGGCTGCTTATGTGCTGCTCTCATCCTGATCATCTGGACTCGCACTATAACGCCCAGGCTGATGAAGAAGCACAAAGGCAAGCCGCCGATGGAGCACAGATTATTATATGCAATGATTGGCTCCATTGCACTTCCAATATCATTGTGAGTGGTTATGTGACACAACCCGTTCGCAACGGACTGCTAACACAAAGCAGATTCTGGTTCGGTTGGTCAGTCAACTATGGCGTACATTGGATTTGCCCCGTCATTGCTGCAGCATTGTATGGATTTGGTAACATGCTGGTGCTCATGTCTGGCAACCTTTACATCGTCGACTTCTATGGGGCAAGATATGGGGCTAGCGCAGCAGTGGCGAACAATTTCATGCGCTATGCATTCGGTTTCGCCTTCCCTTTATTTATTGTGCAGATGTACGAGAGATTGGGGATTGGTTGGGCTACGAGTCTCTTGGGATTTGTCCAGCTAGGGCTTACCCCAATTCCTTGGGCCTTTTACGTGTATGGCCCACGCTTGAGGGCAAGAAGTCAGTATGTGCGGGGAGGAGGCTCATGACGACAGCATTTTCCAAACTACAATAGAACATACAATAGATCAAACACCTACAGCCTTGCTTGCACGGCACGCACTTCCTCACCACCTCCTTCCACATCAATCTTGCTCAAATGCTCCATAACCGCACACTCGGCATGATCTTCCTCCTTCCACTGCGGCTCATACCCATTCTCACAACTCTTCTGGCCTTCTTCCATCGTAACAAAGCCAGCAACATGCCAGTCGAATTTCCGGTACAATTTCTCCACAGACCGGTTGTGATTCGCAAGTGAACACCTCTGCCTCATATATAGAACTTTCCTGCCATCTCTCTTTGCCTTCGCACCAAGTAATCGTCGCGTATAATCAGTGCAGAATTTCGTGCGAACAGAATGCATCGTCTTTGTCAGTGTGCCGCCCTTCCGATGCTCAGGTTTCACGTAGAAGCTGAAGATATGCCATCGAGTTTCTTCGTTGTCAGAACGTAGACCTCCCACATTAGGCCAGGTCCAATCCGTGAGAGGTATAGGCCCACGTAAATGATAGAGACTGATCCATTCTCCTCGTTCGAGAGCGTCGTTCGTGCTCTTGTATCTTTGTTGAGGATCATGAACAATTGCGAATACATATCGTCCAGGTTGGCTTAGCAGATGCTCATAGTGCGAAATCGGAAGATTCTTCTCAACTTCGTAAGATCCAGCTACAGCTCCGTGAGATTCTTCCATTCCGTGTATGCGCAAATCTCGATATTTTCGGGCGCAGGTAGATAGCATCGGACCCGATTTGGGGAGGACGGACACGATATATTGGCCTTCATTCTGCCGTTGTTCTTGATTGTTCATGATCGCTGTTGAGTCTTGGAATAGGCGGAACGTGAGGCCTGCCAGAATGTCTCGCCCTCACGAATCAATACTTCCAACCGGCCACAGATAATCGCACAACTCACGTGTCTCCCACCATAACGGTGAGACTTGTTCGTGGTATACTTGACGTCACGGCCAAATCGATCGACTTGTCGCTGTCGTGGACCTGCCAAGCACCCAATGTGATGATCACCATGCAGATCAAAAGGGGACTGTGACTGCCGAAAGAGGTTAATGCTGGTGGGAGTCTGCGTCTTTGATCATTATGACGATCGGGGGACAAACCATAATCAGTCCGTAGTGCACGCCACGTTCCAATTCGTATGGCAGAAAGCTCGAATAGAAGCAAAATATGCATGATTGCACGAAGGTTGACTTCAAGTTTAGCGCGGTCCAACCAACGTGCGTCTAGCCGGCACTGTGCCGGTGGAAGTGGCGCTTCTGGTTGACGAAGGATGATTTGAGTTGATGGTGTCGATCTTGTGGATCCTGCCATAAATGCGTTCGAGAATTGAATGGAGCTTTGGACACGGCGACTTTCAGCGCCTTACATGGTGAACGTGGACCTGATATTGTTGAGAATGTGGCTAAGGCATGATCATGGCGAGAATGAACCTTCGACATGCTGACGAGCGCAGGCGGACACATACTGGACAAGACTTCTTACCTGCATCATCCCATACACAATGCTGACGGGTGGTGATAGTGTTACCATGAGTACGAAGACATATCGGATAACGTTGCCGAGAATTGATGTCCAGGAACGAAGCAGCTCTATATAGGAAAATTGCACATCACAAAGGAGCGTAGCAGAAACACACAGTCAAGGGAGAGACACTTGTCCAAGATAGCTCGCAGCAAAAAGGCCGCAAGAGATAACTGTTTCCCTCCCTATCTTGCATGTCACGCTCGAATATGTCACTTCATTGATGATGAGAGATTGGGGACTCAGGGCTCCTGTTGCCTGGCAGTACATTACGCTCAAAGTCTGTTCATGATGAGCTCGGTAATGCAGAATGTGAAGTGTATAATGTTCTGGGCATCATGGCCAATGGAGAACATGGACGCTGCAGGGCCCGCTCCCAAAGTACATGGTGATCAGGTATACCGTCGAACCCAGAGTCTCTGCTTAGTGGACATCATCCTTAAGGCATAGCAGAAGTTGCCAATCGGTCTCATTCGGAGCAAGATTACTCATCGTTGCCTTTTGAGGGCGCAAGCTTGATATGCACCCTAGCTGTGATTCCACAACTGCAGTATTGAGACTGTAGAAAGCAAGGGCGTATGCGGGTTCCAATGCATCATCCGCTGCACAAGCAAGTGCCTGGGCGATGTTGATGATTACGGAGCAAATGCGTGTCACTCGAGGACTAGTCACCTGAGCAATATAATCTGGACAGTGCTTTGGGTGCCCTTTGTGCTCTTCCTCTTCTGACAAGCGGCGACGATGGTGGTGCGACTGGCCGAGCATGGCCTTACGGACTGCACTCAAGCAGTGTAGCTGGTGGAAGACTGAGACGCCACTGTGCTCGACGTCGGAATCTCCACCCACTTGTGTAAGCAGAAAACTTGCGGTATCGAACATCTCTGCATCATCCAGAAGAGAGCCTGTTTCGTGTTCTTGAAAAGAGAAGTTCCGGGCATGAGATCCCAAATCTGGAGAGCAGCCGAGGTCGGTTACTCCTAAGACTTGTCCTAAAACAGATTATTGAGATGTTGACATGCTAAGATGTCTAACAGAGGGGACCAATCCAAAACCTGCTGACTCGCTCGTTCCGATGAGCAGCTTGGAATCCGCGGCGATTGGTAGACCAGCCGCAGTACTTATACATAGAGTCGCATGCGCCAGTCTGTCAACTTAAAGTTTTCGTTCTCTGGTCAACTGTCCCGGTCTGTCAGTATCTAAACTGTATTGACGACTCTTTACAATGGCAATGCACGATGAGATCACTCTGGAGATGGGCAGAGGGACTAGATAGATGCAGAAGAAAGTAATGCTCTTTTAGCGATCTCACCCAGCGAGGAGCTGCCACGACTTCGCTCCTACAGCCATCGTCTTAAGGTTGCGCTCATCTTTACGTGTACATTGGGACTTCTAGTGCCATTCGATATCATTTATGCATTTCCCCGAGAAGATTCTTTTCTGAAAACCTCCAGACCCTCACCAGTCGACTTGGACATAGAGATCACATCTATGGACAAGGTGACCTTCCTTTCGACCACGATAACATCTTCCGGCAAAAGGCTAGCGACGAAGTAGATGCAGCATGGGAAGCACTTGGAACTGAACGTATGCCAGCGATAGTGGGTGGGAAAAGTATGTTAGCTAATGAGTAAGTTGTCCCTCCAGTGCTGCTTTCTGAGGAACAGGCCCGTCTAGCAGGACTTACTGAAGATAATGTACGCGTGAATGAAGAATATGGCGGAGGTTACCTGGCGGATCTCGAGGTCGTGCATTATCTCCACTGTCTGGTATGTAGGTTGCAGATCTCCACCAGCCAGCCACGACTGAATAGAGCAGAACATGATAAGAAAAACGCTCTACTACAATTTTGACTACTATCGAGAGAGGTCTGAATCAGGCAAAGACCCCGCATTCATCCCAACGCGCCAGATTCTGCACAATCACATAGGTATGTACCTGACAAACAGCCATGCATACAAGTCTAATGCCTGCATAGCACACTGTCTAGACACCATACGTCAGCACATTATCTGTAGCAACGATGTTGGATTCTACGATTACATGTGGATGAAGAAAAACGAGAGTGTCAGGGTACATACCACATCTGACACGAGGGCTACAGTTCACAAATGTCGCGATTTCGACACAATGAAGAGAAGGGCGGCAGAGCGCCGGATTGTTGGCGGCTACATTCTAGCTGAGCCTCAAGACAGTGCCAGTACATTCACCACGGGCTACCATAAGGTTTGGAAACGTTCAAGCCGCGGTGACAGGGTGTAGTGTTATCATTAGACAAAGAAGCGAAAGAATCATGTTGGGTACGGCGAGCACGGTCACTATTGAGGCGACCTTCATGTTGCATTGACGCTCATCTTGCTTTTTGTGCTCGGAATTGGTCGGCGAACGATGACTTGAGTTGACCGTCGTGCGTGTCGACCTTGTAGACCCTGCTATGGATTCGACCATTCAGAAGTAAAGAAATGATTAGTATAACGTGACATTCAGTCTCGTAGATGGCTACCTTAAAGCTGCAGTAGCGGAACGATGGAACGCAGTCTTATGGCATATCGCGAAAAAGTGAATGTCGTTCGCCAAACTCGTCTTTGGTCTCGATCACATTTGTGGTAGGTCGAAGGAGCGGGGCCATTGAGATTATTACCTCAACACGACACTACAGACCTCCTGTACATCGGGAAAGGTACCGCTGAATGCGAGATGCAGTCGACATTCTGAATCGAGTTTCATTTCTGATCGAAGATATCTGTTTCCAGAGACCATCTACGGAGACCTGCGCTTAGCCCTAAGTCTTACATCGCCTCTTCCTCCTTCAGGACTCTACACAGTGAATCGGCTGCCTGAATTCATCAATGAGCGGGAGAGGGTACAGATCCAGAGCATTCCGGATTCTTCTCTCCAGCCTGCTCATAACCCATCGAGAGAGGCAGTGGAACATCAGCATGCCGAGCGAAAAGATGGACCGAACTGGGCAGGAGTCACTAGTATTGAAGGAAGCGGAAGCGACAATCTCGACGACGCAGTGGACGAGGATCATCACGATCTTGGGAATTGCTCAAAGCAAGCCCACTTTATGACAGACGCGCACGCACAATCTTTGCGTGAGAGCACTTTCTCCACACTCCGAATCGAGAGATGGGACGCGAGATGCTGGGAGTGCAGTAAGTGAAAATGTAAAAGATGATTTCGAAGGTCTCATGGCTGGCAGAGCGCACAGAGACGAAGAAGAAGACGCAGAATACTTGCGGCACGAAGAAGAGGAGACTGCTCGCAGAACTGTGGATACTGCGATGGGGAGCTTCAATTTCAATCTTGGTCGTCGCTGCTATGATGAATTAAGTACCCTGATGGTATCTGCCTGTGACTGACATGTTTCCTTGCTGTTGTTGGCTATTGGTTGAGAAGTTGCATTGATTCATCGATTGCGTACATCTGCTTTATGGAGTCTCCGCGATGCTGTACGCCTTGATGCTAACAGGAGCGACCAGGCTGTACGACTGGCCTTCTAGAAGCAAAGATGTCGATGCCTCTTGCAGTGATTGATCGATTCTGCGTGCATGATTCATCGATCGATTCGACGCAACCGATTAACAGTTTATATGTACATCAAGCACATCGTAGATAATGCCGCAATTTTGTAGGGTCTCTGTATATTTCGTACCTCCAAGACTTGAAGGTATCATGTACGATCCATAGGCGCAGAATTTTCCGTATTTCGGTATACCCCCAATGCGAGTAATCTCTTCAGCGATCGTAGTTCCCTTTCTTGTCAGTGCTGCCTCGACAGCACAATCACTTATATAGTCGTGCTGATAGCCCCAGCACACCTGCCATCCGCATCTATGCAAAGATTGCGCGGAAGCCGCAGAGCATGCTAGGATCAATGTCGCGATCGCTGTGAGATTGATCATCTTGTCTGTGTGCAAAGGCACACGGCCCAAATCGAGAACTATTACCGCCTGTCAGAGAAAGGACTAAATACAATGTGTGATGAAAAAGTACCAGTAGCTGAGGATCTCGAAACTTCAATCGTGTTCTGGAGTTTTGCGTGAAGTGATAGAACAAAGGAATTCGGAACGTAAGCAAAGATATATAAAGCTGCCTCAACGCCCGATCCTTATTAGGCCAGCCGGTCATTCCGCTAGAAGACTAAGCACTTGCTTTCTTGTCGGTAATTGTACTGTAGCACAGACTGGCCCTAAGTTAGGCGACCTAATCGATCCTAGGCGGCCGCGGAAAATAGTTCCACAGACCCCATCATTCCGGCCCAACACTAGGGAGCTGAGAGATCAGCGAGAAGGCAAAAAGAAGTAAACACGAAGACGAACACAGGGGCAACGCACGATACAGAGGAAGCGAACATGTTAGACATAGAGTGAGATACTATCGAGGTAGTCGAACCACCATCGCAACGGCGACCAAGATTGCAATTGTAGTTCCCCGCGGCGGCCCGACAACGATCCACATCTGCGATCTGTTGGATTAGTTATCAGAAAGATGATTACTTAGCAGAGATACTGACACGGCGCACAGGCTGCGAACAGCGTTACCCGGCGGCACACCGCTACAGTATCAGGCGCAGAATTCTATCCCCACTGAGACAAGCTCCGAGCACGGGTGGACAAGGCGAGAAACACGATCGCAACTTCCTACGGACGGAGCAGATCTGGCCAAACGACTAAACCCCTGGCGGAGGATTTCGAATCTCTAGCGTGCCTACGCGGGTTTGCACGGCAGACGGCGAAACATATCGTGCTGTTCTGCCCCCGCTTCGCACGAGACCGTGACAAGGTGGTACAGGAGGCAGCGACGCAAGATGTTTTCGAAATACCTACGACGCAGACGGGGCTTCGTGCAGTAATGGCATGATTCTTGACGAATAATCAGACACGAAAGTGGCCAGAATTCTATACCAAGATTGAATGGTGATCATTCAAGACCATCACGTCAACGTGATACTCCGAACGCCCGCGTCTTCTGGAACAAGTTGAAAACATCTGATATGTCCTTCGACTCTTCGAACATCATCCACCTCAATGGACGATGCAGCTCGCAACAAAAAAGCATTAGAAGTAATGCCATGCGCACCAAACTCCGTCGTCCTCATAACATAGGGCTGGAATACCTCGCACCCACGCATATCAGCCATGTTGCTGCCCACGACCATTCGAAATCCACTCGACAGCGTCACTACATTGAAGCTAGTCACATCACCTCGATGTAAGAAAGCTGAGCCAGTACCGATGGTTCGTTGAGTCGTGCCGGGCCGAATATACTCCTTTATAATCCGTGCGCGGAGTGAGCCCTCGCTGTACGACCGAAAGCCATCGTCCAGTCCGCGCAGTATCCATGTCTCGTCCGCAGGCAGAAAAGTGGGCCAGATATCCTCGGCGTTGAAGGACTCGATAGCATAGAGGATGTCGCGGAGTCTAGACATTTGAGGATCGCGGTCGTACAAACTGCCCTCTACAGGGCTATGGGCATCTGGTTGCTGCAGCCAGTCGGGGTCGATAATTCTGTGGATGTGGTCCACCGTAACGTGAAGCCTTTCGTCGACACGCGTTACTGTCCAATCTTGCTGGGAGACAATGCGTTCGATCGGACCTCGAAGTTTCAGACCTGCTGCTGTCAAAGAAGCTGTACGATCCTTGGCAATTTCGTAGATATGATGGCGCCACGAATCTGCTATCTCGTCGCCTTTGATCGGCAGAGCAGCCCAGCCGAAGCCGTCAAGGCCTATGAATGGATTGTCGTTCTGATGGCCAGCCTGAAGAAGCGAAAAGTCCTTATTTTGTATAGCGAGCACGTTCACTATCTTGGCGACATTCATGCCTGCATTGACGCTTAGGTTGCCTTTTGTGCTCGGAAATGCCGTTAGCCTTCGATGTGGAGGCGTTCGCACAAGGTTTAACACCAGAGCCACCTTGTCGAATACTTCGTAGCATTTCAGTGTCTGTATGACTCCGTATGCCCAGGCGAATGAGCCGACGAAAACGAGGCCAGCAACCGGCTGGTACATACTTGCAATGCCTCTCCTTTCAGGTAAGCGAGGCACGGTTGCATCGTAAATTCGTGCGTGGGTCACACATGCAGCCAGGAACTCACTGGGAAAAGCAATTGGCTCCCTGAGCCTCCCAGACTGATGCATGAAGAAGAAGGTGCCTCGACTCAGGAGGTACTCTTGCGAGCACCAAGCCCTGCGAAACCATCTGGCACTGAGGACTTTGCGTACCAGTGCCAAGAATCTGGCGCGTTCTTCGCCAATCCTTCGGCGCAAAGACCTTAGAAAATCATACTCCTCGGCCGTGAGTTCGATGTCCTCTAGCATGACAGCAGTGACATGGGCGCCCGAGTAGATGCGGTCCATAATTGCGACTTGCTTTTGCTTCTCCTGGTCATCGGCCTGGTTGATGCATGAATGATCGACCCACATGTGTAGCTCTTTCCCATCCTCTTTCATTTCCCTTAACCGAAGCCAATCAAGAACATGGATCATGAACATGCTGATATGTGCGGAGCCGCCGCAGTCTTCGCCGTCGCAAATCTTGGTAGAGACATTGCTGTCGTAAAGTCTCGTCCAGGTCTCGTCAGGCCATGTGTAACTCACCGCAACATACTTCTGTGCAGTATAGGTCTGTGTGTGTAGACTGTTGCTCTCCGTACCTCTCTTCAGGCATCTCAAGGGCTTCTCTGGTAACGCTGTTGGCAGAGACGATTGGTGGTCTTCGATATAGCCGAGTACGTCACTGAGAGACCACGCTACATGCGGTTTATTGAACATAGTGACAGAGGCGAGTGTTGCGCATTGAATGTCGCAAGAGGGTGCTGCAAGAAAGAGCCGGAAGAGCTGAGCTCATGGCTCGCAAAGCTTGGCGTGGCGTTACCAGGCATCGATGCAGACGCCGCAAGGATTCGGCATCGAACATAGGTTTACTGTTTTGTTGTGCGGCTCAAAGCTATGTCGAGTGTTTCAGCCGCCTATCGTTCACTTTAAAGTCGTGAAAGGTATTCTTCAGTCGCAGCTATCTTAAAGGACTCTTTCTGCGCCGTCCCGGTCCGGTCGATTGTCCTCTGGAGTGAGGGATCTTTGATCTATGGCGATGCGTGTGAACGGGCCTACTTTGGTGTCACGTCTATTCGTTCAGAATTCTTGAATTTCGTGAGAGCTTTTCCCAAGCTATTCCGAAACCAGGAACTTGAAGAAATAATCTGTGCCATGGATGCACGACCACGACCACGACCAAATCGCTCCATTACGCATATGACGCGCGCTTTCCGCTCTCATGGCTTTCATAGAGCGCATCAACCCAAGCATGTCGCTTCACAGCCCATTTCCAGTCCGGGAAATTCTTTCCATCTGCAAAAGCCTCATAGAGCCTTCCAATGTTTTCTGGTGGGCCGGCGTCACCTCCTTCGAACTCAATGTCCTTGACCTCGCCGCTGGCAAAGTCTTGGAGCCTGATCTTGACTTTCCCGGACATACTCACGGCAAAGGCTGTCTCACCGCGGAGTTCAATGACGCCCTTATCGCCTTCGATGCGCCATATCAGAGCTGGCTCGCCTCTGAATGGAGCATTGCCATGCACAATCGCTGAAGAATGCGCGCCACTTGCGAGAATGCCAGACATGGTGACCTGATCGGCCGTCGTTCGCTTGATCGTGTCGATGACTTTGCCATCCGAGGATTTCACAGTAACTTCGGGATACTGTGTTGAAAGCGTCGCTGAAACAGATTCAAGCTCGCCCAGTACATAGCTTACATTGTCGTAAAAGTGCCCGAACGGGATGATCATCATATTTCCGCCAAGTTCCTTGAAGTTGAGATATTCGTAGCCCTCACGAGTTTCTGAAGTACTAAGTGCAGTCCACAAGTCGATACTGCTGCTGACCACGCGGCCAATTGCGCCCTGGTCGACAAGATCCTTCACCCGTTTGATTGGCGTACTGATCTGGCCTTGTAGGCCGACCATGGTCTTCACGCCCTTCCTCTCGGCTAGAGCTAGTAGCTCCTTGCAGTCTTTCGAGTTTGATGCCAGTGGCCACTCCACAAAGACGTCTTTGCCTGCTGCGAGGGCAGGTTTGAGAGCATCATAGTGGCGGTCGACGCGCACTGCGCAAACAATCAGGTCTACGTCAGAGCTGGCAGCCAGTTCGTCCGGTGATCCATAGGCTTTGGCATCTTTCAAAGAATGAGCGTCAATTGCCTTCTGAGATGATTCGCGAGATGAGTTGCAGACACCAGTGATGGTATACTTCGGCGAGCAGACGAGGTACGGAAGATGGGCTTGGACGGCCCAGGAGCTTGTGGCTGAAAGGCCCAGGATGCCGACACGGATCGGAGACATGATGTTCCGAGATCGAACTCCGGTTGTGTGGGCTCTTGGAGAGGAAGTGCAGTACTGCTCTGGTCGTGAATCGTGGATGTGCCGATGTGAGCGAGTGCAGAGCAAAGTGCAATGATTGCTGCACAGTCGTAGCACTCTTATGACAATCAAACAAAAGCTGTTTCGCTTGACATACAGTCTTACTAAGCATGGCGGATGAAATTTATGCATTGGTGCATAAGTCGGCGTGTTCTCTTTCCTCTTCTGCCCAGTCTGACATCTCCTGCTGAATCTGCATCATCAACCCCGATACATCCGGAATGCTGCAAGCCCCAGCCTACGGCCTTTTGCTAGTGTGCATGGCATAGCTGTGCTGCGCGCACACGGCTCCGGCCCACATATGGAGCCTCCCAAGGCTAGCCACTTTGGCCATGCCTCAGCGGATGGCTGACCCTCGTGGCGACACTGCCGAATGGCAGACTCGATCTCAACGGAAACGCTATGCAATCGCAAGTTCTGCTGCGCCTATCTACCACTTTACCAGTTTATCCCAAGCCCACTATCTAACCAGGATGGCGCTGATTCTCTAATTGTCACCTACGACGTAGAGAAGGCCTTGCAACTCTGAAGGAAGCTCATCACACGAGAGTGCGACTATATGGCGCCGAAGAACGGAAATTCCTTCGTCTTTCGGCGTCCAACCTGGCAATCGAATACTCTGCTGGCGGATCCGCTGACAATTCTAAGACACTCAACAACCTCTTTGTGGCGCCATTGCGTAGCCACTATCAACGTTGGTCGCTAACTCTGACAGCCTCTGTTACATCACAGCTGAGTTTGTGGATAAAACGCAGCCAACCCGTCTTGATCGGACATGGCTGTCATTGTAGTCTCAAAAACATGGCGCACTTTCACGACCCTAAAATACAGAATTGATGTTGAACAGCAGTCCTCCTCCTGGCTATAGCTGTGGCAGATGAGCACCAGAAAGAAGCCTAACTCCCTATTGGCGTCCAATCCGGATCACATTCAGATCCACAGTCCTTCTGCGCAGCATCGATTGACGTGTGGGCCACGGCCTTTGCGTAGCACCAGCAGGTTGCAGCATTTCCATTTTTCGGATCTCTTCTCCCTAAAAAGCAGATGCCGCGTCAGTCCAGGAACAGATCCATATTGCAGATTCTCATCCTGGAGGGTTCACTTACAGCAGCAGGTATCGTTCCAAGTGCAGGGCGGACCACAAGCCTCATTTTTGACTGGGCAGTTGTTACCAGCAGGGAATACCAAATGGCCGCCGACATAGAGATCGCTGTTGCAGAGGCAGCAGGTTTGCCTTAGATCATGGTTTATGACCTGATCTATGCAAGTGTTAAAATCGAGCAGAAAGTTTCCAAGTACTGGAGACTCATACAACAACATTGTGCTTTGATGCTATACCTTGCATCAGTATGATGGACCTGGAACCTTCGGGGTAGACGACCTACTCCGGTCTTCCTTTCGGACCAAAAGGGACTGATCCTTGTCCGATAGCTACAGTTGCAAAAGCTAGCGGCAGCAGAGATTCGAGACGCATAGTGGCAGATCGGATGAATGAGAAACGAAGCGACTAAACAAGAACAGAGATACGTGGAGTGTACCGCAAGATTGCATATCAGCCAGATGTTATTTATTTCCTGGACTCTTCGCCTTAATCTCGTGTCACCCTGAACTAGAGATGCTAGTACATTGCTAGTGAGGGACGAATTCTAGTACACTAACACTTTGCTGACTGATGTCAGGCTCGCAGCCTGCAGCATCTACCTTAATCAAGTGTCAAGATCCGTTATACCCCATAGGCAGAGGTTGGATGTCAAGCAAGGGATCCACGTCAAGGGCTGTAGATGAAATTCCTCATTTGCTCATACTGCAAAATGTCGCGTGTCTAGCGTTGAAAGAGACTGTGATGTATGCCGGCTGACAGATTATGATGAGTCAAGGCAAGTGGACAAGGGGATACCCGACACGTCTGTTGCGTTGCCCAACTCTCGTTCACTGCTCTGCCTCTAGCGCTGCGTGAACACCGCCCCTGTCAACCATAATACCTAGCAGATTGTGAGTCAATGTTGAAGATGCGCTTTCACGGTCTACAGGATTCAACGTGTCCCCTGCATCTGTGAATCTATCAAGTCCTTACCTCTATTCTCAAAACCTGAAGTCGCTGATTCGGGATACACCGAGCTTTCTGATTGCGAGAGATGCATGCAAAACTGCATCATGGATGCCCTGGTACGTC
This sequence comes from Cercospora cf. sigesbeckiae, assembly GCA_005356805.1. Taxonomy (NCBI): domain Eukaryota; kingdom Fungi; phylum Ascomycota; class Dothideomycetes; order Mycosphaerellales; family Mycosphaerellaceae; genus Cercospora; species Cercospora cf. sigesbeckiae. Next base: position 95,979 of record RQIF01000038.1, on the reverse strand, counting down.
CCCAGTATTCGTACAACTTATTGTTCCGGGACGATGCTTAGCAGGACCTCACAGGTCTTTCTTTATACACCAGAACTGCCTTGGGACTTCGTGTTTCACTCGGCACTGTCTGTGTGAAGTTTCACATGCCGCCACGAATGGTGTCGAGAAAACTTGACCAGGCAATGAAGAGAAGCTTACCCGGCACAGCCGAAACAGTGCAATTGAGCACCGCAAGAATGATGCTTCATGTGAGTGAAAGAGTCGTGCCTCCGCGCGACGGCGAATCATGGTGGTGAACAAGATCTAGAACAAACACCTACGAAAGCGGTGGCACGTTGACGAGGGTGAAAGCCCATGGCGCTTCACACTACTCCGTATGTTAGTGACAACGAGCAACGAGGAACATCCGACCCAATGGTGCGAAGGGCAATTGGCAAATCAATGAAGGTCAGATGCTGGCAGCTCCAGTGCCCAAATGTAGCCTTCATGTCACTATTAGCAGACTGGTCATCAAGAGAAGACATTTCGAGGCAACGTCTGTCACAAGCTGGGCCACGAAATCAGTGAAGGACAACAGCGTAAGCAGGAGTTGCGTGGCAAGATCCGATTGATAGTATCTTAACGATCGGGAATCCCAAACACTTTGTGATCATTCACATAATACAAGATCTTCTAGACACGCATATGGATTTGGTCTAACTGTGATATCAGGATGCCACAAACAGTATCAGTCCACTCTCAACCTGAATTCATTCACGCGCTCCCTTGCACGTCCGTTCATTCAATGCCCCTTTATGACCGTATACCGGCCATTCACTCGAACAATCCTCAACGGTGCTCCATGTGGTGCTGTCAGAGCTAGGTTGGAGCTGTTCAGGATGCCTCGAATCTCGTCGGAGCTAATCACTTTGCCAGTGGCGTTGACGACCCGCGATAGGCGAGAGTGCTGAAAATGATCATCTGTGATATTTTCAGCATAAGAGGGCCTGATTGTACCGCGAGGGTGATCACTTACAAATATATCCATGACCTGGAGGATGTGGGCCGTGGTGAGTCGGCATTTTCTGCTAGGCTTGGTTTGGAGAAGGTGGTGGGTGTGTTGAAGTTTGCTAGTAGTGTAAGAAAATTGAGAGTGGAGGAAACTGTCTGTTGATATAAGCGCGAGTACTTCTTCTACAGCCTTGCGGGGTTGCAATATAGGGTTGAGATCTGGCGCAGAACCGAAAGATTGTGTTCTAGCCTCGTGCACCTTGATGCAAGCTGCTTGCCAATAGTGCCAGTTTCTACGCTCAAAAGACCGTGTAACGCTGCCTTGAGCACGGCACGTACAGTAACGCTCCACACAGAGACGCGATCTTGATGCTCAAAGTGATAGAGGCTTGCAGCTCCAGGTCAGAGCTCCTCAATGCCTACGGGCGTCGTGTGTAACTAGCGCTGTGCAGCGAGTGGCTTTCTATCGACGAACTGGAGCATTCGTTCTCGCTGTCCGGGTATGTCAGCGGTCAAAAAGTCGCAGTGCAACTTTTGTCCCAGAAACGAGCTGCCCTTGGGGTGCGAATTTCACACTCACAACAAGCAGCGCTCTTTCGAAATGAGTATGAACGGTTCCATTTGCGATCTGTGCCGCTCAAGAGGCGCTCTAGCATCTACTGCTACATAGTTACATGCAGCCTCACAGCCTTGTAGGATTACAGCCTTGCAGGTCGAGAGCAGTCGAATAGTCTTCTGTGGCACTGGAGCAACGCACGCCAGAAGGGATGCGAGGGATGGCTGTCATACTGAAGGCCAATACTCGCTGACTTCTGATGTTCTTAGGGAAGCTGGTAATGATGATGGACTTGTTCCATGCAGCAAGAAGAAGAAGGTGAAGTCGGTCGTCTGTCCCCGCTTTGTGCCAAGCGGCCCGTGCGTGAGAGCGTGGCGTGAAGCGATTCAAACTCTACTCGCGCTCCGCCACACCCAACATGTGCACCTGACTCCTTCGCTCCGCCTCCGCAGAAGACTGTTCGGCGAGCGGTCGACTCGGAAGGTCCAATGCGGCGGCTCAAGATGCAAACCGGCGCTCCGCAGTACACGATGAAGGCGTCGAGCGGGAGAGTCATGCCTCATGATTGAAACCCCCTCACAGCTTCGTGGAGCACTATCCTTATCAATCGCGACGGAAAGCTGGACTTCCATCTCGAAAGAAAGTGCTACTGATTGCTCGCAAGGATGGCAAGCTTTCAGAACATGCGACACGCGGCCAGATCGGTTTCATTACCAGAATGGCTTCCGCAGACAGCCCGGCACGAAAAGGCACGAGCAACGCCGCCATATCTCCACCCGAGACGAAGCTCTTGGCAATGGAACAATGCAGCATGCGTTACACTCCTAGCAAAGTCCATGATACGCTATGAGTTTGGAAGCCTGTAGCTCGATCACTGGAGGTGGCACGGAAACTAAAGGCCAAGCACATTATCAACCGAGGTATCTCGTTCTCATTCTTGACAGTATTGATATCTTGGCAGCATCGACATATCTGCTCTACGGTTCTGTTTGGAGTTTGACTATCTCCGGAACAGGTATCATATCATTGTACATGATGCCCGCTCCGCTTCTGGACGAGCTACCCAGCGAGGTCTTCGAGGAGATTAACGTACAATTGCAATTATATGACCTCAACATTCTTCGCTTGGTCAGTCGCCGCATCGCGCACTTGGCAACTCAAAAGCACTTCGGCACCTTCTTGAGACACAAATACGTGGAAATTACAAGACCTGCTCTCGAATTCATGGTTGAGCTGACAACGAAGGGCCGCATCGGCTGTTTCGTTGAGCAGCTGACACTAGTTGGAGTGGTCTACAATACTGCTTTACTTGAGCATCAGCTTGCGAAAACAACTCGAACATCGGTCAAACGAATAGATTTAGCACGCCGAATACCTTACATGCCAGAGCAGCCTTGCAGTGAGGCAGAGCTAGCACATGCAGCCGAAGAAATCCAATTGTTGCGAGCGAAACGCGCCGGTTTCGCTTCTTTTCTCGGCGCAGGAGATGCCGTCAAATTACTGACACGCATCTTGCTCAATCTTGCCGCTCGCCCACAGCAGCCTGGCCTGAAACGCATCTCGATAGACGTCGTAGTATATCGCGAACATTCTAAGATACCAGAGGACATGTCCCAAAGGCCAGGCTGGACGTCTGTGTGGCACAAGGCTGCGGAGACATTCCAGACTCTGATGCTTGCGCTTGATGCCGTCAGCATACGCGTCCAGGAGCTCAAGATTTTCTGCAACGATTTCTCTGGGAATTGCAGCCTACAGTGCGTTGAGTTAAGTCGTTGTGATTGGCAAACGAATGGGATCGCTATTGCCTTTGTCAACCTGGAAGCATTGTCGATCAGTGTCTCCGATCGTATACTCAACGAGACGAGATACGATGTCTCGTCAACTGGAGATCTGATTGAACGCCTGGCAGCAGCACCAAGCACAATCAAGCTGCTGCCAAACCTTGAAACTTTGAAAACACAAGCGACTGACGGGGCAAACTTCAGTGGGCTGGGAGCTCTGTTGAACGTCTGCAAAGGCTTGAAACAGCTTGACTTGAGAAGATGCGAGATAAGGCGATCTCGACGCGAGCTTGACAACTACGAAATACTGAGCTTTTTGCAGCATCTCACCCAAGCAGTCCATCTTCCTACTTTGCGAGTACTTGCGCTACGAAATTTGGATGCGAGTGAGCCAGACCTGCTATCTTTCCTGAAGCGCCATGCAATCAAACAACTCACACTGCAAAAATTTGGATTGGCTTCTGGTAGTCAATGGAGTGCGATCTTTGACTATCTTACAAGTAAGGATGCTGGACTGGAGACATTACATCTTGAAGACATCTTCCAGAATCGTTTTCATGTCCAATTCTGTACAGGTCAAAGACACTTTGCGGATAACCACACAACAGGCATACTATGGGGGGCAGCATGTTCACAAACAGCAACACGGCAATATGAAGCCCATAGTGTGGCGCGTTCTGCAACGTCACTCTGAGCCGTTGGAACCATTCGTACTCAATCATAGGGAAAGGCAGCTGAACATGTTTGGCCCTCCATCATCGCAACTCAACTATGGCATACCCTAGAATGCTGTATACTCGGGTGATGATTTGAATGCAAGCATGGACAAGCTCAAGGGACGATCTTGGGGGATCGTATGGCTCCGAACGAGAAACATATCCTGCGGGGACCTCTCAAATTAGCTCGTTGAGCGATATCAGAATCTGCCGGCCGTCAGGCTTACGAGTGTTCTCCTGAGCCCATCCTGTGGGGCAATGTGAAAGAAATATACACAAGATACGTGGAGCACTCTGACGGAACCGCGGCCAATGTACGTTCCGCATGCCTTGCCAACTCTACGCGAAGCCCAGGATGAAGATATGAAGCAGACAACAAACGATATAGACGTGTGTAACACCAACTAATGCCCACGACATTCCTCGCGATATATCAAAGATGTGACATTGAGTCCGGGATGCAGCAAATCCTGAATGATGCAGCTCATCGATGGCTTAGTCGTACAGTCTCGCCAACTCAGCCATCCGCCAGTTTGGAGGGTCGGCTCCGCCACACCGAGCCACCGTGTTTCCAGGAACGTTCAAACTTTGCTCAACAGCGTTTTCGCTCTCATGTGCCATCTTGGTGACGCCGCCAATATCTCACGACGGTTCACATGCAAGCTAGCCCATCGAGCAAGCCACGATCACACGAAGCACGTTGAGCACGAGGCCTTCTATCCTATTGACACGAAGGCCTGCGATAATGATCAAATCTTGGCCCGGGCTAAGACTTGGTGTAGTCGAGCCACTCGAAACAGTAGTCTGTAATTCAGCTGCGATTCATAAAGTGCTCGACAACTTTTATTGCAACCTTTCAACAGCCTCGCTGGATGTCGAAATTATCGTGGCGCTATTTCACAGCTTCTGAGGCTTCAACTGTGGAAATTCGAGTAACAACAGACACTCCACTACATTGTGGCGATTTACTTCAATGATTTTGTCCATCGACCTTGCCCCCTTTAGGTCGGCTCCGCAATCCGCAATGTCTCGTACAGTCTTCGCACCTCTTGCCCCTGAACTTTATCGAGCCGACGCCCATCACTATTATCGCATGCAGTTCTGAGACCACGACCTCGGAAAAAAGGCGGCGGCCGCGATCAACAGCTTCTCGCAACGAAAATGGTCATTCTAATCTTAGTGCATCAACAGAGCGTGATAAGTACATCCTTCGGCTCATCGAATACTCTAATTTGCTCCTCCAAGTCTTTCATTTACTCACAGCTGGGCGAGCAGCCTTGACTGTTTTCTCTCATACTTCATTAAATTCTTCCATACGCGGAAGTTACAGCGTTCATCGACATGGCAGGATCTCTGCTCTGCATTTCTGTTCTGCATGTATTGCTTGCGCAGGGCCTCCCACTTGACACCTTCACCACAGCGTCGCACACGGCAGCATACCGCCTTCCCCAACAGTACGCTGGCAAGAGCTCTATCTGGGATGGCAACGCAAGGAGCACAAACTGCGCCCATGGCACACACACGGGTGGCTCATGCTATCTGCGTGACGAAGATGAGCCTACACCATCGACCCTGTACCAACCCGAGGCCCCAACTCCGGCGTCGTCCTTGACTGCCGCTACATCATACGTCAACGGAACTCGAGGCGAAGACTGTACGACTGGTGAAGACTCGACACTTTACAGCACGTATGCACCTGTGGAAACATATTCGAATCCCTTTCAGACGGGGCCAGAAGTTACTCGAACGGTCTATCCACAGCAGAGCAGCGAATCAGCACCATCTCAACCGCAGACAACGTCTTCTGATATTAATTCCAGGAGCGAAGGGCAGTACACCTTCTCTGACATCGATACAACATTCAGTAATGAGATCACATCGACAACATGGGACGCATTTCCCATGAGCATCAGTTCTCGATCAGATGTCAGCTATGTGACAGTAACGTACACGGACAGTCAGTACAATACAGCAGTTACGACTATTACTGCTTCTCGATCGCGCTCGTACGGACCGGCTGTGTCTACACGGACAGACTTGCCAACCTCTACTTTGGACGACGAGGGCCACACGTCCGACGCATATCCGCACCCTACTGGGTATGGGGATAAGTCTTCGCCTTCGTATGATCCTGCCAACAGTAGTACTGGGACATGGTCATTCAGCTTCACAAGTGTAGATATCGACCCGACTCAGACAACGGATCGCACGTCAGAATCAGCCACTCTTTACCCGACTTTAGACGATCATTCAACGAAGTCATACTTTTATGGTCAGCCTCTACCTTCAATGTCATCTTTCCACGACTATAGTGGCAGCACAAGAGATCCATACGCTTCACAATCTCGATTTCAGCAGTTCACCAGGACTCAGCAAAGTGTGTATCCGGACCCGGAAAGTTCGAGCAGCTTCAGTCTGGGGCCTACCATCACGCGACCTGCTACGCCTGACACTACTCTTTCACGATGGACTGTCTACCCAGGGCCCAGTTCTTCCTCCACAATCATCAGAGATCCAATCATCACAGCATCTGAGTTTTCTTATACAACATGGTCGCAACGAACGATCTATCCAGACCCAAGCATCTCGTTCACAGCTTTCCCAGAGCCCAGCACCAGCCAGATTGATATCCTATGGTCAACGCATACGAATTACCCAGGCGCTGATGGATCTAATACCGCAGTCTTCGATCCAACTCACACAAGATCTGGTTTCTTCCTACCTACGCAGTCACAGTACATCATCTACCCAGAGTCTAGCGAATCAGCCACGTTCACTTGGTATCCCACGTTCACACAGACTGAGTCATGGTCGCAATACACAGCATATCCCGCACCAAGCAGTTCGAACACACTCATCTGGGACCCCACCGTAAATCAGACGGAGACGTGGTCGCATTACACAGAGTATCCGGTATCAAGCAGCTCTGAAACCGTCTTTCCCTACTCAACTGCTACCCAATCTTATTCATGGATCTATCCTACTGCATACTGGCAGCCAACCTCAGATCGATCCAATTTACCAACGGCGACACCAGTCAGAGATCCCAATTACCAGGACACGACATTCGTGACCGTTACCAGAACAGCCTTTCCAACGATATCTGCGGGTCCCGACTACGGACTTCCATCATATCACCATCACGCAGGAATTGGATGGCCTTTCGGGTTTTGGCACAGGCTGAGTCGCTCATTCAGCAGTGAGCGTAGCCATGACGTTGCATCTTGAGGAAGAGATCGTGACGACGGGCCTGCGGATAATAGGAGTTGGTGATTTTGAAATTATCGCCAAGCCGATGGATCTTTGAGCAGGTGGCGGGCTTTGAGGAGTTACGAGAGATACAGGAGGAGTACGAGAAGCTAGATAATATGTCCGTTTCTTTGTACGGGACTTGTAAATGTACACTAGTCATTTGAAACACAATCTTTTGAATCAGAATGCCATCAATATACCTTTGGTCCCAGGTGCGTCACAATACATACCTCGCTCCGTAATCCGCCGGAATAATCCAGCTCATTGACGACAATTCACAGGATTCTGTCTTTTTGCTCGCCGCTCCTGCCCATTCGCCATTGTCTTGTCACCTCCTCCATCGCATCCACATTTCCTGTCCTCTCATAAGCCTGTTCCATTCTCAGCAGTAGAAGTTCCAGGTCATCATCAGCTTGTTGCTGCTCAGCGGACTTGGTCACATTCTTCGATGCGTTGATTCTTTCTCTAGTCTGAAGTTGTATTATTCGTCAACACCGCGCGTAACCATTAATCCATGTGTGGGATGTTAGAAAGCGAACTCACCTCCTTATCTATCGTCGTAGGGAAGTACATCAGCGACCGAAATTCTAGCCTTAGACATATATCTGAATATTTGACGACATGACCTGGGTTCTGGCAGGCAGGGTCTGCATAGAGTTGGATGTAGTCGGCTCCTTCATCGTTCGTATCTTCAAGACCAAAGGCACGAAGTGACGAAAACCTCGTCCTACCGGTCGAGAAACATGCTTCGGGCTCCAAGATCTGGTTCGGGAGGAAAAACAAGCTTTCGCAAATGTCGTCGAGCCAGCCTGTGAACGAGATGGCCGAGGATATTGCCCGAGGCAAGTTGATCAGGAGGGCAGCAAGCTGAAATCGAAGGTAGCGCATCATGTGTGTGATGTATAGTTGAACGAAGAAATGCAATCACACTTTGAGTGCAGCAAGTGGCTGAAACTAAGAAGCAAGGAAGCTTAGGCTGCAAGATTCAGCTCCATAGGCAAACACCCCACTTCGCGTGGGGTCCCATTCGGTCGACCATCACTATGGACTGCGATGGTAGCGTGCCAGCTCACAACAATGCAGGTACGTGCATACTTCCTAGTATTCCATCCAGGATTGCATATGGCAACTCCATTAAGCGCCTACGAAGCCTGCCTCTCTGAAGATCCTGACCATTCTTGTGCTTCACAAGCTGTGCCGCAGTATCAAGCATAGGCATGCCCACTGTCGTCAATTGTCAATTAAGCTTCACAAGGTGAGCAATCCTTCGATGTACGATCGATGCCTTCCTTAAGAGAGGATTGCATGCCAACAATGCAGTTGGAGTGTCGATTCCAAAAACAGTCCGGGATGACCCTGTTTAAGGAGGTATGATAACCGCTTTCCGGCGCTTATTATGCGCACTCCAGAGGCACGGTACGCAGGAGTGACACATCTTTCAGTAAATCCGTGTGGAAGTTGCCGTTGGATTACGATGCTGTGTTGTCGCTGATGAGTTGACGATCTGCAGTTGTTACAAGGTGCACCATATAACAAATCCTATTATTGTTTCGAAGCGCCCCGACATATGCGGTCGTCCAAGGCTCCCCAGGTAGTGTGCCGCTCGTCGGTGTACGTTCCGACTGTCGGCAAAGATACTACTCTGACCCCTATCTCGGAACCAGACTTTGCTCCTTATGGGCCTGTACAACTCAGGCGCGATTCAACCATCAGTAGTTGCAAGATGATATTTTCGTAGACCGGTCATACCTACTGAACTGCACAGTGAACTGCGTAGGCACGCTGACGGCAGAACGAGTATCGCAAATATTCAACTAACATCCACTATGTTGCAACATCCGCAGCAGCTACGCCACCGCTCGCGGCACAGCTGCTACGACACTACATGTTGGATCGATACGAGCGGCTCAGCGATGAGCCGGCCACGTCAGTGAAGTTACATCCTGCTATGCGCTTCATCGGCAGCCCAGCATTAGTCCCAGACTGGAGCGTGGTCACCAAGCGGCATGGAGAATCTATTCGAAGCTCACAAGCAGAGCGACTGTGTATATAACGTCGGATGGCTGTGATATTGTTGGAGTTGTTATCATCAAGACTAGTAGTCTCCAATAGCTCTACTTTCTCACCATCAGCCTTCACACAATGCTTTCCAAGTCAATGCCATCCATCATCTTGTTCGGCCTAGGGGCTCAAGCCGTAAGCTTCACAAGCTGGAGCGGTTTGACCTGTCGTGGTCAGCTCCTGGTAAAAGACCAAGCAATGTATCCATATGCCTGCTATTCAGCTGGTCTGGATCCCTCAGCAATCAAAGCAAGCAGTCTAGAGAACAAAGCAAATTCCGATGCCTACACCGAAGTCTACGCCGACGCAGACTGCAAAGAGTACAGAAGCACAATTAAATACAACGACTTCTGCATCAACGCCAATTTTCAAGCTGCGCGACTCTTCATCCCTCCAATAGGTCTCAAAGCTTTCCCAGTCCTCGAGGCAAGGAACTTGACCATGCAAGACCTTCTCCAGGCTCCGTTTGAGGACGTGACAAGTGAAGAGCAAGACATGCTCGACAACGAGTTGGACGCTGCGCTCCTTGAAATCGACGCCAGTATGGATACACGCGGGAAGTCGGATGTCCCTCGACGAACAAAGTCGCGCCCCGGAATGACGCTTCTCCCATCCCGTGCAGTCAACGACCGCATCACTTCCGAAACAGACCCCAACGTCCAAGGCTTCGTGACCGCAGACGATAACTCCCCCGGCGACACGGGAGGTTTCAGATTCGCCAATAACCAGCAGAGGAGTGATTGGGCGTATACCCTCTTCCAAAGACTCTCACGCTATCGTGATAGTAATCCAGGGTCGCAGAGCTACACCGGATCTCAGACCGTAGGAAATCACGATCTCGACGTCGATATTGATTTAAGTTCTAAAACATTTGGAAGTCTCAGGGCTGGGCTGTTGAGGACTTGGGTTGTGATGTTTGCTCGACAGCGAGAGAATCATGCGCATCAGGTATGGGACTTGTACGATAATAATATTTTGCTTGCAACGACCAGTTTCAAGGCTTTTTGTATTGGGGCTTAAGATCGATGGTGGGCGCTGATAGATGGAGTGTGAGCTATGTGGACTTGGTGATTTCTGCTGGGAGCTTCTTTGCTGTGGTATTCGATGATCGACAGAGACTTGGAAAGAAGGAAGAGGAAGTATTGCAATTGATGATTTTTTTGATTTTTACTCCAACTTGAAGGCACTTTTGTGCAAGTGTAGTATGTTGCATTTCCTGGTCCGCAGAGTTGTTACAAAACCACCCTAAACGGCAATGTCTCCTTCGCCCGTCAAATTCTCGAACCACGACCTATCCTTCTCATTCTCCCAAAACCTACTGAACAAGCAGAAAAGAAGCGTAAAAGAGAGAAGCAGGCTTCGTCGGCTGAGAGTTGGTAAACTCCCGTTGAAGTGTCTTGAATCTTTTTCACTAAAGGGAGAAGTCAATAATGTTGTTCTAAGAGCCAAAAGTCTCTACAACGATTAGAAAGTAGAAGGACCGAACGATCGTTGCAAAGCGGAAACCGTGATTAATGAATTCATAGAGACAGTAGCAGTATAGCCTTACAACATTCGTTGCGACTTAAAACAAAAAAAAATCCCATTTCACGACACGTACATCATCCAAATTACCTACCAAAACAGCGAAAAAAAAAGATAGAAGCATGATGCTCGACGACACTTTTCAACAGTCAGACAGCGCACACTGAATTGGTGGTGTAGCAGGACATACCCTGTGTGATTCGAACACTAATATTCAATTAGAATTGATTCAACACCATCAAGTTTCGGCGCAACGTACCACGCTCCCGAAGGAACTGGCTAGACAGTTGAATACGACTGAGTCGTATAGTTCCAATAGCAGGCCAGCGCCTATTGCAAAGTCAGATTGAATGAGACATCACATTTTTATGGCGAGAAATGCTTACGTTAACCACTCCGCCGTGGGGGAAGTTAGCAATTGAACAAGAAGCGAGAGGTAAGATTGAATCGTACCAAAGTGCCAATGTGGAGTTGATTAGTCAGCAGGATTCAAGAAACGTATATGATCTGTAACATGAAGGGAGGGGCAGGAAGTTGTAGGGCAAGAAGTCGCCATCAAATCGACTGGAAGCCTGGTCAAATTTGCTCACCAGAAACTCCTTTTTCCTGCCAGTACTGCGGATTGCAGCTGTCGTGCTTACAGCATTGCACATTGAGCAAGTGAAGGCCGCACAATGCCAAAATTCTCCAACCTCATTCCAAACAGTATATACTCTGTCTGCACTCTCACTACCGCTACGCTCCCCGACACATCCTGTTCCCTCCCACTTCCCCTCCCTATGGCGAAAGAAGAACAGAAGAAAAAAGCTGGTATCATGCATAAAGCAAAACGCAACCTCGCTCACTTGAACGAAGACATTCGCTTCCATTCCTTTCTTCACTGCCGCAGCATCCAAACGGTAAAACAGAAATCCCAAGAAAGACCTTCGCTCGCATGCATCGCTCCGTGTACGCCATGTGTTCTGATCCTCCAATGCTAATCCCACCACTCGCATGCTAGTCGTCTCCGGTCGTCGTAGGATTAAGTCGAAATGTGTGAGAAGAAGTACGAAAGGAGTGATTATGAAGAATGTTGAAGATCGGTCGCCTCGGGTTCGTGAGCGCCATCGCGGTTCGTGCTCTCAGATTCAGGTGGGTCGCCCGTATGCTGAATATTCGCCTCGCTTCCGTGCTGAGAAGCGGATGACACATGTGTGTGCATGGCTGCCGCTCCCTAAGACGATGGAATGCGGCTGCGAGGTAGCGCAGAGTACTGAGTGCCCTGCTCGACAGCATCGTTATGGCCATTCTATTGTCCACGTCCGATGTTTTGGCGAGCCTGCGAAATTGTCAGTTGTTGTTCTCCCACCTATGCGCCGAAAAAAATGGGTTGCCACATACCTTCATCATCTCAATCCGCGCCTTGAGATTTTGGGTCACCTCAGCAGCTCTCCGCCAGCTCTCCACGCCGTCACCACCCCCTTGACTGCCCCTCAAAGTGCTAGCGCCATCGCCATTCGGAGTGGCTCGACCACTTGATCCACCTGACAGGGCTCTCGAGCTTGGTCGTTCGATACCTGCACCGGCACCACCTCTTAGCTTATCATCCGAAAAAGTCCTCGGACGGTTCTCCTTACCTTCACCGTTCGAATAACCATTAGAAGCGTCGAGATTACCATACGCGCGCGAGCTCGGAACGCCATAGGTTCTCTGTGTGCCGTAGCTGGGCCGTGGCTGGGGTGGAGGCGAAGCGGGGCCGCTGCCATAGCCATCGACAGGACTGTCGCGACCAGCAGGCGATCGACCCAGTCTGGCAATTTCGCGCTTCAGCCTGTCGATCTCGCGCGAAAGACTGTTGGCGCGATCCTCTGCGGATTCGGCGTCCGACCGAGCTCGTACCAGCTGAGTCTCCTTAGCTTTGATTTGCAATACATCTCGCGTGTGATCTTCAATGAGCTGTGCGTTCTGGACCTGTAGCTCCGAAACTTGTGAAGAGAGCCTCAGCTTCTCGTTGCGGAGCGTCGATGCCTGTTCTCGCACAAGGTCGATTTCTGCCCGAAGATCTGTCAACTCTTGCCGCTCTATCTGGCTCAGTGCTGACGATGTTGATTCTGGTTGTCGTTGTGCTGGCGGTGAGGCTGGCGCAGCAGCTGGCTTGGCTAATGATCTACCTGCAAGACCACGACCAGCACCAGCGCGGGGAGTTGTAGGCACCTGTGGAGGCTCGTCCAGGATAACGCCCTGGCGCTTCGGTGAGGCTGCGCCAGCAGCAGGTGCTTTGCCATACCCGGAGCTCGGTGGTTTGAGCCCTCCCGGAGGTCTGAGTCCACCCGGCGGCTTGACGCCAGGTCGTGTAGTGGGGCGTGGTTGCAAAGGTGCGTCTTCGGTAAGAGGTGGACTAACCGCCTTCGGAGGCGCAGGCTTCTTGACACCACCTGCTGCAGGTCTTCTTGTCCCAAGCGCTGGCTTCTTGCCCGCTGGGGCTGCTGCTGCTGCTTTGGGTGCTGGCGCGGCCTTTGGCTTCCATTTTGCTCGGACCTCTGCAGCATCGCGCATTTCCGTGATCTTTGTCTTGCGGATATCGTCCAAGCCCTCCAGGTGTGCGAGCATGTTGCGATCGCCCATGATCTTCCACAGAATCCCAAGCACTTCAGCGCCAGCATCTCGCAGCGGTGCCGCGCTTTCTGTCAAAAGTTTCTTGCATCCTTCCGCAACTTCTTTCGTCTGCTCCGGTGTTGGTGCATCCCGAGTCGTCTTCAACGCGCGTGCGAGGAATTTGGCGGTGTTCTCTTTGATCTGCGGGTTCTTGTTCTTCAGTGCTTCCAGAATGTCACTTTGGACATCACCAAGGCTGGTGGCGGCAAACACGGCGTCGCAGGCTGCTCCAATCGCGTCGGTGACTGTCGGCTTCTTCTCCTTCAACCGCTCGAGCATCGATGCGAGTATTTGACTTCGGTATTTGCCAAATGACTTCTTTAGACCTTTGGCGAGGGCCTCGACCACGTTTGCCGCGACTGTGACTACTGCAATGTTGGCATCTTTCATGCTTTTCGCGCACCCTCGGATAAGATCGTCGAAAGAGCCTTCCTGGATTGCTGGAACGTTCACCACCGCAAATACTTCGTCCATGACCTCTTTGCGGTCCTTCCACTTGGTGCTGCCTATTCGCTCGTTGAAATCTGCTGGAATCTTCTTCAAAACGTCCACAGCCTCATACTCGGGCTCCAAATCGATTGCATCCTCATCCTCGCCTTCATCTTCTTCGCCACCTGCAGCTGCAGCCGCCTCTGCTTGTCGCTCTTTCGCAGCCTGCTGTGATCGAAGTAGACGTTCCTGCTGTGGTGCTGGCTCTGCTTGTACTGGCTCGAACAGCTTATCCAGATCCTTCTGCTGCACCTCTTTCAGCTCGCCCCAAAAGAGCGGCTTCATGGCCTCGCGCAGCCATCGGTACAACTCAACCGTGAGAGCTTGGGCCTCCGCGCGCACATCCTTGTTCGCATGCCCGTACATCTTAGGCATCAGCTTGAGAACAGGCTTCGGCTCGACGACCTTGCAACCGTATGCATGGTAGATCTCCTTGAGCGCGGATAGTGCTGCAACAATCATCTTCGGCGTCTTGTGTGACAGGAAGGGTAGCAGCTCTTCCACGACCGGATCTGGCTTGTCCAACTCGATCAGGAGCAAGATCGCTTCCAGCGCTGCCGCTTTCGCTGCCGGTCTTCCCGTAAGCCCCTTCTCCACTGCAGGCGCAATTGTCTGATTCCTCGTCTTGCGCGCGCCATCTGCGCCCGCTGCATTCAGAAATTCATTGTATGCCACCAGCGCCTCCTGCTGTGCTGCAGCATTCGCGTCGCCCACTGCGCCCTTCCATATCCCGCTGTCGAAGGTGAAGTCCTTGACGATGGCGTCCGTCGGCTGCGCTGTCTTGAACTCCTTCGCGGCAATTTCGTAGCCGCCCTTTCGAGCCTTCCAATTCTTGTGCTGGAACTGCTCAATCAGCGGCAGCTGTGAGAAATCCTCCTGGTCACCCATGCTGGGCTGAAGGTGGGCGGATTAAATTATGTTGTGTTCCGTATGCGCCGGTGTGGTGGAAGTCGCTGGTGGTGCATGTGGGGGTGACTCGTCTTTTGGCTGCGGTGCGAATTGCTGCCTGACCAAGGGGAGGGATGTCGCTGAGTCGCAGAGTCCGTTCCGAGGTCGTTCCGGGGACGTGGTATCGTGAGCGACTCCTTGCGACAGAGTCATGCACAACGCGTGGTATAGGAGGAGGTGCCGCTGGGCTGTGACTTTCTCGGAGCTTGTTTACCTCGTATTGACGACAGTTGCCCTGGCACATGATTTAGCGCCGAAAAGGCTTGGCACGAGCCAAACACAGCAGAGCCGCATTGACAACTTCCCCGCCAACAACCCCAAACTCACCAACGCGATGGCTGGATCTAGAGATCGCTCATTTTTGCCCGTCATACATGCAACAGATGAGTTCGTGGTCTCTCGCAGTGTCATTTGATATGCATCACTCACCAGGAGCACAGCTTCCCGTATGGACCGGCTGCTGATCAGTACTACGGGTTGTATCTGCCCAATGACGATCGGCCTCATGGGTACCTCTTATCAGAGGTAGTGCAAAAGATGCCATGGACTGCTAGATTCCATGTCCAGCACGAGCATCCGCGTCGTGTCACCGTCCTGGACTCTTCAAACGGTGCGAACACAGCAGAAGCCGTCAATACTGCTTTCCAGGAAGTCATCACACCAGCTATTGACCAAAGACTATTCCACGTGTTCAATGGTCAGCACAGTGAGCCCTTTGCGATCGCAGGCGCCAGGTATGACGGGCAGGTCAAGATCGAACGCTTCGCCACGCCACTATTTGGCATCACCACTCGTGGCGCACACATGATTGCCTACACAAGCACAGACAGTGGCATGAAGCTCTGGATCTCTAGAAGAGCCAAGCACCTGTACATCTGTCCAGACATGCTAGACTCGACAGTGGCAGGTGGCGTGAAATCAGGTGTATCACCGTTTCAGACCATCATCGAGGAGTCAGACGAAGAAGCTTCGCTGCCAGCAGACCTGATCCAAAAATTAGCCAAATGCCGTGGCGTTGTCTCTCACATGAGCACGACCGGAAGTCTCTTTCCTGGAGAAAAAGGTCTAGTATGCCCTGACTACGTCTACGTGTATGACATTGAACTGCCAGCAGACGTGATCCCAAGGCCGCACGACGACGAAGTCAGCGCGTTCTACTTGATGGACATCAACGAGGCGCAGGAGGCTCTGCTAAGGGGCGACTTCAAGCCTGATGCTGGCGCAGTCGTAGTCGAATTTCTGATCAGACATGGTATAATCACTCCGGAGAATGAGCCCAATTTCGTGGAGATCAATATGCGGCTTCACCGTCGGCTGCCGTTCAGGACTGGATAAGCTGCGTCGCAGATCGCTAAACGACCACGCCATTCCGGCACCTGCACAAGCCGTGTATCCAGATCTGTTGTCATGGGTACCTCTCTGGGTAGGCAAAGTGAACCTTTCGGGCTCTCAGGTCAGGCAGTCGTGCCGTGGCTCAGTACCATACAACGCAACATGGAGGATAACGAGCCCGTCATTCGCATACGTTTCCTGCGTCTCATGAGCTAGGTCTTGAGCGCAACCATGACACGACGCGACTTCATGAATACGCTATACGTTTGTTTGCGGCAGTTCACCCAGATGTTAGCACCATGCGATCAAAGAGCCGGCACAGAACGCGCGAACCAAACGAGCTGCCCGTGTGCAATGCCATCATCGGCCTTTCACGTGGTGCAGGTTACAGATTCTCGACCACGAGCTCGTCTGCGATGTAACAACCGAAGTCTCGGACAAACGAGCTCCACATTTCCAAGGCTTCGGAAGCACTTCCACACTCGGACTCGGCTTCTCGCTTGAGGTCTTCGACCAAGCCACACACGTTCAAGGATACAAATTCTACGGATAACGACTGCGAAACGCGCGAATCACGTCCTGAGCAGCCCTGATTGCATTGTTGCGACCCTCATTGCACTACCGAATGAGGCAGTTCCCTCGCTCCTTCCCGTTTCCCGAGCTCCACTTCTTCACGATATGGCCAGTCGCTCTCATGCAGTGGTCCACCTGCCAAAGCGAGATGAAGACACAGTGGAGCATGAGTTTCGTCTTGACAGCGAGAGCGCCTGATGCAACAATATACTCGCTACTGTAGGCCGCGCAATGGAAAACATGGCTGGGTCTGTCCGGGCAAGGCTTTCGAGCGCAAGATGCATAAGAATGCTTGGTTCGACCAGCAGCCACTTGATTCCGAAGCAACCACACCTTCCTTAGACTTCTCTACATTCATTAAAAATGCTTTCGTTGCCCATTCTCGCTCTGGCGCTGGCCGCCAGCCCTCTATCCTTGGCGCAATCTGTCGTCGGCGAAGCACCTGGTTTCGCGGCAGGTACCACTGGTGGAGCTGCAGGCAAGACCGTCACGCCTACATCAACTGACGAGCTGGTCGACTATCTGACCTCGAAGGATGCGCTCACCATTGTCCTTACCAAGACCTTTGACTTTACCGGAACGGAGGGAACCAAGACTGAGACGGGTTGTGCTCCTTGGGGAACCGGCGCTGGTTGCCAGCTTGCAATCAATGCCAATGACTGGTGCGGAGACTACCAGAGCGGTGCAGGCGCGGTCAAGGTGACTTACGATGTCGCTGGTACATCGGCCATTAAGGTCGGAAGCAATAAAAGCATCATCGGCTCAGGCTCCTCCGGTGTGATCAAGGGCAAAGGTCTTTCGCTCTCCGGCGGCGCCGAGAATGTCATCATCCAAAACATTCAAATCACTGAGCTCAACCCCAAGTATGTGTGGGGTGGAGATGCCATCACTCTCAACGGCTGCTCAAACGTCTGGATCGATCACGTCACAGTAAGTTTTCCTTCATTTCTTCCAGTCACTACAAAGCGATCTAACTCGTCGTGTAGATCAACAACATCGGACGCATGATGCTGGTTGCCGGCTACGAAACCAACACCGGCATCGCCATCACCAACAACAACTTCGATGGCCAGACCAAATATTCCGCCAGCTGCAACGGCGAACACTACTGGGGACTCTTCCTCACCGGGGAGAACGATCAAATCACCCTCAAGGGCAACCACATTCACCACACCTCCGGTCGCTCGCCAAAGGTCGACAAGAACACTCTTCTCCACGCCGTCAACAACTACTGGTCCGATAACTCCGGCCACGCGTTCGAAGGTTCTTCCAGCTATGTCTTGGTCGAGGGAAGTGTTTTCGACAACGTCAAGGCTGCCGAGCAGGACTTTGCAGGAAAGCTGTTCGCTGCGAATGACAAGAGCGCGGCAAGCAAGTGCAGTAGCGGGCTGAAGAGAACTTGCGCTGTGAACTCTTTCTCGGAGTCTGGCGAATTGGCTGGTAGCGACTCGGGCGTCTGAGCAAGTTCTCGGGCTTGACTATCGCGAAGGCGGATGCGGATGTGCAGGCTGTGCCGGATAATGCTGGTGTTGGAAAGTTGAGTGGTGGGAGTACGAAGAATGCGACGAAGGTGAGGAGGTCGATTTTGGAGAGGAGAGCGTGGTTGTAGATTTTGTGAGCTGGTCTCGTAGTAGGGGGCAGGTGCTTGCCGCTCTCGGGCTTCACTTGGGGAAGTCGCGCTAGTGGGATAAGGGTTCGCGCGTCGAGCGCGTCGTGGCTGTTGTTGCCTGAACGTAGATGAGGCAATCGCAACTTCGCATTTCCCACGACTTCGACTTCGACCACTCACTGCCTGACTTGACACTGACAACAGCGCACCACCACGCCCACTTGAGCAGCACGATGGCGAAACCGTCTTACGACCAGCTCGAAGAGCAACTCAAGGCCGCGCAGGAAAAAGCCGATGCCGCCACGGAGGAAGTTGCTGCTGTGCACGGACATCTCGAAGCCGCTCGTCGTGTGCTGAGAATTCACGACGCCCTTCCAGGTATGATACACAAGACCCCATAACGGAACAGTGCACCTAATCTTGGCCACAGCCCTTCCCAAGGCTACTCTGTTGTTTACAATGAAGGATGTCACCGATGCTGCAGCCGTCTTCGCGGAGCAGCTGGACGGCATCAGCCAGCGTGAGTCCGGCGAAATCGACGAGTTGATCTTTTTCAAGACTATCACGGATGCCTTGGAGACTTCGCTCTGCTGGCCGAATTACCGGATGACGGCCCCGATCTTGCCATCGAGAAAGTCATTGAATGTGCAGAGCAAGAACTTGAGGAACGCTATTGCGGATCTGATTCCATCGGACCACTCAGAAAATACGATTACGTCGCGCTTGCAGCTGTGTGCATTAAGGCCGATGGTCACCGTGTTGACGACCTCAACGAATCATACGACCCGCGGCCCGACATCGATGTATTCGTGGAGTCAAAGACCGACCTGCTCCCTACCGTCGAGAAAATTGTTTATCGCAAGCGTTCGAAGAATGTCAAAGCCCTGCCGGCCGCAACGGTGCGACGTGAAACAGCGAAGGATGCTGGAACGAAGCGTGTTGCCAAAGCTGTCTTCAAGAAGGTCTGGTTCCAACAGACCTTGAAGTTCTTACACGAGTTGGAGCGGAAGAAGATCGCAGAGTTCCTGGTGCCACTAGTTGCCGAAGACGCGTTGCCGGTGGAACTCATGGACATGATATGTGCGTTCTGCTATGATGGGGATTACATTGCGCAGGCACCGTCTATTGCCGCGCAGAATGCGCCAAAGGCCAGTTCCAGAAGATGATGTCGGAAATGGCGAGTCTGGTCATGGGAAAGACGTCTTGGGATGGGCAGAATGTTGAGGTGGTACTGTCGTTGACACGATATACATCGCCAAGCGCATCATGCCTGGAGGACGGCGCGAGTAGGTGTTCAATGCCACATTGATGAACAGTGTCTGCCGTGGTTTAGGGCGCTGGTCAACAACACCAAAGGTCTGGACCTTGCGTTACACAGCATACATTTGTGTCACTCGAGCTAGGCAGATTCAGGAATACGCGAACATGACGCGCCATTGCTGCCTGAAGATGTCTTCGTTATTGAGTGTTTATCCTCCGCGTTTGGTCATCTTGATTTGTCTTGCTCTCGCGACCACTAATTGTACTGCTTAAGCCGTCACATTCGATTCAATGTCGAAGCCTACTTACGAAGAGCTCACAGAGTAACTCAGGAAAGCGATCGAGAGAACAAATACAGCGGAGCGAAAGGCCGAGAGTGCTGTGGAGCAGGCGCGCACAGTAGAAGGGCACATCCAAGCCATCTTCCAAAAACTGCAAGCTAGCAACTTGCTTCTCTGTACACATGCAGATCCGAATTCTCGGGCATGAACCATTATACTGACACTCATTCTAGTGCTCCCACGAGCTCCGATGCAGTTCATGCTGAAAGATATTCCCGACCGTGCCCAAGTCTTCGCGAAACAAGTACGCAGCTACGAACAAGAACGCGGTAATTCCATCTGGGCCAACAATAGACGCAAATGTCTCGGCAACCTCGTTATTCTGTCTCAATTTACCCCCGACGGAGTCAGTCCTGCAGTCACCCAAGCCACAATATGGGCATCGCGAGAACTTCGATCCCACTATGACAGTAGCCCAGTGAAAAGGCTAGTCGAGCTGGACCACATTTTACTGGCAGAGCTTTGCACAATGTAGAATCAGAGATGTACCAACGAAACCTACAATCTTCAACTCGACATTGGAGTCCTACTGCAGGTGAGACCAGAACTCTTGCCTAAGTTCAAACGCCGCTTGAAACGACATATGCGAAGGCTAGGCTACCCGCGGGAGATCGCAGGCATGGGACAACTTCTTAGCGAAGGAGCTGCTCTGTTGTTCTTGCGGAAAATCTGGTTCCCGCAGACCTTGAACCTTTTGCGCAGTGTTGGAATGAAAAGGCTCACTAATTTCCTCGTGCCGATGATTGTCAGGCACAAGTTACCGGTGGAGCTCATGGATACGGTTGCTGAATATTATTATGATGCGGGTGTCATCGCCAGGGCGTCGAGTATCGCCAAACCGACTGTGAAGAAATATCGTTCCAGCAGGTGTAAAAGTTTGAGTGGAATGAGGGCTGCATCTGGATCAGTAGTAGTTGAACATTCGTTTCCTCGGTTTGAAGCCTCGCCCACTTCAACATAATATTACTTTGATACAACGGTGATTGTTGCCTTGAGTAATGGCTGGTGAAACTGATCAAGTACTGGTCTCAAACCATCCGGTGGCGAACAAAGTGCTGAGCTGGTCTTGGTCTAGGCTCTAGTGTCGCACAGTATCCACTTGTGTTACTCGAGCAAGGCGAACGCAGAAAAACACGAGCATGGCGCGTGGTTGTTGCCTGGAGAAAATTGGTGCCAGCAACATTCCATGTGGGACTACATTTGGCTTTTCTTTGCATAACAAATGACCACAAACGCGAAGACAGTTCAATGGCAGAACTGACTTGCCAACAGCTCAAAGAGCTACTCGATGCAGCGGACAGAAGGACAGATGCTGTCTCCAAAGAGCTGGCAACTGCCAAGGGGCATCTCAAAAATGTCCTCCAGGTGCTCAAAGCTCGCGAAATGCTTCTCAGTATGTGTGGAACACAACTCGAGGAGAACATCATTACTGACTCTGCAATCAGTCCTGCCAATGGCTACTGTGCTATACATCCTGAATGACACCAGAGAACCAGCGAAAATGTTCCAGCGCCGAATGGAAGACGCCCTGCGATACGAATTTGCATGGCCATTCCAAGACGTCGAAGAGAATGATACCGAGATAGATAATCCCAACAGGTACCGCGACACACGTTCAGATGGCGAGCTTTGGTTCAAAGATCGTCAGCAATACTTCGAGCATCTCGCTATCCTGTCTCGACTCGAACCAAGTGGTGTAGCATTCGCAATCGAAAAAGCAATTCTGTGCGCTATGAAGGAATTTGATGGTTATTGGCCCTCCAGAGACAACGGCAATCTTCGAAATATCGACTAATTCACCCTCTAGGTCGTGGGTAGGGAAGTCCGGCGGAACCGCAGCTTGGAATTGGACAAAGACCGTTTGCCGCTTGGGGGTACACGAAAATCTTACACCGGGCTGATCAACGACTGGCCAAGGGACATGGCTGACTGGAGCATTGAGTACTTGATGGAAGTCGTGCAAGGCAAATGCCGGAGAACGAATTCAATTCTGGACGCTCGAATGGAGGAGTTGAAGCACCTTCTAATGCATGAAACCGATCACCAAGCTGTTGTACGAAGAATTTGGTTCCCACTGACTCGGCGACATCTGCGCGAGATCCATCGAAAACGAATCACTGAATTCCTCATGCCGCGTATTGCAGGCGATGTCTTGCCAGTGGAGCTTCAAGATGCAATTTCTGGATTTATTTATGATGCAGACTTTGTTCAACGGGCGCCGATTGTCGCGAATGAGAATGCTCCGACGAGAGGACTGATGGAGGAACGCGGTATGAGTGGTCCATTGGCATAGTCTTGTGGTTGATCGATCACTATGGCTTGACATGGACGAGGAAAAGGGAGTCGCAGGAGATGGCTGTAGTTCGGTAGACGCCATGAAGGCAGAGTAGTAGAAGACAACCTGAAACGGAATGAGTAATCCGAGAGTCTGGAGATGGAGCAGGCACGCTCTCAAGGTGTGGCATAAACCATGAACTAGTTGGTCTCCTGTCAGAGCATTTCTCCGCGATTGGCTCAATGGGGTTTCAGTCGCTCAATAATGCTTTGTTACACAAGCTCCACTTGTGCAACCCACTCTGCGCGAGTACAGGGATACGCGATATCAGCGCGTCGTTGCTGCCTATCCGAGTCTGAGGATATATCAATTTCTTCACGCGGCTTCGACTGTACTTCAAGTCCATCCTTTCCTGGTATACATTCGACTCCCCTGGACCTGAGACTCATGGAGTATCACCCTCAGATCGATGACGAGAAGGCAGAAGCTGCAGACTACGAAGCAGCAGAAGCCGTACGCGAGCAACCTGTCGCGAAGAAACATCTCCAGGAGATTCTCAACGTGCTCAAGACTGGCCGACTACTTCACGGTACGATGCCAAAGTATTTGAGTCCACGCACCTGTTATTGATGAACTGTATAGGACTGCCCGAGGCCACCTTGTCGTTCCTTCTGAGCGTGGCTTCGGAGCCCGCAAAAGACAGGGCGAAGATCGCTGCAGAAGACGCTGCCGAAACGAGAAAGCACCTCAAAGTTGTGCTTGATCTGTTCAGGGCTCGAAACATAATGGTGCACATCAGTACGAGACACGGTGGATATTGGCATCGTACAATCTGACATTCGCGATAGATGTGCCCCTCGGTACCATGTGGTTCATTGAGAAAATGAATTCGCAACCACCGAAGGAAAGCTTAGGAAGGTCGCTTACTGAGGTGGCCATGAAGCAAGAGCATCTCAACAACATTCTCACTCTGCTCACACGACGCAACCTCTTACTAAGTAAGTGGCACGCAGTCATCGAATGTCCACAGGCGCACGAATGCTGACACTTGGTGTGAAGAGCTGCCAGATGCTACCACTCTGTTCATGCTGAAGCACACGCCAAATGCCGTGAACACCATTCATCAACAAATGGACGGCGATGATTACGGGAACGAAGGATACGGAGAGCGCTATTCCGACGACCGCGACGCATACCTCCGTAATCTCGTTCTCATGTCTCGGTTGCCCGGGGGCGCAGACACTGCTTTTGAACTGGCGACCCAGTGCGCAGTGCCCGAGATGTGGGGATACGGTGACACCACATGCAACGGATATCTCCAAAGACTCGATCATTTTGCGCTGGGGATTGTGTGTGAAGAATTCCGTCATGATCCAATGCTTGAGGATGATGGAACTTGCCACCTGAAAAGCTACGTTGACGTGATCCTTCGCGAGCCCCCTTGGGAGGAATTTGCGTGGGACTCTGTCAAAGAACTTATGCAAGAAGTGCAAGGAAATACACGCAGATGGCGCAAGTGGCCAGACGCCCGGCGGGAGGCATTGAAACATCTATTGCACGAACATGACGCTGAATCTGTCGCGAGGAGAGTCTGGTTCTCGTTGACCCTGAGATATTTGTACGCTATTCATCTGAAGCGGGTGGCCAACTTCCTGATACCAAGGATCGCGGGGCATCTACTGCCGGTCGAACTGCAGGATACGATCGCGACCTTCTATTACGACGAAGAATTCTTCTTGGAGGTGCCAATCATAGCGCAGAAAAATGCTCCAACAACGTCTCTCGTCAAAGAAGAGGTGGAGGATCCTGAGAACGTGGATGGTGGACATACCTTGACGGAAGAAAGTGGAAGCGACGATACCGAACTTTGACGGGCATGTGGGATAGCGAATCTTGTGCTGGCGAGGAGCATCTCAGATCAATTATTTGCATCACCAACGAAGACGCTAGGGAGGCAATGTGCGGAGGCCAAACGGCGGCTAATCTCGTCTGTCCTGGAAGGTACCGCACGCATTGCAATCCAAAAACCACTTCTGCGTATCATGTTTGCTCTTGCGACCCAGCCCTGATTTGAAAAGCACGATGCCCTGGGCCAGAGGGATGATGTGGTTTGAGTTGTTTGAAGTCGCCCACCCAAGTGACGAAGTCTCATAGAAGTTCCCGATCCGACATGCCATCATCTTCCTCTCCATTCTCCTTTCCCTCCTCATCCCAATTCGTAATTACGACCCATCGAATCTTCTGCGTAAGCTTCTCCTCCCTATCCTCCGGCAACTTCTTCTCCTCCTTGAACTGTTTCAGTACAACCTCTTCCAACCTCTTCCGTCGCCTCTCCATGTTCTTCCTCAACTCTTTCTCCGTCTTTTCAAAATCTTTTTGAACTTTCTTCTCCTTCCTCTCATCACCAGCCGCCTCTGCAAGTTCATGCTCTTTCCTCAATTTCATGTCGTCGAAGTGCATCACCATTGTCCGCAAATCCTCCACAGCCTTGTCAATCGCTTCCTTAGCTTCTCTGATTTTCGCTTCCTGTTTCTTTGCCGCGCTGCTTCGCTTTCGAATATCCTTCTTGTGCTGTCGCTTCGTCATTCGCTGAGCTCGCGCGGCAGACATCTTGCTCAGGATTGTCTCAGGAAGCACAAGTGCGGGCACATCGAAATCCAGAGGAGCGACATAACCTTGTAAAGCTTCCATCCTTCGCGTACAAGAGTTCTTATCAGACAATAACGAAACGCTCTTCTCATTCGTAGCCTCTTTGTCTTTTTCGCAAACAGCAGCCGCATCAAGTTGAGCCTCCCAATTCAGCGCTGCCAATTTCAATTCACCCTCAGGGAACCCGATTGCCTCCAACATCTCCTTCGTACCACAGACTTCCGCGTGCAATCCCAATGGATGAAACAA
This sequence comes from Cercospora cf. sigesbeckiae, assembly GCA_005356805.1. Lineage (NCBI taxonomy): Eukaryota > Fungi > Ascomycota > Dothideomycetes > Mycosphaerellales > Mycosphaerellaceae > Cercospora > Cercospora cf. sigesbeckiae. The sequence goes on along the minus strand of RQIF01000038.1, from coordinate 70,758 downwards.
TTCAGCGTTGGAATTCTTTAAAAAAGTCTTCGACCGGTAATAAGATGTCGCCGCACTGCTCAGTTGCGCTGCGACTTCTATGCCTGTGCCAAGGATCATGGCTTCGACTGGACCAGTGCAGCCAATGGCAAAGCCCACCATATCGACGGCTTCGAAAGCATAATGGGCGACCCAAGATTCGTTCAAGCCATCGATGAAAGAGAGGAAATCGGAGTGGGAGATGCCATGTTGTGCTAGATCAGGTGCGTAGGCTCGAACGAAGGGGCTGTAATACGGGCCTCGGAAGGATCTGGTAGTCTGTGGGATGACAATTGGGAACTGCAGTGCCGGGCGAGATAATTTTGATGAAGTGCCCCGAGAGGAGCAAGATCGCAAAAGTTCGAGTTCATACTCGTCGCTGCGGATGAGACTTTCGAAGGCAGTTCTTTCTTGTTGGTAGGCGTGTTGACTCGGACACTCGGTGTAAGGAGGCGGCGGCTCAGCTGGGAAGGCTGTCCGAGCTTGTATGGTGCCTGAAGTCTGTCCACTGTAGGCAAAGTGAGGCTGAATGTTTGGCATGCTCATTTTCGTGGGAAGAAACGCTGCTTGTAAACTTTGTGAAGCCAGCAGAGCTGCTATCGATGGGGGCGATGTATTCGCAGCATCACACGCTTGCGCATCATAGTCATTTCCCTTCATTTTTCATCGCATGAGGATGAGAGTCTTCGTTAGTATTATAGCAAGTTCACACTGCAACATCGATGGCTGTGTTGGAACGTTGGTCCTCAAGCGAAGACCCAAAAGCCGCGTGGCCATGTAGAGTAAATGCAAAACTTGCAGCTTGTCAAAGCTTGAGCATTGCTTCGCCCTGTAGTCGGTGAGGAACATTGCTGTGAAGTATAGGTCTGGCTGGCCAACGGATCCTCGGTGCAAGCCGATGAGTCCTCGCGTTCCGCGCTCTCCAGGGACGTAGCTCCGCGCTCTCCTCGAGAAGCTTGTTACCGCTTGATTCAGATCCCATTATCGCGAATTGCTGTCTCTCGATAAAGCCGATCGGAATACGTCGACCCGTACTTGCAGCCTGACAGTCGTTGCTGTTAACGAACCCCGGAAAGTGGCTTGAAGACCATCCCAGCGTCTGTACTTGAGCATGATGCATTGCGCGACGGCCCAGCAGGTGAGCAATACTGAGTCCAGAGTCTGATCAGCATCGAAGCATGCCAGACGTAGAGGGAAACGGAAACCGATGCAATGAGCAAGCGTGAGCTGCTGCATTCTTTTGATGGGTCTTCGAATTAGCAGTGTGGAACTGAGACATCTCCACAGAAGCGGCCGAGCCGAGCCTTATTGTCGCAGCGTCCGATGCTCCAGCGCAAAATACAAACAGAAAGTCGGTATACCGAGAGTCTGATGTGGACAATTGCGAGAGCTACATAGTGAAGTCGCGCGGGGCCATTTGTCAGTGACACCATCTTGGAACGGATTGGAACATATACGAGGTGGTCAGACCGGGAACCCCGGATGTGAGGCAGGCGAGTATAAAGCTTACCTCTTCGCAACACTACTCTTGCTAGGACAATTGCTACTGCCAAACTGGATTTCAGTACTCTAGCAGTTTCCTCGCCATGGTGAATTCTCATGCCATCTTGAAAGCTTTGGCTGGCACATATGCCCTCATCAACACGACGACGTAAGTAAGACAAAACAAACCTTCGAATTACCCAAGCCGGATCATATGCTTACCTTGCGCATCGTCAGTCTATACAATGGTGTCCCAGGAAAGGATACTGAGTTCGGCGCAAACCCCGCGGGCCAGTTGATATACACCGAATCGGGCTATGTCTCGGTCGTGATCACAGACGGTGCGTAATCCTCTTCTCGCTGCTCACTGCGAGAGGATTTCTGACATCGACCTAGCTGCAAACACGACTTTGTCTTTCGCCGGACCCTTCTACATCGATACTGACGTTCCATCGAATAAGGTCTGTTCCTACCCCGCATACAGCTCTTGACTTGCTTGGTACTCACTGCGTCTAGACTGCAGGTCAGCTCTTCTATGGTCCCATCGTAGCATCCGACTACCCCGGTCTAATAGGGAGCAAAGAGCATACGAAGTACGATGTCGTAGTCTCCGACGGAAGGATTGGTTTTCCGCATGGAACGAGAATTCTGAGTACACAAAGCCTCGGGCATAATGGGACAGAAGAGCTTGCTGTGTGGAGAAGTATCGACTAGCGATAGTAAAGTATGTTGCAGTCTTGTTAAGGCCCAGCGTGTGCAATAGTCACCATATTGTTCGTCATCGTCCTTGTGTACCAGTACACGAGGAACTGGGGGAGGAAAGTTTCGACGCGGGCCAACGTGGCCAAGGGAGCACTGACAGAATGGTCCTCCGATGTTTCTGCAGCTGGTATACTGAACTTCACTCTCCGGTACATATGTAGATGTTTCTCCTCTGGAGTAAGAAAGCTGGCAGCTCTAAAGCAATGTCGATCGCCGAACGACTCATGCGAACCATGATGCTAAAGCTTACTTCGAAGGTTGGCACTCATCCTTGCGGCGGATCAGGCAGAGACTGTAAGCGCGCTCTGCCGCGGGGAAATTTGATTCTGCTTGACATCTGCCAAAAAACCAGTGCTTCAGAAGATGTCCATGTGAGCAGTGTATTCCAGCACCGCCGAGTCATCGCGGTGGACAATAGCAATTCCGAGAGACCCTTTAGCGGGGACGGCCAGATCGGTTCTATGCACGAGCCGGGTATAATGAGATTTCAGTGGCCGGGACAAGGAACAGAACTGCGGATGTCCCAGGGAGCCTTGAAAGCGTAAGGCCAACGTGATCTCGTGGGGTTAGTATAAGATGTAAGGACCACGGAGTCTTTTCCGTTTGCCTTTCCAGTCTCCAAATGGAGCCTTATACTCAGTATGCGTCGACGAACATCCAGCCCGATTGAAGTGGGAAGTAGAAGCGAAGTGAAGGCACAGAAGGGAAAGAAAGCAGGACGAGTGAGGTGTCGAAGCGATCTGTACAGTCAGCCCAGCCAAGCGCGGGATCTCGCCAAAGTCACCGTGTAAGTTCCACTTCTCCACCGTGGCTTCCACACTCTTCTCTATTCGTCTACCTCCACGAGCCTGCTGACATTCTCGCAATACAGCATCACCGCCGTCGCCATGGAAGCCCGAATCGATCGCGATCAGTATCTCCAACAACTGAAATCCTCTTCTCGCCTGCCGCAGCAGACCTGGTACGAATGGTTCTGGGGACTGAAGCCGAAAGGTGGTCCGGCCAATCCGACCGATGCCGCCAGCAATGAAGCTGTGAAGAATGCGTTCGTGCAGATGCTCGATCAGACGGAGCCGCCGGCTGTGTTCAAACCGAGTGAGGTGGCTCTACAGTTGAATGATGAGCAGTTGGCGGAGCTGGGATACGAGAAGTGGGAGGAAGTGCTGCCTGCTGTGTACGAGCTGGCTTTTGAAATGAGGGAATTTGGCGACTGCGAGATTCTGAGAAAGGGACAAGTCTTGCCTGAGAGTGCGACTATCGCGGACTTGGATGGCCCGATTCGAATCAGGAGGGTTGTTATGTGAAGCTGTGGATTTGCAAAAGAAGGCAGAACAAAACATACACCACGCCGTGGCAGATATGGTGGAGCAGCGTCGGCAGCATACCGTTGGAAGCAAATGGCAAAGCTGTGCCCAATGGCTACAGAAAATAGCAAGAATCCACGACATTCAACATGCTATGCTAGCACTCTGTGAGTCCTGCTTCCAAAAGACTTATGTCTGAACCACGCCAATCCAGGTCGTATCTTGGGGAGAGCAGCAGCCCATCGAGGAGGCAATGGCAGCATAAGGATGGCCTATCATAACACCCTACGGGCCTGGAGGATATATCAAGCGCAACGGAGCCATGGAGGCTGGAGCCTACCTTTTCAGCCGTCAGCTGTGTTCTGGGCGTTCTTGCTCGTCGACGGGCGGTGCATCATGAACATCATGCTTATTCTGCGGCATTGGGATGATGCCTGCAGTGAAAGATGCTGTGTCGCGCGACATTCGACATGTAACCTGCAGTCTACATGTCCAGACTACATCCACATGGCTGGTGCGGGGCAAATCCGCGACGCGATACCTCAAGCATCGCCTAGAATGGCCAATTCTCAACACGCTAATGAAGCTCAGAAACAATTTCTCTCAACCTCATCTTCACCCACACCACGTACGATTCCATCAAAACAACATGACTAGCATCAAGTTCTGTTCATAGGCGAACGTCTTCAATCAATAGCTGCCACCATGGGCACGGCCACCATAGTCCAGGACGGTGTGGCAAATACATCACAACCAAAAGCCTCGGATCGCAACGATGTTCATGCACTACCCGCAACCTCAAGCGAAGTGTCTCTCGGCGACGAGGCACGCGAGTATGATGCATCTCTAGAACACAAAGTTCTTCGTAAGATCGATCTCTTCTTGATGCCTGCTATGGTCATCGGCTATGGACTCGTGTACTACGATAAAGCAATTCTCGGCAGCGCAGCACTGTTCGGTATGACCACCGACCTCAGCCTTGCTCTCACCGACAGAAGCACAACACCACCTACAGTAGATACCTCGCGCCTATCATGGGCCACGTCAGTTTTCTACTTTGGCCAACTCGTCGGCTCCTACCCGATGACCTACCTTCTCCAAAGACTCAACCTACGCTGGACACTTGGACCAATGGTCATGATGTGGGCTGTGGTCTGCGCCGCTACAGCAGGTGTCACATCATGGCAAGGCCTCATCGTCATTCGCTTCTTCCTTGGCTTTACTGAGTCTATCGTGCCTACATCCTTCATGATCATCGTCTCTGGCTACTACACGCAACGCGAACAAGCTTTGCGTCAGTCATGGTGGTTCTCTGGCACAGGTTGGTTCACAGTCATCGGCAGCGCTCTCAATTACGGCTTTGCCCAGATTGAAGGCGGAGCTCTCACACCTTGGCAATACATCTACGTCCTCGCCGGAGGTCTCACATTCCTCTTTGGCATCTGGTGCTTCTTTCTCCCGGATGCTCCGCACACAGCTTGGTATCTCACTCCAGCCGAACGCATCGTCGCCGTCGAACGTCTCCGAAAAGGCCAAACCGGCACCCGCCACCTCACTCATGGCATCAAGAAATCCCAGATCAAGGAATCTCTCCTTGATCCCAAAGTCTGGCTCGTTTCCCTCATCATGGCCTCAGCGTACACTGTCAATGGCGCCGTTTCTGGTTTCGGTCCTCTAATCGTCTCCACGTTCGGCTACACTCCTCTCGAATCCATCCTCTTCCAGTTTCCTCTGGGTGCAATCTGCGCCGTTGGTATACCTTTGGCCGGCTACCTTGCCTCGCGCTTCAAAAATATTCGAATCATTCTTCTCTTACTCTGCACCCTCCCTGTCATCGCCGGCTTCATCACCATCTGGCAATCCTCCTGGGGCGTTCGACCCGTTGCGCCTGTGGTAGGATACTCACTCATCGGCTTCTTCGGTCCCGTCGTGAGTCTCACTGTAACACTCGGCGCCGGCAACGTTGCAGGAGAAACAAAGAAGAGTTTCATGGCCAGTGCTGTCTTTGTGGCATACTGTATTGGCAATATTGTTGGGCCACAAATGATTCGAAGTCAGACGAGGGCGCAGCATTATCCCGAGCTGTGGGCGGGGTTGATTGGATGCTATGGAGTCACGATTCTGGCGGCCGTCGCTTTGTACTGGGTACTCTGGAAAGAGGATCGAAGAAGGGATCAATTGGGATTGGATGATGAGAAGGAGAAGGAAAGATTGGGGTTTAGGGATTTGACGGATAAGGAGAATTTACACTTTAGGTATGTTCTGTAGGCTGCGGAGACAATTTGTGAAAATGCAAGTATCTCGCTATCTTCAAATACGGCTGGCTGCCCATGTAGCGGTCTTCGACACAGGCATGCTCTGGCGATAGCAGGTCCTGAGCATGAGTATGATCGGCAGCAGAACCCTTTCGTTATGAAGCACTGGAGCATCACTGGTTCATGGTTCTGAGAATCACCCTGCAGGCTTGTACGCGCGCTTGCTGCAGGGCTTGGTATTTGTTGCTTAACAGCAGCCAACGGTCATCGTACCGTATCTGTGTTCGCGTCACTTTCGTGCTCTCTTTGGAAAGTCAAAAATGCCAAGACTCCGCTTCCACTTACCTTGAACTTCACGCGTTCCAACTTCAACTCTTCTTCCTTTCTTCTTGATCCTCGGTGGAAATCGCCGCGGTGCCAACGTCGCAAGCGACTAGAAGGACTGAGGATCATGAGAGGCTTCACTTCTTCCGACCGCCACGAAAAGCCAACCAAGCCTGCCGTCATGCCGCGAAGAACGGGCCAGCGACGTCTATTCAAGTACCCGACGCGGCCTTTCGCACAAGCTTCGTGCCATCGCAAGAGGCGCTCATAGCTAGTAGATGGTGCTAGTTATCGAAGATACTCAGCCTGACTACGTGAACTTAGTGCATCCTCTTCTAAGCTACGTCGAGCTCTCGTTCCCAGTTATCTCGTATAGTTGCAAGTCTACGTACAAGGCTAGAACGGGCATTGCAATGCGATCCCCCCTTGCTCTCATCCTGAGTTAACCCTCGTCCTTGCCCGAAGAGCTTATGCTACGCCATTGAACGCAAGCCTGTTTGGGCTTCCTGACACATCCGTAATCACATCTTTGGTGGAGAGGTCGATAATGCGGTTACACAGCTCAGTACCGCTTCGCTCTCCTTCCAAAGCAAGCAAGTACGCTCCGAGTCCAGCAACATGAGGCGCTGCCATGCTCGTCCCACTAATGGTGTTAGTAGCATCGATGCCCCCCTTCCAAGCGGATAGGACATCGACACCTGGAGCATGGATATCAATCCCTGCTCCATAGTTAGAGAAGCCAGCTCGGGCGTCTTTCGCGTCCGTAGCTCCAACGGAGCACACCACCGGGACATTAGCAGGTGCCATGAACTCTACAGGAATGTTGAAGTTGCCCGCTGCCACTGACACGAAGACTCCAGCATTGGCAAGCGCCGCGGCAGCTTCTTCGAGCAAGTTGGTACCACCAAAGATAGTCACCGCGCCTAGAGACATGCTGACTACTGATTTGCCGAAACGACTCTTGGACGTAACGTCGTTGAGAATCCAGTCGAGACCAACGACAATGTTGGACAGTGGCCCGCCTCCGGTTTGGTCGATTACTTTGACGTCGACGATAGATGCATTCTTTGCAACACCATACTGGGTACCAGCGGCAGTGCCGGCACAATGGGTACCATGGCCGTTAAGGTCAGTGTTGGGCTCATTTGCGATAGCGCTGAAGCCAAAAGAGACGCTAATAGTTGTCAGCTCCCGAAAATCGCAAGTGCTGGGAGAGGCAAGCATAGATTGTGACTTACCGGCCACCGAAGTCGATGTGTTCGGCATTGATGCCCGTATCAATCACATAAACGAATGTCTCTGATCCAGCCGAATCATCAAACCTATACGTCGAGCTGCCTGGCGTGCGGCTAGAGATCCTTCCAAGTCCATATGGTGCATTCTCCTGTGACACGATGGCATCAATCTCCACACGCTGGTCTTGCTGCAGGCCTTCAATGGAGTCTAGGGCCAAGATTGAATCTGCGAGCTGCTTGGAGCCCTCAAGGGTGAACCCGTTCAGATCGCCAATGTGGAATTCCTTTTCTGGCTTGAACTCGCTGAGATCAAGCACATCGGCGACCTCAGCTAGGACGCTAGAAAAGTCGGATCCGGTCTTGGTCTTCACGAGCCATTTGTCGGGGATAAGCTGGCTGGCTTGACGTCGAGCAATGAAGAGAAGTGCGGCGCAGCAAAGGCGGCTGGGAGAAGGCCGAGAAGCTGGAGGAATCTGTACATCTCGCTTGCTCGGGGCAGGTGGAGAAAGATACGTGAATGCGTAAGTGTGTACGAGTGAGTGAGTTAGAGAAAGTGTGCGAATTCGAGTGCAACGCCATAGCTTTTATACACCTTCAACGATCTGGCATAGCAATCGTCCTCGCATACAATGCGGCACATCCAGGCACAACTTGCTGCTTGTCTAGTCTGTCATGATACGAGGTGGTATAGCAATGCCCAGCATATTATCCAGAAACTTGTGGATCAGTGTCACCCGATTTAGCGGCAGATCTCTCTAGCTGTTCCCCATCTGAGGCAAATGCTGTGATGTGACCTTAGTAGACGTTGCACGAAGACATATGCCGTGTCAATCCGGGTAGCCAAGATTTCTTGGCGCTATAAAAGGCGAAGTTTGGAAAGGAAGGTGTCAGAATGTTCCCTTGGCACCTTCGTACAAACGTGGAGAGTTACTCTAGTATTGTCGATCGCTACTCTGTATCTGGTAGTTGAAATTCTAGCACCGAAGTAGCTTCCACTAAAACAAATTTACGAACGCTCGAGCTTGTTCAAGACCTACAGAGCCACAGCCAAGAGACCTCCGTTCGTGCTGCACATGTATCACATGCAGAGCTTTGCAGCCATATAGACCGAGTGAAGCCGGATACGAAGATTCCATCGAATGATAGCAGCGCACTTAACTTGAGCCGTTCTGAGCAGCATTACGGAGCTATGTCAACAACCGCTCCAGCTATCGATAGACGCGTGCAACTCGGTCGACGGGTCCATCATCTACCAGTCTGTGTGCTAGGCTGTTTCGATATCAGGGTCTCGAGAGCAAGGCTTGCTTTGCTCTGTGCTTGGGTGGGTAGTGCTCGTGCCTCTAGTTATGCTGGTGGCTGATAACATTGTATCAAAGAGTATATGAATGGCCATTGCATGGCTCTGCTGAGCCACATACGACACTGAGAATGTGCCTGCGTCGGTCATGGGCTCAGCTTTATACAATAGCTGGAATGACCACGCCAAAGAGGCTGGTTGGGCCATATTTGAACAATCAAGCATATAAGGCGCCAGTTGATATGCCTCCGCTGTCGCGCCAGAGATGAACAGCAGTGAATAACGAGCGCTCGCGATACTGGCGGAAGCTATGTGTCACGAGACACCCTCCATTCTTGGTCGAGCAACGCGAAGCGCACCATTTCCCAATAGCGACCATTCCCCCACCGGCATTTGCCATCTCTTCCCCGGAGAACAAATGCAAGCTCCTCGTATAACAGACAAGCACCCTGATTGAACTCCGTGGCCAAGACTCAAATCCGATGCAAATCAGCCGTCCGGAATGCCCAACTCATAGCCCCTCTAATCGTCTCCGTCCCGTAGCCTTCGCCTTGAACCCCTGGAAGAATGGTGATACCCATCCTAGCAGCGCTGTGATGTGTCATGGATGCCGGCCAATAGATTGGATATAGTATTTCGATTGGGCCGCGTTCTGCTTGGGCGTCTTGGGCATGCAAACAGATTACGATGCATAGGAGAGATTCGCTAACCATGCGCGTCATACGCTCTCTGGCATTATCGACTGTGGCTTGAACAGCAGTGGTATTGAGTTCTAAAGACCTGATATGTCAAGCTGTATAGCGTAGAATAAGTCATCATCCTTACTTGGCTCGATCGCACGATAGCTAATTCGGACCGAGCAAAACTGTTTAGACACTCGCAAGCCCTGCTCTATCGACTCATTCGACCTTCAGTCGGGAGATCGGAGGGGTGCATCTTTTCATGGGACAACGACGATTCACTTCGGAAGCGCAACGTCCGGCGGCGCAATTCTAACCCTGTGCGGCATATGACGTAAAGGAATTCGACAAAGCTATGCCACCAGACTGTCGTGCTCAATTGGTGCGGGAAACGACACGATTTGGTTTCTGGCAACGCGAAGGAGAAAAGCCGACAGAGGTCGGCATCGATGCAACGCAAATTGCCTAAATAGTACGGCCAGCTCGCCAGCAGCTGATTAGCATTGCAGCGAGCAAGCCGAGACTGACTTGAAGAAGAATGTCGATGGAGATGGGAGAAGCCGCGGCGATTCCAAATCAGCGACTTCTTGTCCCCCTGCCGAGAATGATGTGAAAGAGCTTGGGCCAGCTGCGACGCCCATGCTTGCTTGCCAGCTTCAGGACGGTAATGGTCAGCCGGCAATATTACCTCAATCAGGAACAGCAGATGATTGTTTCGCGCCTGTTTATGGTGAACAAAATGAAAGGGAGGTCAACTGGTAGCAAGACACGGGCTGCGATACCAATGCGCCTCACACCAGACCCAGGATCACTGGGACCGCTCTACCTCGAGCTGCTCGCAGCGCCGCTGTGCACAGTCTGCGACTTGGCTGACTGATGTACGTCAGCTGGTACCAGACACACGGACGACTTTCTGTGGAGTAGTTCTGTCCTCTTAAGGCATCTCCAATCCGGCGTCTTCAATGTGTCAGCCGAACTGGAGTCAGAAACCAAGCCGGAATACTATTCCACATCTAACATCAGTGCGGACTCGCACTTTTGTCAGAGACAGGTACTCTTGCCTAGAGGAAGTCTTTGCTAAAGAGAACGTAGAGCGATATCTGCGATAGCTAATATTGAATAGAAGGCATTGAATAATCCTCGACGTGCGCAAATTCACTAATCCTGCAAGCGCAGTTTGTCCTCCACCTTGTCTTCAAACATCTGCTCCGATGCGACACTAATAAGGAATAGCTACTCTCGAACAGGGAGGCTGCAGCGAAAGAGAAAGTCTTGTCACTTCATTGTTCCAACCCTACAAGTCGTCCGCGACAGTCAAGTACAGCGCATTCGAGCGGATGGCGTTGGTACGCTCGGCCTTGTACAGATAGCAGCCTGGCGCCGTCGGGGCAGTGAGCTGCACGCTGCCGTCGGCACCGGCTGGAGACCCAGTGCCCAACGTGGCACCTGATGCTGGGATTGTCGCGCCATTGTTGGGATTTCCCGCCAAGATGGTCACAGTGATTGTCTCTCCTGGTCTGACGACCGCGACTGCGGGGGAGAGACTGAGGAAGACACGATTGGGTGCGAAAGCGTCGAATGCCCAAAGTCCCTCATCGCCGTTGAAACTTTGTTCTTGGCAACCTCCTCTGGAAGTGAAGACCCGGTTTCTTAACACACCCCAGAATTGGTTCCCAGTTTGTGTTGTCGCGGATATGCTAGTTATAAAGAAGTCTTGGAAAGTAGTGCTATAAGAGCCATCATAGCCAAAGCCTTCCTGCCTCCCGGCGGCATCAATTTGCGTGGTGAGCGTACCTCCTGGTGCGGGGTTGGCGTTGTTGTTTGTTCCGTCGCACAAGTGCGTTCCACCCGAGGGGGTGGTGATGTTGCGGGGTCCGGCAACGATGCAGCCGTCAAAGATGTTGCCTTCAGAACCGCCTTCGATACGGAAGTATCCGTTTGTTTCTCCGGGGGGCGCGACGTTCGAGCATGTGACGGATGCTGCTGTTGTATAGGTGGATACGGGGACACCGCATGTTCGAGGGCCTCCTGCGAAAGTAGTGGTGGTGACCGTGGTGGTTTGGCAGTCAGTTGAAGTTGGAGTTGGGTCAGTGACAGTGGTAGTGGTTGTTGTTGTCTGCGATGAGTCAGTTAGCAATCGAGAAGCGCGCAACGTGTCGCAGTGGGTCAACTCACCCCTGGAGCGAGAGTATTGGTCGAGGTGACGGTAGTAGTCACTGACACAGTGCTTGTCGCAGTGGAGGTTTTCGTCTTGGTCGTTCCAAGCAAGCAAGAGCATGCACTGCTGATTTTGGATGTGAATGGTTTACCGCTACCGCATCCTGCTCCAAGGACAGAAGGAACGTTCACCATGGGTACAGCTCTCTTTTTGAGGCCAGGCTCAGCTCCTCGCACGATGTAGTCAACTGAGGTGGTGAAGGTTCCTGGGACAGTAGAGGTCGTAGTGGCGCAAATAGGGGATTCTGTCACTGCTGGTGGGGTGGATGTGACCGTAGAGGTAGATGTGACAGTTGGTGGGGTTGGTGTCTCATCCACCTTGGTCGTGGTGGTGATTGTAGTTGTAGAAGATGACGTGGTGGTTTTGGTGACTGTAGCCGTGTACTTGATGTACTTGCTACAGACAGAAGATGCAATCTTCGCCGCGGGTCGATTCAGACGAATCTTGGAGAAACATTGATCTGTGAACATTAGCAGACGTCGACGTTCATTGAAGACGAAGAGCATCACTCACCCGCTGGACACGACGGCTTCTTGCCATAGCCATAGCCAGCCGGGGTTTGAGGCTCAGGGGCGGCCAAACCCTGGTCGAAGAGCAAGGCGATGCTCGCGATAGTTGCCAATATCTGCATTCTTACTCACGACTTCTTGTTGCGTAGTTGCAGGCCACTGGAGAACCATGGGTTGGGACCTTCTTATGCGCTCGTGGGCGAACGAGCATACTGGCAATTTTGGTCTGGGCCTGCCGCCTACACATGGTCCAGATCCACACCCACTAGTCAGAAGTATTGCACGTCTCACATGTGGCACCCACTCACAACGTGGGCTGCGAGACTAACACCCTGAATTCTTGCACTGTATTCGCTGCTTGCAGTTCGTGAGCCGTGTCAGGCCATGCGAGCTCTGGTTCAGGACAAGTTCCAAAGCAAATGTGCTGTGCTATGCCTGCTGCGATCCGAGCGAACGGTTGAGTTTGCGACCCATGGTGAAATATTTCGCTTTATCCCGTGTCTTGAAAGAATCGCATAAACTATAAGCATGACCTTGCCGGATCGAGACGGCTTCAGCTAGCCACAGTGCAGCACAATAACATTTGACCTTCGAATTCCGGGAAGGCCTGTGGAGAGAGTTCTGGGTAGCGGAAACAATGATTCTGGAGCGGCCGAGTCGTCCAATGTTCCAAGCCACGACATGGTAGATGCGTGGCCCTAGATTGAAGCTGTTCCAATTGGCTCCACTTTATGCTTGTCGCTGGGCGCCTGATGATGTTGGGTGATGACTTCGATGGATGTTGCAATGTTGTGTCATATAAGCAGCTGGCTTGTTGGGGCAAGCAACGCTCAACAGAATGGCTTACGAAAAGCATGATTGTGCGCGTAAGACTGATAATCTGTATCAGCACCGAGTTGGCAACCGTGGAGCCTTAGCTTTTATAGTTCATTCGTTCCAGCAGCTTGCTCCTCATGGTGTCACGCTAGTGTTGGTTGTAGCCAAGCCTCAGGCGCTAAGACTGTAGCTTGTGATGAGCGCCTCGGTAGCACCAAAGCACACACCTCTGGCCAAGGCGGATACAGAAAGTTCTGCCGCGCGAGTTGTCGACCACGTGTACAACGCAGACGACTCCTGAAAGGTGATTGAAGGGTTACATAAGGTGACGTTCATCTGTCCGACAACCTTCAGTGCTCTTGGTACAGTAATCGGCGCCGGAGCATGGCCTTATCGACTTTGTGTCGGTGAAGGAGGCTAAAGTCAGGCTGATAGAGAGGGCACTGGGTAGTGGGCTAGAGTCTAAATAATGTGAGGCTGGTGATGGAATGCTGGATAAACCAGTTCGGCCACTGGGTCAGAACTATATGTTCTTCGTCCTGTCTCAATCACCAAACATCTTACGTAGTCCAGTGTCATCATCCTCATAATCTTTCTTCCAATTACTTCTCGGAAGCTCAAATGTTTCTGACATTCGAGCATAGCTTATTCCACCAAGCTGCCCAATTGGTCTCAGTACTTCAAGATCAATATGACTACCTTTGGTATCAATTGCATCAGCTCTGACCCAGAAGTTGACTCCTTCAATAATCGCCAGCTTGCCATGCGCACCGACTGGATCTGTCGATGTTTTGAAATCCACCACTTCGCTAAGCTTCCCTTCGACAGAGAAGACTGATTCTTGCACATGCGAAGGCTTAACCATCGTGGAAGGAGCCTGGTGCAGACCCGCAAGATCCCATTCCGAGACACCACGAGGTGCATCTATAGAGGCAGCATTTACAGCCTCGATCATGTGCTCAGAAACGGTGTTGATAGTGCACTCTCCGGTTTCTTGCAAGTTCCTTAACGTGTCTTTCGACGCACTGCCTCTTCCAGAGAATCCGATGGTGAAAACAGGAGGGTCGTGGTCGACTACTTGAAAATAGCTGAACGGGGCCAGGTTAGGCTCGCCCTCCTTCGACAACGTGCTAATGAAGCCAATTGGACGGGGCACGATACCAGAGATAAGGAGCGAGTAGTTATGAAACATTGGTCGATCTTTGGCAAAAGGATCGATCTCGACGTGCTTTGCACGCAGCGAAATACCATTGTCATTGGCACCGCCTCCATATTTCCACTCAGGTTCCGGAGGCGTCGTGACAGAGATTGGTTGAGCCGGCTTCCAATTTGGCTTGACTCCAACTGAGCCCTTTAAAGAGCTGAAATCTGCTACCAAGGGGGCGACGCCGCTTTGCAATCGTTTCGCGATGAATGCAGGATGTCGCGATTGAGACTGACACACCCTCCTATTGGGTGAATCAGCTAACAAGATTTTGCACCGATGAGTGGAGCATACCGAATGGGAAGCGACATTCTCTGTAACATGCGTCGCTCTATTGACTAGCGGCTTGGACTTTCGCAGACTGGCAGCTCCAACATTTCCTGTTGTCCAGCTATCAGCCTTTATGCATTTGAGACACCACGCCGAGCTGAATAATCGATTGTTGGCATTGGGTGCCAGCGCCAAGAGCGATGCGACTGAGGCAATTCCTAGGCCACCCGTGCAACATCTATCACCAGCGACATGCGTACCACGTTTCGTGGCAGTATGTGGTGTCGCTCTTCCTGCTGACTACCACGTTGTATCGGTATTCATGCTGTCGACTTCATGAGCAATATGAAGAGAAAAAAGGTTGTTGTACCAATTTCGCGACGCTGACATGACGTTCGGCATTGAAAGCCGTGCTTGAAGGTGCTAGGCGGCAAAAAACTTATCTCCATCGCAACAGACTACCCTCATAATTTCCGACATGGTTACTACTATAGTGCACGATTTGATCGAACTTCGATCCCATAGACCTGTGCCTACACTCCTGCAGCTATTTATTTCTACATGGAGGTTTCGAATCTGATTCTAGAGTTGCATGAAAGTGAAACGATTTGCATGCACTGGTCCTGGAACTAGGCCGGCATGGCTTTCGGCATTGAAAGCCGTGGTTGAAGTGCCAGCCTACCAGGCGGCGATACTATAACTTAATCTACGGTGCACGGGATGCTCTAACTATATAGTAAATCTCGATATCTATCCAGGACTAGGATGTCCTGGATATACAGTATGGGCTCAAGGAGAGAGCATGCGCAACCTCGCGGCGCTGCAGATAGGGACTAACAGGAATTTAGATTCTGAACGATTATACCTTATCAAAGCCTGCTCTTCATCTAGACCTGTTCCCAAACACGCTTCACTTTCTCCACGCATCGCATTATCTAGCATCACACAGAAAAGCGAACATACCTCAGTTATCCGTCTCGATTGATCAATACCGATTCAGCGAAAATGCTAACATTTCTCATCGACTATACATGGTATCGTATCGATGAAGACAGGCACAAAGATTATGCCCTTCTCTCTCTAGTTGTAAAGTCCCTCACGCGCACTGTCCCTGCGCGTCGGCGGACCAAAATGTATCTTCTGCTTCCGATCTCCGCCCTCACGACGCTCCTCCACTTCAACCTCACCATACCTCATCAACTCAGCCACAAGGTCATTCCCAAACAGCGCAGCAAGATCATCACGTTCCTCCGCAGAAACCACACCATCCGCCAGCCGCGATCCCTAATCGTACAAGTCCGATGGGTCATGATGATCTGAAGTGCTCTTCGTCGTTCCCCTCCCAATCTCTTCCATTTCCATTCCATCATCGGACTCAAGATGAATCTCATCTGCCATCGTGTCATCATCACCCATATCGTCATCAGTCAGTGGAATTCCATGGGTCGCGTCGAAGTGCACGTCGCGTGCAGGAGTATTCCTGCCTGCGTCACCAGAAGATCCATAAAGGTCCTCTTCACCAGCTGCAAGACTCTGCAACGTGGGATGGCCGACATCCATATCCATTCCCGAGTCTTCATCATCGTCACCGACGTGCCCAGAAATACTATCGGCGCCGTCACTAGCAGCGCCAACGCTCTGGAGGAAGCTGTCAGCGGCATCTGCATCAGCGCCGTCATCGCCGTCAACGGCATCGAAGCTCCATCCGGCGTCGCGGCTGAGGGTGAAACCAGAAGCAGTCGTGGCCGCATTACTACTCGTCGCCGTTGTCCTCGTTATCAGACGACCCTCTGCTGCGGCTCCAATCCCACCATCGGCGCTTAGAATTCCCCTCTGGCTGTTGCTGTTCTTGTTCGCCCCGGCTCCTGCTCCGGCCAAGCCGCTCGACGACCCCGAGCCAGAGAGAGTTCGGCCGCCGAGCTTGCCTTCCCCCGGTTCCTCATCTTCTGCTTCCTCGGCAGGCGCAGCAGGATTGCGATATTCGTTGACGAGATTCTGAAGGTATTCGGGTCCAAGAGGCTGATCGGAGCGTCGGCGGTAGAAGAGCAGGTAAGCAGCTGCAGAGTGGACACGATCTTCGCTGCCAATCTTGCTGGTCATGGAGTCATTGTAGTCATACCACTCCCCATCGTAGAAGTTCTTAGCCATGGCAGTGTAGTGCCCGCCACCAAGACCTCCGTAGTGGTTGTCTACAGCAAAGAGGTCATATGTGTAGTCCTTGCCGTCCTCCTTGCGACCGACTCTGTCGTTCATATCCAGACCGGTGATGGGGTAATCGACAAAGAGGTCAATCTTATCCCTGAAGGATCGATTGCCACCGAATCGCTTCAGATGGACCACCAGGATGTCGGGCAAAGTCCAGATCTCCAGTGTCTTCGTGGCACGCCGTAACTCCTTGCATCGATTGCAGTACCAGGCATTATCTTCCGAGAGCACCTCAGGTCGACTTGTCACGTCAAAACAATCATCTAGCAGAACGCCCTTCTTCTTCCGCAACTCGCGCTTGGCCTTCTTTGCGTCCTGCTCAGGATCTTCAAAGACTTTGATACCGCGTCGCCCATTGTCATCGCAAGTTGCATGGCCTCGCAAGTCATTCTCAACGTCTACATTTCCGCCATACAAGCTGTCGAAACCTTCAGCCTTCCAGTCCAGCACAATACCTTCGCCGAGACGGATGTAGTACGGATTGTCATCGTCATCAGCTTGCTTGCTGCCAAACAGCCCGCTACTACCATTGCTGATCGCCGGAAGACCAGCTCGAGGCTTGCCTTTCTTGCTTGTCGTTACAACTCCGTTCTGATTGGCGCCACGCTTTTTGCCTTTCTGCTTCTTGCCTCGGTTCTTCTTCCGTCGGCCCTTGCGTGATGTGGCAGTGACTTCGCTTGGTTCCATGATGATATCACCTCCAGCTGTTTCATCGTCGCTACTATCCTCGATGACGGACTCGGAAAGCGGAGTAGCAGCGACGGCATCACCTAGAGTGATATCTGGCTCATCGCCTTCGAAACCATTGCTGACTGCAACGCTCTCTTCATCCGCTTGGCCGTCGGTTGAAGGTGTACCTGGCGTAGACTCTGCTGACGAGCTCGATGAATGCATCGAAGA
This sequence comes from Cercospora cf. sigesbeckiae, assembly GCA_005356805.1. Taxonomy (NCBI): domain Eukaryota; kingdom Fungi; phylum Ascomycota; class Dothideomycetes; order Mycosphaerellales; family Mycosphaerellaceae; genus Cercospora; species Cercospora cf. sigesbeckiae. The sequence continues at coordinate 53,279 of RQIF01000038.1, read as the reverse complement.
TCTCCTAGAAGATCGCTTGACACGTGAGAACATAGGGCGAATAGTGTCTTCTTTCACACCACTTTGCATCCCGTCAGAGCAGTGCATGCCACCTTTGCCTTGTCCGAATTTGAGGTCGAAGAGTTGGTTTCGCAGCGCGGGTGATACATAGTAATTCGAATCCATGTAGTTGGTCGGAATATAGACTTCACTCGCATCATCGGTCTCGTCCACGGTCGTCCCATTCGTCATCGTGGCATCGTGGTTATGCTGATCGAGCGAGACCTTGACGTAGCCCTCCTCAGATTGTGCAGAATGGTCACTAACACCCACTGATTCCTCTGAGCCATTCTGGTCCTGATCCTCGTCCTCGATTTCTTCGACACGGTTCGCACCAGGATCTTCCTCAAATTCCTTGAGAATTGGTCGGCTGGTTGTATTGGCAACCGCAGCGAGGACCTTCTTCAAGACAGTATCGTAGTCCTTGGCCTCCTCGCGTGAGACCGTGATGTAAAGCGGGTAATTCGCGAGTGAATACGATGTGAGACTTCTATCGGGAGTCCGCTGAAAAACTGGAACAGAGAACACCTCCGCCTGAGGAGCGTCCATGCCATCGGTAGGCACCGCATTCACTGCATTGCCATAATGGTATGACTTCCTCGCGGGGTTCTTCGGCACTTGCTCAAGCTCGTAGACAAAGATGTTATCATTACCTGTGATGCTGTGTTCGGATAAGCTGCTGCCATCGTCGAAGATCTTGTAGACCTTATGCTGGTAGATTTCGACCATCCACATCCGATTCGCATCCGCTCCAGGGTGCTTCTTCGCTAATGACTCCTTGAGAGTCTTGATGGACGCATTCTTGTCAATATCGATGTGATGTAAGACAGGTCTGCCATGGAGAGGAATGTACGTGATATCGTGCTGGAAGGCAATCTCCATGGGTAGCTGTACAGTCACCAGTGAGTACGGGTCAAATGTAATGCTGACTTTATCGCATTCGGGACATTCCATTTTGTTCTTGTAGAATCCGCTGAACAAGTCCATGGCAATGGAATCGTTCCGCTTCTTGTGATTCGTTCGGTACTGCTCTCCCAACTCGTGAATGTACGAAGGATCATGGACCTTGCTGTCTTCGGAGTCTGGGTTCTCCACATATGGCTTCTTGTGGATGCGGTTCAAATCCTCGTGGATGGCATCAACCAGGAAACTGAGGAACTCTTGCGAATCTTGTTGCCCATATCCCGAGAACATGGGCTGATGCCGACCCAGTGTATTCTTGAACTCCCTAGGTGAGAATGATCCGCCGGTGTTGTTGCCATAAATGCCCTGGATTACGGTGTGATACGCATTGGCCATGGCGCCATGATAGCCCAGTGGATTATCATTGTTGATTTCCGGCTTGTAGCTCTTGAGCATGAAGTAAATGGCGAGCTCTTCGACACTTCTTATGCACTGCAACGCCGAGTTCATGTAGCACGTGTTGCCGAGGTTTTGAAGTCCAACAGTACCGCGTGTCTTTCCGTTTTTCAGCGCTCGCCCTCGAGTCATCATACCTCCGGGCGCAGGACTACTCGCTCTGGAGTTGTTGGCTGTGGTTGCTTTAGAACCAAGGTTCTTGTTGACCAGACTCAGCACGCCCTTTTTGGAGTCTGATTGGAACTCGCCGCCTGCAGGACCGCCAATCTGCTCCTCAAGCAGCATTGTTAAATCTTCAAAGAAACCAGCAGTGTTCATAGTCGATCTGCCATTGAAATTGTCGTTGTGCGTCTGGTCCGCGAGAGGTACCTGTTCGAGCTCGGTGCCAACCTCCATCTTCTTGAAATCTTCAGGTGGAAGCACGAGCTTTGGCAATTCAGACTTCGCTGGCGAAGCAGAGCGTGAGGCAGGAGGAGTGATGGCCATGGCTCCGGAAGATGTGGTGTTAGGCTGATCGACCGCTACTTGTGTGGGATCCTTCAAACGCCACACTTTCACCTTCGTCGATATGGGGATGCCCGCAGCATTCTTCGCTCTCGTCAAAAAGCTCTTATACTTTTCGGACCGTGAGCTGACAATGCGCAGAGCGTCAGTTTCGTGTTTTTGACCAAACTTCTCTCTGCCCTCGCGTCGGGCTTTGAGTGCTTCCGTGGCAGTCGCTCCAGGTTTCTGCTTTGGCTTCTCCTGTTCTTCCGCGTCAGGCTGCTGCACCTTGCGAATAGTAACGATCGGAGGATAGAGCTCGTATTGAACATTTTCACCCGCCGCGTCTGCGTCAGCAGTGTTGTGTGCGTATCTGTAAATTGCTATCTGGCCAGAGGTCGACCCGTAATTCGCGGCAATGTCTCCATAGGCAGATGCAGGCAGTATTGTGAACTCGTCGTCAGGTCTGAGGCCAGGTCTCAGTGGAATGAAGTGCTTTCCGTGCGCGTCGTGCAGATGCGGTTCTTCAAATCCGCCCTCAGGGACGATATCCGAATTGTCAAGGGGTCCGACTGGCCCTTCTCGAGCTTCTTTGGGGAATGACTTATCATCAAGGCCATCCGCAGTCCGGGACAAGACTCGGGCGAGCCACTTGTTAGATATGCAAACGCCCACATCGCCCTCTGCAGGAGCACGTGCTGCCAGAGTCCTGACATGATTGACCTGCTGCGTGATCTGCTCCGTTGTATACTCATCTGTGCCCTTTGCATGCACTCCCTGGTCTTCCTTCGAATACGGAGGCAGCTCTTCTTCCTCTGCAGATGTCAACCCATTTGTGCCCTGCGCTTTTTCTGCACTGCTCTCTTGCATCTCCGTCATCGCAACATCAAAATCAGATGGTTGCTCCGTCTGCTCACCCTCCTTCGGAAAGCTCCCAGGCGGCGGAGGCGCAGCGTTGGCCGAAGCAGGTGCAGCATCCGCCGCAGTGACAGCGGCACTAGACGTCGTTTGCTTCTTCGCACCCTCCATTTCTTCAGCAGTTCGCTTCGCCGGACTCATAGACCTGCCCCCACCAATCGTCCGCCCAGGACTCACCACCGCCCTCTCTTCCATCCTCTCATCCGCCGCACCTCCAATCGTAACCTCAGCGAGAGCAGCGCTGGGACTGCTCGCTCTCTCTCCAAGTGAAGACGGCGAAGAAGGTCCTCCTTCCAGCAGCGGCTGTTCGCGACTCGGTAGAACTTCGTCGTGCAAGTGCGGAGGGATGAATCGCGGGGGCGATGATCGGACGTCGAGTTGTTCGAAAAGGCCAGAAGTGCCTGTATGCAGAGTTTGGTGTGGTTGTTGTCGCTCGACAACGGCGTCTGCAGTGGGCGAACGGGCAGGTGACGAAGAGCGATCGTCGTTGGAGGAAGAGACAGTCGTCGGCCTGGCAGCGGCGAAGGGAGCGAGCTTGCGCTTTTTCTGCGACGAAGCCAGGGTGGGGTGTGGTGAAGCAGACAAGTGCTTCACGAGGGCAACGGGAAAAGACAGTGCGGTTTGTCAGTCAGCGTGACCAGCGCGGCCGATGATGAAAGCTGTTTTGGCAAAATGCTGGCTGCTTCTTTGCGGGCCGCTGCAGTCACTTCGGTCGGCGACAACGGCGGATGCTGGCGACAGGGACTTGATTGCGGAGTGCAGTCGTCACGTCGGCGCCATGTGGAATAAGGAGCGCGGTGGGTGGATCGATTCAATTCTGTCCAGGTCGCGGGGAACGGGAATGTTTGTGTCGCCGGAGGAGGAAGAAAGTGCCACCACCAGGGCCGGTTGTGGAGGTGAGCTGCGGCGTGCGTCAAACCGTCGGTGAAATGGCCACCCGACACACTTTTCACGACATCAGCTGCACTTGATCTCATTCACTGGGACACACCTCGATTCTATACGTCGAAGCTGAAAATCAGGATAGAGGCCGCTCTGGCTACCGAGAAGGAGCTTCGATGCGGCGAAGTTGTCGTCATAAGCTTCCTGCTGCCTCAACACAGCCCAGCCCTACCGTCGTTACACTTCACCAACACGCGAGGCAATAAGCATAAAACTAAAAAAGACGTGACCAGCACGCGCCAATCCGCGTCATTCGTCGACTATCTCAATCCGAAATCCCTCACAACTCCGTAAAGCTCGCGCCTCCCTCTCCAGGAACGCGTCGAGCATGCGAACCATGCAAGCGGCCATGTACACATCTGTTCCGAAAGTCTTCGCTCAAACGCAAACACCAAAGTCACTCCTTTCCCAGTCCCCTAGAAAAATGCACAATCAAACGCCGATTCATGACTTTCGTAGTACCTTTTGATCTCACGCGCCTCCCTCACTCGGCTGGCACTCCATAGCGATCCTCATCCTGCACCGCCTTGACATATCTGACAAATGCCTTCTTATGCACCATGCCTGCATACTTGCCCTCGTGCAAGACGCAGATATATCTCAGACCCATCTTCGCGAAGCACTCAAACACCAAATCCATCGGACTTGTTATATCCAATGCCACTGGCGCCGGGTCAATGTAGGGAGTCAGGTCAGTCGGATCGCTGTCTTCGCCGATGGTGCTGGCGGGACGGGGACGTGCATGTTCCGCATCTCCGACATTGTCTTCTCGCGCAGTGTCCGAATCGTTCTCCTCTGCCGAAACACCGGTCGAAGGCCGCGCGCTGCCCTGAACAGCTTGATCGTGCGCGTCCATGCGGCACATGGCCTCTTCTTCGTCAGGAATGCGGTCGAGTGCGAACTCGAGATCCGGCCCTGGAATCAAGCCTGCTAGGACGCATTCTTGAGAATGGGTAGACCCCCATCGAGCTCACCAGCCATATGTAGGTACTCCAGCTTAAAGCGAAGCTGCTTCGCTGGCACAAACGGCGAATTCGAAATATCAATGTAACGATTCGGCATCGGCTCCGGTGTGATGTCGCCGAGATCAGTGCTGAACACAGGTCGGACCTTGTGATCGAGGTAGGGGTAGGCATTCATATCTGTCAGCAAGTCGTACACGCTCAACGGCTCGAGAGCATCAGCAGTCCACTTGGCTATCAGCACGCCCATCGAGAACGGTAGAACGTGCTCCAAGCTGCCTGTGAGCTCAAAGAGGATGACTGCCAGCGTCACGGAGAGACGAGTGACACCGCACATCGTGCTCCTGCCGCGACCAGCGCGTAGACGCCAGGAACAACGCACTCCTCTGGATTGCCATCGATGTGGCAGTTTGAGAAGACCGCCAGGTCGGGATGCTTCAGCACCACCAGCTGGACAATATGCCCCACGATACGTCCCGCCAGACCACCAACCACCATGGATGGCACATAGATTCCAGCAGGCACTTTGATGCCAAACGTGACTGTTGTCAAGACCGCCTTCAGGATGAAGGCCACCAGTAGATACTTGATCGTTGATGGAATCTGTTCTTCTGTAGGACACAGCGCAGATCCAGAGTTCGAGAAGCTGCTGCAAGGCGCAGAGAGCTCAAACAGGAGCTCCGCCACAGGCAGTCTCAGGAACCGGTTCCAGAAACTAACCAAACCGGTGACCAGCGCCACGAGGAAGACTTCCAGCATTGGGTAAGACTTGATAAAACTCAGCTTCCTGAATGTCTTAGCCCAAAGTCTGGAAGCTTTAATGAACAACGCTCCGAGCACGCCGCCAAGCACTCCCAAACAAGCGAAGACGATCAACTCGAATGAGTTCCAATCTGTCAAATATCGCACCTCGAAGAGCACGATCTTGTTCGTCCCGTATGGGTTGAGGGCTTTGAGCGATAGAGCCGCGGCGATGCAGCAGAAGAATGTCCGGAAGAGCGTCTTGGGAGGGAAATAGTAGCTGACTTCCTCCAAACTGAACAATACACCTCCGATTGGCGCTCCGAAAGCAACAGCCACACCAGCGGCAGCAGAAGCGGATAAGATCTCCCTTCGTTTCGCGTCGTTGTCGTGGTACTTGGACGAGAATCGAGTGATGATGTTGCCAATACACGTGGCGATGTGCACGTAAGGGCCTTCCTTTCCCACTGACATGCCCGAGCCGACACTCAATACGATGCCGATCGCCTTGCACATCAGCGTCCTCACACCGAGATAACCGTGCAAGACGAATCCAGAAAGAATCACTCTGACCTCGGCTACACCGCTTCCTGCAGCCGGATAGTAGGTGACTGGAGGCCTCCTCGCTGCTTCCTCGAACCTCTGTGTCGGACTCACATATCCACTCACATATCCACTCTTGGTCCCTCCCTCCGTGCCAGACTTGGTAGGATCATGATGGTCCGCCGCCAAATTCTCATCCAACGTACTCAAGCTGATTGCACTTGAGATCGTCGTTTTGGTCTGCAATGTAATCAAGCACCCAATCAGCGCCAAACTCACACACCAAACCACAAACGCTCCATAATCCTTCCACATGGCCGCCTGATCCTCAGCAGTGGTATTGTTCGACCCCGACCATCTCATCCAACTCTCACACTCACTGGCCCCAGTACAGCACATCCTCTTACTGTACCACCAATGCGTCCCGCAATAGCCATTCTTGTAATCGAAGATAGTCGCCTCAGTGATATCGATCAAGTATGCAAACGCCGCCGTCATGCATCCGATAATGAACACCAACACCCATCCAATACCGCCATCGAAAAAAGCCCAAACTCTTCCTCGAAAGTCTTTCCGTGATCGAAGCTCTTTCACACGATATGCGTCCGCAATACTATCGTGTACCCAATCCGTCGACGTGAACTGATCATACCACACACGATCATCCCAGTAGAGTTTCTGCCTTAATTTCGAGCTGGTAGGACCTCGCCGAGTATCGTTATCTTCTTCCCCTCTGTATGTGGAGGGGTTGATGGCTTTCATGAGCCCGCGAGCGAAAGATCCTCGACGGCTCCCTCGGGCGGAGTGCACGTAGCTGTGGGCTCGAGCGAAGCCATAGCGAGGTGTGCTGGGAGCGGAAACGGTGCGGTAGTCTCGTCGAGAGAGGGCGGGATTTTCGGGTGCGAGGAGTGCGCTCGATTCGGTGGTGCCTCCGCCGCCTTGGACGCTGCGATGGCGGTGGCGGATGTCGGTGTCGGAGGGCTGGTGGGAAGCGAGGCGGCGGGTCGCGGTTGGGGAGGTGTGAGATTGGGGAGCAGCGGACATGTTGTGATGATGCTGTTGCTGCTGTTGGTTGGAGAAGGCATTTCGGTAGGCGTTTCGAATGGCCTCAGCCTGTTGCTCGTCGATCTCATAGTCATCATCGTCGTCGTCCTCGCGATTGGAAGAAGCGTGGGAAGCCACCGACTTAGGCATGGTGGGCGTTTACAGAGGAAACGAAGATGGCAGCGATAGCGGATGTGCCTCGTTCTTCAGCATGGTCCGGTCCTTGTGTACGTGTATGTCCTCCACGCGTCCGGTGCAAGCAGAAGACGGCTGACGGAGAAGGAGTAGTGAATATAGCTGCTATATGTGCTGGTAGATGTTCGGCGTGGTTCTGCGGCGACGGCGTGGTAGTTCTAGCAGGAATGGGTTGTCATCGGACAGGAGCAGGCATCTCTCACGCCCCGTGATACTGCCGAACTAAGACACACGATCACCTTTCAGCCGTGCCGCGCCTCACAATTCGTCTTGGAATGTCGTCCACATGTCAAAGTGTGTGCGGGAGAGCTGACATAAGTAAAGTCCGGCTGGTGGTTGCGTGCGAGGGTCAAGATACGAGGTGCTTCATGCTGCGTCTTGGCCGCTGTCGATCTTCCAGCACTCTCCACGACAGCTTTCTCACCACCACATACTCCCAGCACAGCAGACTAGGATCGGGGGACCTCGTCGTCATCGTGCTCCGCGGCGGCAACGGGCATCCCTAAGATAAGGCATGACATTCATGCCATACTGACTATCTTCACCACACCAGTTCACCAGCACTTCCATGTGACACACCCACTGCACGGACCTGACGTCTCACGAGGTGATCGTGCGCCATCATTCACGGAGCTGCCTGCATTAGCGTGCTGCCATCCCACCCACCCCGACTGCATGGCGCGTTTCTGCACCCTCCCCGGTCCAGAGATGCACCTCTGAAACTGGAGACGCCGCTACAGTGGAGAGCAACAATGCAAGGGCACGTCACCGATCGAGCGCGAATAGCAACATGAAGCTATTCTGGCGTGGCGGTGAATGGACGTGGATTGTTGCGGATGCTCTGGGTAGAGACGCATCTACATATGTACACACCTGGTTGGACGGCATCCTTCCAGCGGACCCAGACAGGACTGTGCAGCGCGCCACCAAGGCAGAATCAAACGAAATGCCAAGGAGCAAGTCCCGTCGTCCGTTGACTTCAGCTCTTAACTGATATCGTCTCCTTCACCTCGCGCCAAAACGCCATAGCTGTCTGCGCTAGACAGTGAATAGGTATCCGGAGAGTCCTACGCTAGGCCCTTGCCCAGCTACGTCAGTAAACGACAGTTTGCATGTAGTGGTCTTGGACGGCATCTCTTGACGCTGAAAACTGACACCGCCAGACACATGTCTGCTGCCAAATCCAGCGCTGCAGAATCTGGTCCGTACTGCGTTGGCCACGCTTGCCATGGCTCAGACGCAGGATACCAAGTTGCTGTACTGTGAGAATGCTGTAAGCCAAGCTCACATTCCAGTCGGTGTGCAAAGCCCAGCTTCGACCTCCGAAAAGCTACCCAATTGCCGAACACCACTGCCTCGACTTGCACCAGCATGGTGTCCTGGACGATTGTCGAACTCTGGTATTTGACGGGGTATTGCGAACTGCCCCAAGCACAATTGAAGAGGGGGCGCCTGATTGGGAGGAAGGACCATGGTATCAAGATCACGTCAGCAGCGTCCAATGTCTCAATTCATCAAGCAGCAGATCAAGCATTGTAGGGCGTGGGTGACTGCAATACGCACGTTTACGCTCGCTGTTCCCGCGTAAATTAGCCAAACGGATCAGCCTTCCGGGAGGGGTATCATGTCGAGAACTCTATTCCAATGTCATGTCCGAGATAGCTACGAGACTTGACCTCGAGTCCTTCAAGGTCCATCAGCTGACGACTCTCGCAAGCACTTCTATTTATGCAGCTAGAGCTCCTCACAGCAATTTCTGAACACATTGACATCAAAGATCAACCGAAGACCTGATAGAAAGCGAGCTGACAACTGTGCAGCTTTGACAATATGGCAGCAACACAGCAACAAGGCGAGGCAGATGCCTACATCACCAACACTCCCAGATACCACACCAACAAAGATGCAGCATACGTCCTCCCAAACGACGAAATGGAGCACATACGCCTTGAAGAACAAGCCGCTCACCTCCAAGCGATTATGAACAACAACATCATCCACAGCCCCATCCCAACCAGTATTCAAAATGCCAAGATGCTCGACATCGGCTGCGGGACAGGAATCGTGACCGACTTCATCGGCAACCGCTTCCCCAATGCCCAAGTTTATGGCCTCGACATCTCCGACGTACCAGTCCACATCCGCAACCATCCACCAAACGTCCAATTCCTCAAGGGCAATGCCACCACCGACTCTCCAGACCAATGGCTCACGCAGGATGCTGCCTCCAAACCAGTGCTTGATTCATCGACCCACTTCGATCTCATTTTCTCTCGCCTTCTCGTTTGCGGAATGACCAATTGGCCACAGTACGTCTCCCGCGTGCACACGCTCCTCAAACCCGGCGGCCGCATCGAACTCCACGATATTGATTGGACCTGGTATAATTCTCTGTCTCCCACCCCAGAAACTCCCATCTCCGACAACTGGAAATGGCTCTCAGCCGCCAAATCCGTCGCTTCCAAACGCGGAATGGACTGGACTTGTGCTCGGTCTCTCCCTCAATGGCTTTCTGAAGCCGGATTTCAAGATATCGAAGTCAAGCAATACAAATGGCCGCATGGAGGTTCCTGGCAAAAGGATCCTGTCTGGCAGGCCTGGGGTGATTTTGTGGTGAAGGAGATGAAAGGATTGGTCTGGCATGTCATTCCGAGGACGTTGAAAGGTGGAGGATATAGCGAGCAGGAAATCAAAGGCTTTCAGGAGGAGGCTGTGAGGGATATGGAGGCCGAGGAAGGGAAGCATTGGGTTTTCTGGGTTGTGACGGGTAGGAAGGCGGAGTAGTGATGATAGGAAAGCAGGCATTGTCCGGAACGGTTGTTGCGTGTCAATTTTATCATCGAATGTCGGTGAGCTAAACCCTCTTTGAGCAGAAAAGTCAAGCTCGAACGACCTTGGGCTTGTCTGGTAATTGCTTTCTTGCGGCCCACGATAATCATCGCCACGCAAAGGAGTAAAGCACAAACTCTTGTTCATAATTGAGTTCTACAAAAATTTCGCACCGACTCGACCCATCCCACCCTGATGCACTCAGTCATCCGAGAGCAACGCCTTCTTCAGCAATTCCACAGTCTTCGTCTTATCCCAATATAAACTAACTTCCAAAAACTGCAAACCCAAATACCCATCCCCATCGGCCTCATCCGCCTTCCCAATCTCACAAACCCAAGCCACCGGCGCCTCAACGTCAGGCTCCTCTCTAACATTCCCTTTCAACCACAACAACCTTCGAAACTGAGCATGGACTTTCGTTACTCCCTCGGTGATTTTATACTGCAAATAATATTCCGGAACATGCTGGATTTTCTCGAAAGAGAAGAAAAGGTCTTTCATCCAAGTTTTCATTTCTTCGGCGCCGTGGAAGAGTTTGCCTGTTTCGCTGCGAAAGAGGACTTTGGAGCTGTACCATTTTGTCATGGGGTTTTGGGTGAAAGTTCTGGAGTCGACGGAGCGGCCGTATGCTTCGAAGAATCTTTGCTCGAAGGGTTGGGTTGAGTCTTCGGTTGTCCAGGTCCATGTGGGGTTTATGTAGAGGTCTGATGCTGCCATTTTGTCGTTTTCGGTAGGAGGTACGTGTTGAATGTTGCAGAGTGGTAGCTTTGATTGAAGATCATCTTGACCTTGGGGTTATTGATATACTGATGTCCGTGATCACTAATCAAGTCGCTGATAGGTGAACAATGCAGCAGGGAGAGTTCTACAGAATCCTTGTAGAAGCCTAGTGTGAGTCGTGAAATGCTTGTATTCGGCTTCCTGCGATACACGGCAAGCGAGCTGTCATCAAAGAGTGCACAGCACACATGTAGAAATGAGGTTTCGGAACTAATTTCGCGAGCTTCTGACGGCATGTTCTGGATGCAAAGCTTCCAACAGGTCCATGGACATTGATCGAGTCGCTGAAATGTGGACCAGACCGAGAGGGTTCATTGCGAGCCTGACCATCCAGCTTGGAGCATATCGAAGTATTGGCATTATGCGCTGAGAGCATCGTAGGTCTGCACAGGATTCTGCCTCAACTCGTGTGGAAAACAGATAAGTTCAGCTCGGCCGCTGCACTTTCTTGACCGGACAAGGAGACAAGCAATAACCTATAACAGCGGAGACTCAGATGATAGCGATTTTAGCGCATGGAACAGTTCTTTCCGGTAATCAACTAGGAATGATGAATCCACCGTCAAGACAATGGGAGATTCTGGCGTCATACCAATAGAAGTTGTCGGTTGATGGAGGCAGTGATCCGCTTCTCGCGAAGTTGTCGGTCGATGGAGGCAGTGGTCCGCCTCTCGCTCAATACGAGAGAGGGCCTCGATCTTTGACACGGCCGTACGAATCTTCTGCCAAGATTCTGCGCCCGTATATTCACAATCTTTCAAATAGCAGTCCAGTCGCGAGTCATGCCAATTCAAGGCTGACGCTACCAACAGGAGGAGCCAGTAAGTGAGAACTGATCTGAGTTCAGGATCTCGTTGGAGGCGCTGCGATGCCCAGAAATGTACCAAAGGATGAATTTGTAGCGCGGATGCTTCCAGAATTGTTCGAACGAACGAGTATTTCTTCAAGGCAGCTATGGCCTCGACGTGCGCTAATCTCTGTGTGAGCGCGCCTCCCAAGGAGTTTGGTGTTCCGCAGTCACATCCCAACAAAATCTTAAACTCTTGCCAGTCCACGAAACACGTCTCGGTTCCAAGACAAGACTGCAGGATCTCATCAGGAATATCTTCGCGGCTCATCAAACTAAACATGAGAAGTAGCTTCGCCGCTTCTGGATGTTGTTGCTCGATCTTCTGGTAGGATATTTCCCAGGTGGTCATGACACTCTGTTTACCGCCGACATTGTACTGTGTCGAAGGGTACTTCTCCAGCAGACTGCTCCGCTCTCCACGGAATAGTGCGTGATAATCCACTATGTTGTATCCGGTGACACTCATGAATGTTGCCGCTTGGTCGATCGCTAGAGCAAAGTACCCGAGATCCTGGAGGAGCGCATCGGCAATGGCGCTGCTGTATTGCGCGCCTGTGATAGTGTTGAGCAAGGCAAGAGCTTCTTCTGGGCTCATGTTCGAAACCTCCACGGTACTCCAAGCAACTTTCAGACCTTCATTCCGTGCAGTGATCAGGATGGTCCCACGCATTCCAGTCATCAGAATGCTTCCGGTCAGTTGTTCCAGGACCGAGTCTTCGTCAACGTTGTCGATGACTAGTAGCCAGCCACTATTGCTGACGAGCCATCGTTGAGCAAGCTCGACCATTTGCTCCAAGCTTGTGGCTTTCGATATGATTCCATCCGAGCCAGTAGCATCGTCTAGACGTAGTAGCGTAGATATGCGCACAAAACCAGAAATCAGCTGAGCCGAATCAGTGGCACTGATCCAGAACACTTGAGAATAGCAATTGCGGTGTTTTTGTACGAATTTGGTAGCTAGCTCGGTCTTGCCGGATCCACCTAGGCCAACCAATGCAGCACGAGCATCGTGAGAGCCTGGAAGAGTGGGATGGAGGAGATCGTCAAGTTGTCTGACCAGACTTTGCCTCTCCACATAATTCTTGTTTCTGTTCCGTGGTACATCGAATATCACGCATGTTCGCTCGTTCGTGGCGCTTGAATCTGTTCCAAATTGGGCGTCGTTAGAGTCGATATTGTGCAGCTGTCGACTCGGACTAACCTCGTTGGCTTGGGACCTGAGCTGCTAGCTCAGGCACTTGAGCACTGTTGATTGTGTTTTCTCGAGTCTGACCGGGCGCGTGTGCCTCAGGCAGCAGCAGGATGGAATTTGTTGAGAACGCCTTCGCGCATCGCTGAATCTCACGCTCCTGGTCTTTCAAGTAATTCCTCGTATGTGCCGATATCTTGCTTGATTTCTCCCAATCTCCTAGCGTGATATCCTGCAGTCCACGCTCGACGTTGAATCGGAAGTAATCGGAACCTCCGGCATAGGCGTCCCTAAGGCGGTTTGCAACCTTGTTGGACTCGCTTGCCATGCTCTTTAGCGCATCTAAGATTGACCTTCGACTGTCCTTGATTTCGACGACATCACCAAGACCAGTACCAATGCTGAGTATTCGAACTTCCTCAGCATCAGGAAAGACAGCCTTAGCCTCCTCAATCAAGACTCCGCAAGGATTGTTGTACCCGAAACCGGCATCAATGAACTCAATCTCGTCTCGACCACACTTGATCGATTTGAAGAATGTGATTGCCGCAGACGTGGCTCGCACGACTTGCCAAATAGTACAATTCGCTAAGGAGGCGCTGGTATCGTACGTTGTGAAGAGCGTCGGTCGAGCATCGATATTGGCCTTTGTGATCGCTAGGACGGCACTGAGTATCAGGTCAGCGCAACTATTCGGCCGTACCGATAGGGCCGATGTCAACCCACGTCTTGCAGCATTTCCCATCTCTGAATGGCTTGCCCTCATGTGTGCAGTTGCGAGCACTGCGTGGCTCCTGAGCACACACGCCTTCACGACATTGTGCCCGTACTACCTTCTTGGCTGCTTCTTCTAGCTTGGTAGCCGAGTAACATCCATTTGGACTGGCTGGTGCACTGAACATTCTCTTAGGTGTAAAGGCTTCTTTTCCCAGCTCCTTGTACGCTTCGATCGCGGCCTCCACCGACATTCCCAGTCTCCCAAGCATAATTGCGATAATGCTGAAAAGCCTTTAGTGACAGGTCGAGCTCGTAGGCAGACACATATACCCTCCGGTGCTGGTCCCGCCGATCAGATCGAAGTAATCTTTTGGCAGTGGTGTCACTGCGAGCTCCTCTTCATCACGTATTCTTTCCATGATGGCCTCCAGAATCAAGAGCGTCGAAAGACCACGAATCCCGCCGCCATCTGCCCTCGTCAGAGCTGGTACGCCCTCGAGCCGACTGGTGGTACATACCGAGTGAGAGAATACGTCGTGATTGTTGCATAGCCTGTTCGTGTCAAATGCGGAAGTGAGAGAGAAAGTGATCGTACTCCGGCCTGGAATGAGCAAGACGGAGGTGCAGCTCTGTAGAAGGCGCTGCCGCATGACTGCAAGTGCTGGCCCACTGGAGGACCAGGCAGCCAGAAAGCGCGCTAGTGATGCAGTCAGCAGCCATCTCAGTGAAAGTCGCTCGATCGCAACATTCGACAGGACGTTCAGAAGGCCAAGCCTTCCCAACAGAAAAGACTCGATTGGATCGTGAGGTGCTTCTGCATTTGCATGGTCGTCACATCTTGATTCTCTGCACATCTGGTGCTTCCGTCCAGCAAACTGATCCTCCCATGCTGTGAAGACTCGCCTGGTCGCACAGCATGGGGCCGCGTTCGTTTATGCAGCTCATGTGTACGGCCCGAAGAATAAAAGATCTGTCAGCCAAGCCGATGAGCTTCGCATCTAATGGTTGCTCGTCCAAGGAGCATGCACATCCCGTACAACTTTTGTTTCAAGAGAGCAGACGGCGTGTTAGCCATCTCTCGGCGCTGCTCCTATCAGAGGATATTAGACACCGATCTAACCGACCGAGGTGTGTGACATTCGGATGAAGCAGCCAGCTCTCGTGCTCTTCAAAGAAGCCGCCCCGTAGCGACTTGCCATAATCAGTCTCGTATCAGACATGCTAGAAGCCTTCTATCAAGTAGGCTCGATCGCCAGGATGTGACAATTCCAGCTCATCTGGTATGGAGAGTCTTGCTTTGTGATGGCGGCTCACGGCGGGCAGAGCGATGTCGATCATGACATGCTTGGTGATGGGCGGCCGGAGCGGTCTCCGATGCTGTGAGAAGCATATGCACAGCCAGTCGTGACACCGGGCTTCCGTAGGTCGTGAAAATGATACTTAGGGAGCTCAATGACCATGGAGTCGCTCATGGCACACCGAATGGCCATATCAAATCCGTGATTCTCAGCTTGTCTTACCTCCTCATCAAACGAAGCTTCAAGTTAGCTCCGCCATGCACTTTGGTACGACCATCGACCCGTTTGAGCCGCAACCCAAGAAAGCATAATCTGAGCCAAGGAACCTGGCATATAATGAGCGGTGCCGCTGCTCTGGAATTCTTCCATTCGTCTTTAACAGCCTCGAATTCGTGGTCGCGACGCGTTTGTATTCACCACAGCCTGGCCGCGTCAGCTGGAGAATTGTCGGAGCAGGCGCAAATCGCGACATCATCTGCCAGGGGAGCGTCCGCGAAAACCGGGCTGGCTCGTAAAAGACTGGCGATGATAAGGCAAGTGTTTGACATGATGTAGGGAGCCCTCGCCATCGTGAAGCACGAGTAAGACGACAACTTTTTGTTTGCTCCCATGTCTCCGTTTCTCATCAGCACAGCATGACGGCGACCCGCTATCTCGCTAATCTGCAGCAATTCTCTTCGACTTCGCAGCCATCAACATGCGCACGATAGCCCTGTGGGCCACCCTGCTCTTGCTGATTAGCGCTGCACTGATTCTTTGGACGACGACGAAAGGAACGCCCGAATTCGCACAGACGTACATCGATTCCGCCGCCGAATACATCCAGAGCCAGCAAACGCACAAAGACGAGCCGACTTTGACGAAACCGCAGCCTGCGCCTCCTCCACCAAATGCGGATCATTCCTGGACGTACGACTACAAGGAGCACGGGCGCCTCTATGGCTTGACGGAGGAACAGTGTGGCGCGGCGTTTCCAGATCTGTTCAAAGAGATTGATCGCGCTGTGGAATACAGAAAAGAGGTGGCAGGCAAGATCACTGAAGAAGAGACCAAAGCCGATTGGAAAGAGGATGGCATTGTCAGAGCGCAGATCTACGACAACCAGCTCTACATAGTCGATCCACACGGCATCACAGACGGGAACACGAGACCTCGAGCGCTGGCGACACTCCACGCGCTGCACCGCGCAGTCTCTGCATCTCCGACCAAGCTGCCGAACATCGAATTCACCTTCGTCGTTCACGATTTTGCTCTCGATTTCTGGCATCCTGGGAACCAGACAACATGGGCATACACGAGGAAGAAAGATCAGCCATCGCTTTGGTTGATGCCCGATTTTGGGCTTTGGGGCTGGCCAGACGTTGGATTGCGATCATACCAGGAGCTACAAAGCGTGCTTGAGCGCACAGAGAATCTCTTCGAGGACAAGATTCCCAAAGTTGTCTGGCGGGGCTCACTCGACGTGGGATCTAAAGACGTCCGACAAGGGCTGGTGGACCATTCTGAGGGTCAGCCATGGGCAGATGTCAAAGCGCTGCACTGGGACAACCCGGCCGACATCGAGGAGAATCTCCTGACGATGCAAGATCATTGCGCATACCAGTTTCTAGCACAAACAGAAGGCAACTCATATTCGGGCCGGCTCAAGTTCTTGCTCAACTGCCACTCCGTTCTGCTTTCGCACGGCCTCGACTGGGTCGAATTGTATCATCATCTATTGATCAGCCACGGACCAGAACAGAACTACGTCCACGTGGAGAGGGATTACAGCGACCTCAAAAAGCAGATGAGACGACTTCTGCATCCGTCGTCTTTCAGCAACAGCCCGCAAACCATTGCGGATAACGCAAGGCGCACCTTTCGCGAGAGATATCTCACTCCAGCTGCCGAAGCATGCTACTGGCGAGCATTGATCAGAGGCTGGGCGTCCGTTCAAGGCTTCGAACCACAATTTTGGCAGGAAGTCGAGCAGTTTGACAAAGTGACGAAGACGAAGAAGAAAATGCAGAAGCCTCTGGGAGCACCATTCGAGGCATATGCCATTATGGAAGAGGTGGATTGGGAGATCCCGGCGATCCCGAGGAAGATGTGTATCAAGAAGCCTGAGGAGGAGCATTGCCGAGAGCATTAGAGGTCGAAGGATGACAGTCGACAGATGAGAACATAGGTTTGCGATTCACGGTAGCATATGGGCATTTCGGCAAAGGCATAGCGGGGCGTCTGGATGTTGTTTCTCTTCGTTCGGCATGGGTGCAGTACTGTACACCTGCGACTTTTTTTATGAAAGGTGCCGCCACCTTTCCCGGCTGATTCCACGGATATTCAGCAAATGTACAGCTTCGAAAGCTGATGAATTCTACCTTGAGACTTGCAATCTCAGCGCATGTGCAAGGTTCATCTCCAAAAAGCGGACTTCATTCCACGCATTACTGTACTGCCGGCGAGACCCTGGTTCCCCGCTGACCACCATGCACGTCGTGAGGGGTCAGTGAGGCACAAGCACAAGCTTGAGCTTGATAAAGATTATGGATCCCGGACATTGCGCTATGCTGTCATCTTGACTGACTGCTTTCACGCTGAAACACCAAGCAAGGACAATAATCCTCAAGGTCGCCCAGTGGCGCAGCTTGATACTCTCGAAGCATGTAATATCACCAAGTTCACGTATACCAGCACGAAGGGAAGAACAGAAAAGACAATCTACAATGGCCTCAACTCCAGAGTCCATAACCAATGCGCTCGCGCCATCTCGCCAGGCCTTCTACCAATCCATCTGGCAAGAACACTTCCCCAAACTCAACCTCAATGGCTCGTCAAAGATATCCGTCTCCGACATTGAAATGGCCGAAACTCTACTTTCCTGGCTCAAAGACTCCTCTCACGACCTCCCAAAAAGCATCTCGATACCCTCCAGCCCAACCAACGTCGCAAGCTCACCCACTTCTCCAACCCAACAAACCTTCCCGCCCAAAACCCTCGACCCCACCCTCGCCAAAATCGCCAACATCAGTCTGCTCGACGAGACCCAATCCATCCCCGACGACTCCCTCACCCACGCCTTCGCCCATATAAACATCTTCCATCACACCCTCACCCTCCCGCTCCTCAAACAAATCTTCTACTCCCTCATCCCCAAAGGCATTGCCGTGATAACAATCACAAAACATAATCCTCTCGCTTCAATTCTCTCTTCTATCCTGTCCACTTCCAGCCGCCGAAACTCGACTTCCTCTTTCGATGAAGGATATATTTCCACAGAACAGAATATCAGAGATATGGCGGAGAAAGCAGGATTTGAAGTGGGCAAGATTAGGATTTCGGAGAGGAGGATTGAGGTTAAGGGGAAAGAGGAATTGGGGAGGTTGAGAGGGGAGATGGAGAGGATTTTGGATATGGCTGTGGGGCAGAGGGGGGATGCGCAGAGTTGGGAGAGGGGGTTTGATGGGGTTTGGGAGAAGGAGGTGGGGAAGAGTGGTGGTGGAGAAGGCCAGGAGGGGGAGAGGTCGTGGGGGTGGAGTGTTGGATGTTGGTGGCGATGAAGTGGGATTTGTTGTGTGCGTGAGGGAGGGAACATGGGTGGGCTTGTGGTGAGGTGAAGGTTGTGATGCGCTACTTACTTTTTGTAGGAGTATTGAACATTATGGTTAGTAAGATCCAAGGAGCGACTGCGCTCGATGCCTGGCTGCACTTTCCTTTCACAGCCTCTCTCGTGGCCTATAAGATGCTCGATATCGCGCAGAGCACTCGACAACCCTACTTGAAACTTTGAAGGAATGGTTCAGCAAATTGCAGTTTTGTAAGTGGTGGCGCAGTACATGCGTGACCCCGCGGCCGTCACGAACGCCTCAGCCTTGCTGGACTTCGCTGTGGCTATAGACACACGACGCTTCTACTTCACGGCAGACCCTGACTACATTTCTTACACATCTTACACGATACCCATTGGGTCTTTTGCGAAAATTGGTTCCCTCTCCCACTATGCGGCCACCGTACAGGTACAGAGCGCTTCAACCGAACACAATACGACTGCTTCGAATTCTGCCTGATAGTCAGCCAGACGACATCAAGTGCGAGCTGGTTCATTGTCCAATCGAGGGGACTGAGTATATTGCTTTGTCGTACTGCTGGGGAGATCCGACACCAGTAGCCCAGATCCAGGTCAACCGCCGAAGCCTCAGTGTGGCCGAGAATCTATGGCACTTTCTTGTGTGCTGTATTATAACAGAGCACCTCCGCCAGGTATGTACACATTCTTTTGGGTCGATGCGGTGTGTATTGATCAAGAGAACATTGAAGAGAAGTCGGCCCAAGTCAATATCATGTGGAGCATCTATGAACGTGCCAGTCAAGTCACCGTCTGGCTTGGAATTGTCGCTCAGCCGATGGAGAGAGCTCTCTTTGTAGCGAAGACGCTGGGCAAGGCCATGAAGCTCCTAACAAATCAGGATGAAGACATTCACTTGCCAGTGTCTATGGAGCTATTAGAACTTGTCCGCCGTGTGTACGATTATCAATCTGCACTTGATATCTTCAACGACATGGCCTGCCTGACTCACCATGACTACTTCCAAAGAATGTGGACATATCAGGAAACGTTGGTGGTAGATCAAGCTCGGGAAATTTGTTTCAAAACGGCGTGCATTGGCTGTTCAATGGCAGATTTCATGCACCTTAACTGTGCTCTGAAGAGATTCAGAGACGAAGGTTACGACCAGACAGGAGTTGACAGAAATCTCGAAAACATGGTTGAGGGATGGTCGGTGGCCAGGGGCGGTCCCTTACCTATTGAGGAAATTTCGGACCCACAACAAATACTGGTAAAGCACCTAGTGCGCACGAGGAATCGACGATGCCTCGATCCCAGAGACAGAGTGTTCGCTCTGCTTGGGTTACCAGAGATGCGATTGATATTCCGTCACCATCGACTCGTGGCAGACTATACAATGAGTCCCGAGGACCTATTTCTTCAAGTCATATTGTGTTTCGAAGAAATGCACTGGCGAGGGAGCCAAAATGCCGAGTCTTCGCAACTTCCAACGAGGTCCTTGGAGAAACTCAAGAGCCACCGCAAGAGAGTCTGTCAGATAGCCATAGAGCTAGCCCTCGCACTCGAGCTCGGTCGGACGTTCGAGACTTTTGGCCAGTTTTGGATGGATGTAAAACAACGCACAAAATGTCGATATCGGTCTCTAGAGGCGTGGCCAGGCAGGGAGTCGATAATTGCGAACTCCTGGCTTCTACGCACGATGCTCATCGATGCTGGTCCTGAAGTGGAGGGTGAGGACAACTTCTTGACGGTCATGGACGATGTTCTAAATTGGTCGGACCCGGATGAAGTCATGTCTAGCTCTGAGTTGGAAGTGGCCTCGCCGGTGGATTTTGCCTCAATGGCCTAATCATACATTTCCTGCGAACGGAAGCCAGAGGGATATTGTTAGCTCGAGAATCGCGTCTGCCAGGACATTACAACATCACCAGTATGCATTTAGCTGCGACATGTCTGAAATATTTCATTGCAGGCAAAGGCGAACGTGTGAGGTAAAAAGGCTCCCGTGGAGTACATGTTCCTTGGCAATGTGCCTCGTGCGCTGCAACAGTAGTGAAGTGAAGTGAAGTGAAACATAACTACAACAACACCCCATCGCTGTGTCACACTGGAAATTCTGAAATGAAACACTCACAGTATTCAACAGCACCACCACGGCACCAAAATGCTCCTCCAAGCTACCACAAAACTCTATTTCCCACGATCTGCCGCAACCGCGCTCTTGGCCCGATGCACCCAAGCCTTTCCCTTTCTGATTTTCCAAGACCTAAACTCCGCCCCGCAAGATCTTCACAGATCGTCGCCCACGCGTTCGAAATTCTGAAACGTCGTTGGACAACAGCATGACTGTCCAAGAGCTATACCGATGCACTAAGTCAGCTCACCTGCCTGTTTCAGCCTGCTTAGGCGAACGCCTGCGAGGACAAAGCAAACTTCCACAGACCACATCTGAAAAATCTGTAGAGCAGTCAAGACGCGATGTAACAGCCAATATAGCTTCGCATTCATGCCCTTGGCCCCTTTCCGAAGATATAAAAGGCAGGAGTCGTGTCCCAAATTAAGACGTACTCACATCGTGCCGTGCCTGTGAACTCGCCGTCTCCTTGCCTGTACAGCAGCGAACATGGTCCGCTCCACGCTCTACCTAAGCGTAGCCCTCGCAGCAATCGCTCACGCCCTCCCAACCGCCTCCGACGCGCACAACATCGTTGAAGCCGGCTTTAGCCCGGTCGACACAGCTCCCTTCGCACCAGCGCCAATCTCCGAAGAAGATCTCACACCCATCACTTCAGCAACCGAGCTCACTGCCGAAGAAGTTCTCGCGGGTTTCGATCTCTCCAAGCGCCAAAGCTCTTGCGCCTCAGGCGTCTACATGATCGTCGCTCGTGGATCCGGAGAACCTCAAGGTCCTGGCCGTCTTTCTCAAGTCGTTCAGCTTATTGGACAAAGAATTCCAGGATCAGTTTTCACGAGTGTCGTCTACCCAGCCAATATCATCGACTTTGGTGCTCCAGCTTATCCTTTCTCGGTACGAGAGGGTATCCGGGAAGTTCAGAGACTGATCGAAGCACGCGTGAACCAATGCCCAAATGAGAGAATTGTCCTTCTCGGATACAGCCAAGGAGCAAATGCGTGCTCGACAGGTCTTGCAGGCAGTGGATTTGGAAACCCACCATTGAAGGAGAATCTACGCGGAAACAGTAAGTCTTCCGCAATCTTGTCTCTACTCATTTTGTGCTCACAATTACTCCCCACAGTCCGCGGCGTCGCCCTCTTCGGTGACCCAACCCAAGCCGCCAACCAAGCCTACAACCGTGGCACTGCGACCGATGGTGAAGGAATCCTCGGCCGCACAGACTTCAGCCTTCCAGAACTGAGTCGATATTCGAGCCGTTTGCTGCAGTGGTGCGATCGCGGTGATCGTGTTTGCGCGGAGAACATTGAGCCATATGATGGTGCAGTGCATTCGAATGTTGTGTCGAAGTATGCTAATGCTGCTGCGAATCATATTGCGAATGTGGCGACAAGGTAGATGAAGTCCGGGTACAGTGGATTTCAGGCATCTAGTGTCCCACGACAATGAGTATTAGTACAAACCCAACAAATGACCGGAATGAGATTTTGATGTCCCAAAGTCTTCGATGTTTGTCACCACTAGTCCTCGTCACGCAGAGAAAAGTCGTCCAGGTTGCTACAAGCATCCACAAACTCGCTATCGTTCGCACTCGTCAAAGAAGAAGTACTCGTTCGCCGACTGGTAGCGAAGCTCCTATTGACTCGTTCAACGATGACTTCCCAGGCGTCCTGGATGTCATGGAGTTCTTCTGGTCTGTGCTCCAAAGCCGCCAGTCTGTTCGAGAACATGTCATGGACCGACTGCTTCGTATCGACTGTGCGCTGATTGTACAAGTCGCACCTCGAGAGATCGGCTTTGGCCAGTGCGCGCAATGTTTCGACTTTACCTCCGACAGCAGCATAATGCAGAAGGCTCCATCCATTGTTCTTGATGACTTTTGTCTCTGCACCAACAGCTAGTAGTGCGGGAATGCAGTTCACGCTATTGTTTGCCACGGCGAGCATGAGTGGTGCGTTGCCGTCATTCGTTCGAGCATGTACATTGGCACCTGAATCGAGAAGTGCTGTCAAGTTCTGAAGATAGCCTCGCCAGCAGCACCAGTGAAGTGGGGTCCATCCACAGAAGTCGAGGCCTTCCACCTCAGCGCCAAGATCAATGAGCCCTTGAACGTGTTCCCGCTCGTCTTTCGTCCCGACGCCTTCGTGCAGTGGCGACATGAGGGTGTCCTGCGCTCGGGCATTGATGTCTGCGCCGTGCAAGATAAGTGTTCGAACTGTCTCAACGTTGCCGGTCTGGGCTGCTAGATGGATGGGCTGGTGGTGTACGTTGTTGGTCAGTGTTAGTGAGGCTCCGTACTTAAGAAGTGTTTCGACCGAATCTTCATCGCCACGTGCAGCGGCCCATGCCAACGGTGTATAACCGGTGCCATCTCTGACATTGATGCTGGCCGTGGAGGCTTCTAGCTCTTCGCGCAAGTCCCTTCCAGTCAATCCGAGCACAATCTTGTGAAGCATGGTGAACCGCCGTGAGTCAAGCTGTTCAGTGTCATTGAAAATGGAACGTAGGGCGAGCTCAGACTCGCGGGCAAGACCACCTGCCAAGAGGCGATTCCAAGCTATGGAGTAAGGAGTCTCATTTCGCAGGGAATTAGCATGTGGATCGGCACCAGCATCTGTCAAGAATTTGGCGGTATGCAGTTGTCCCGCCATCAGCGCGTAATGCAGTAATGTCCAGCCGGTATCAGTAGCATCGTAAGGAGAAGCTTCTCCATTCTCGAACATTTGTCGAAGAGTCCATTATCGCCACCTGCGAGTGTGCGAGTCAGTAGTCTGGTCTCTCAGGGAAGAATGCAGCCAATATCGATCAAACCTACTCTGAACTTGAATGAACACTTCGTGCAGTCCGGGACGTAACCTTGACAGTCTAAGGATCTTCTCTGGTCCACGCGCGCCATTGATCCTCGACACGAGAGTAAGTACTCCTTGAATGTAGGACCACATAGGAAAGTGGTACTGAATTCTCAAGGCGGCCTTTTGCCTCTTCGCACAGGCATGTTCGTTACATGTGACATTGTAGCCCATACCCGAGTAGTCAACCAGAACCTGGCCCGTGACATTGCGTAGCGCGTCGGGTGTTCTCAATTTGAAAGCATGATGGCACTGACAAGGGCAGAGTGGCTTGCAGCCCGACAAGCGCTGCATGAGTTGTATGGCAACAGTTGGCTGTCTTGACGAATTTCCGGTGCCATACAAATCGTGGTCGGAACGCGAGATGGGCGCAGTCGAAGAGTTCGATCCGTGGATAAAGTGATCATCAGGAAAATGAGCATTGCCGGTAGACCAGCTCCGCGCCCGAAACTCGTGGGCATGGCGTGATGCCTCTGGTTGTTGCGCAAAGGACGTTTCAGAATGCCTTCGGCCAAAGAGAATCAGCTCGCCCGATGGATCGTTGAATGGAAGGAGAGTAGAGGCTTTCGAAGAGCTCCGGCCTGCTGAGGCAGTGACTGAGTCGCCATCGGAGACCAGGCCATCTGAAGCGCCGGACTCTCGACGACTCATTGAGGCCATCACTGTTTCTAGTAACGATACTTGAAATGTGCCTTTGAAGTCTGACAGCTGCAGTGCTAACTCTGCAGCTAGCGCTGGCCGTTGCTGGGCAAGCTCTTCGTGAAGAGCTTTGAGGTCTTTGTTATGTTTGGCGTGCATGTCCCGGTCGTCGATGGCAAGCTTCTCAATGAGAACTTCATTGCGACGAACGGAGATCCTGTTGTAATTAGGTCAGGAGTTCACAGACTACAAGTTTGTGGGTCCGCTGTCGACATTGCGAATGACTTACGCGTTGAACAGGTTGATATTTATTCCAAGCTCGACTCTGATATCTGTTGGCATCCAGGTCAGCAACGGGCTGAGTGCAAGTCTGCTTTCACGACCGTGACGCTGCTATATGCTCACGTACCTCGCAGCTCTTGTTTCAGGCGACGGAGTTCAGACTGCCATTTGAGCCAGGCGGATTTCTTTAGCTTCTTTGTTGCTAATGAGGTCTCTTTCAACAAGTTAGTCTGAAGGAAAGTGTTGATCTGAGTAGTCTTCTGTTGTGCGTCGTTGATGCATTTGTCGATCGGTAAAGCTGCAGCAATGGTGGCGTGCGCATTGCCGCGCTCTTTGACAACCTCGTGGAAGCCCTTCAGGTGCGTCTGGATCGTCTTGATTTCCTTTGCCAGCTCTGAAATCTCTTGTGGAGCGTTTTGCAACAAAATGAGCTTGTGTGTCGTCTTGGTCAGTGTAGCAGCGGCCCCGACGCACGCGAGGGCCGCCACGGAGATGGATAGAGGGTCGGTCATGGTAAGCGAACGATATGTTGGCACATCATGCGCGCTCTCACTGTGCAGCGTCGGGTGCGAAAGTCATGTAATTCCACCAGAGCCATCACAAGCAGCTGAGCGCACGTTCGCACTCCATGTACGTCCATAAGTCTTCCACCGCCAGGCCAAAGGATGAAGGAGTTGTGGCGGAAGTCCCTTGTCGTGCAAGATGGTACTCATCGCCTCGCTTATGGGAACGACGCATGAGCAGGGCGACTCTTGATGGCGCCAAATTTATGATCATGCTCGTCAAAGCGCTGCTAGTCGTTGGCAACGGAAGTGTTTGCCAGCGCAAATTCCCTTCAGTACACTCGTGTATATGACAAGATGCGCTCATGATCGTCGTTTCGTTGCCCGTTCACATCCCACTTTCGTAGCCGTGGTGTCTTCATGCAATCGTCGGAATTGTGCTCTGTTGCTACCGAGCCAGGCCCTGGGCAAAAAAACCAGACTGCATGTCGATGTAAGTAGTACAGAAGCTCAGTTGCATCAGCACCTCCTAAGGCCTGCGACGATTGGTTCCAAATTTGGCAGTGGAAGGCTGAACGTGCCGCACAAAATCGGCCCCGATTGGCAGCAACAAGACCACACCAAATTATCGTGCGCAAGATAATCGTCATCTCTCGTGACAGCATGCGTGGGTCGCTTATGCACACGAGTGACAAGCGACGCTGCACAGCAGCAGCCACGATTGCGCCCGCTTCAAACGATGGAGGAGTGGAGTCTTCATGTGAGCTCAGCTGTTCTTCTTGAACCTCAGAAGGCGCTCAATATGAAGCTGACAGCCGGCATGTTCATCGGCCTATCTGGATCTTCGTGACGAGATATGTATCGACACGTACATCCGGACCTGGGTCCGATCCTGGGCCAACGGGTCGAAGGCGGGTTGGTCCAATTCCGGTCGATTCCATATGCTGCCATCCCACGACGCTTCGCCCGGGCGCGTCTTCTGAAACAGCTTCCACAGAAGAATGGCGAGACTTGCTTCGATGCGTCTCAATGGGGACCATCCAGTACCCAGCGACTTGACTGCATCGAGACAGACCTCAAATGGAACCAGCTCCCCGATCAGCCCAGCAGAACTCAGACACAATCAGAAGACTGCCTTCGAGTGACCTTGACAGTGCCTGAGTCGCAGCTGCAGTCCGAATCAAAGATTCCAGTCCTAGCATTCATCCACGGTGGGGCTCTTGCAGTCGCTTCTGGCGAGCGGTATTACTATGACCCCACCAAGCTTTGTGCAGATGCACTTGCATCGCAAAACCCGTTGTTGTTCGTCTCTATCAATTACAGACTGGGTCCGTTAGGCTTCCTGCACTCTCCAGAAGCGGAAGAATTGCTGCCGCCCAACAATGGACTGTACGACCAGCTGTTGGCTTTCGAATGGATTCGCGAACTCATTGCGGGTTTTGGAGGCGATCCGGAGAACGTCACAGCGATAGGACAATCTGCTGGTGCTGCGAGCCTGGAACTCCACAATAGCCATCCTAGAAAGGAGCCGCTTTTTCGTCAATCGGCTGTCCTGTCCGGGTCCGGCAGCATAATCTCAGTGCAAAGTCCGGAAGAGCACCATGCTGAGTTTTGTAAGATGGTAAGTTGCGCTTTGGCGATTGCCTTGTTCGTTCTTGCTCCTTCTCTGTCGACTCGCGAGGAAGGAAGAAGCTTACAATTTTCAGGCCAAAAGTCTTGGCATCGATCTCGACGATCGCCCTGCAGAAGATGTCGCCCGTGAGCTTCTGGATCTGCCTGTGGAATCTATTCGTGATTTAGCACTTCATGGGTCTTTCTGCTCAGAAACAGAACTGATCCCGGACAAGGACTGGGCAACAATGCGCCACGCGAATACCCTGAAGCCAAATACTTGGCTCCGATCGCAAATCATCAGCTCCTGTACTTACGACGGCTCCATCTCATACCTCGTCGAACACGCCAAGAATCGGCAGAACAGGGCTGCTTCTTTTGAGGCAACTTGCATGAAGCAGCTGAAGCATCCTGAAGACATGCTGGATATCTACAGCATCTCCGCCGCCGATGACGATGAAGACGCTTTGCTCAAGATCGGACAGGTGGTCACTGACGCAGGATTCTATGCACCAGCAGTCAGCATGCTCAATGGCGCGAGTGATTCGCCGACCGAGAGCTACATGGTGTTATTCGATATTCCCAATCCTTGGCCCGGGCCACTGCCACAGAGTCAGTGCGCCAGCCATACGTGGGATGTGGTTTCGCTTTTTGGCCCCTACGAGGAACAGTTGCCTGAAGACATTCGCAAAGGTGTGGCAGCCTGGCGGCAGCTCATCATCGATTACTGCCATGGCGAGCGACCAGGTAAAATTTGGAGTCCGAACGAGCACTTCATACAACGGGTAGGCTCGCGTGGCCTTGAACAGCTCGGACCTTGCGAGGTGCAAGCGCTTCCGGCTGAGAAATTGTTGGGTCTTGCTCGCAAGGAAGGAGGCGAGGAGGGCTTCGATCATATGTGGCACAATACCGTGAGGTTCTATCTTGACAAGGAGGCATCCGAAGCGGCCAAGTTGTAAGGTATAGATGTGCTACACACTGCATGAGACAACGAGCTCTAGAACACCTTCAGACCAGCATAGGACAGGTGTGTTGCGTCTTCCCCATCAGCATCTCAGCGCTGCTGTCCGTGTTGTCTCCGCTGTTCGCGAAATGGCTTCAAATTCGGTTCCTGTGATAAGGCATTGGCCAGCTTGTGCAGATGGATGTTGGAGACAGCGAGGCATGATGTTGTTGTGGCTTCGAGAAGGTTTGCAGGCGCGAGGGGCGCGGAGCAACAGCAGTCTTGGCATTGTTGGACTCCAGTCCGGCACACCCGACTAAGCGACACATTCCTCTGGTCAACCCAAACGCTACCAAGAACTTTTCATCCTTGACATCCATCGCGCATTTCCCTTCTCCTCGTCCGCTGAGTCTCTTGCATATGCATTGTCGATTTCTAAGCCGCCCAGTGGCCACTCGATGGCAGCACAAGATAGCGGAAGTCTGGCAGTTCGCTACCAACATTGGCGCATAGTACATGACACGCTCTGCCATCATTGCGCGCCGCAAACGACGGTTAGCTCTTCCAGCTGACAGGAATGTAGCTCTCGGATCAATGACCGCCTGCAGCATCCAATGAACAAAGCCCAGAGATTGACCCCATCCTTACACACAAAATCTCGTTCACTTAGCCTTTGTGCTAGTGGGCACGCGGCATAGGTTTGGCTT
Organism: Cercospora cf. sigesbeckiae; assembly: GCA_005356805.1. Lineage (NCBI taxonomy): Eukaryota > Fungi > Ascomycota > Dothideomycetes > Mycosphaerellales > Mycosphaerellaceae > Cercospora > Cercospora cf. sigesbeckiae. The sequence continues at coordinate 25,172 of RQIF01000038.1, read as the reverse complement.
GGAGCCTCCGTTCACAGCCAGTGAGATGCAGAGTGGCCCAGAGCATGCTTTCTCGCGTATCTTCAGCTGCGCGTCCTCAGATCTCGCCACGCGAGCTTAAAGAGATCACCATGTACCCACTCACCCAGATGCGACTTTCGTCTTGCTCACCGGTGTTTCCTTCTTCTCCCATTCACCTTTCGCGGCTGTCTTGACGACACGTGCCGTTTGTGCGACAGTCCATAAATTGAAGAGGGCTGAGGAGGCTTGATCGCGTGCCACACTCCAACTTCATGACATCATGGATCAAGAAAAGGGTCACATAACAACGGCGCCTCCTCCATACTCTGGCGAGGGAAGCGACCGAGTCTCAGACGCCGAATCGAACGAGAAACGCGCCCAAAACGAGAATGCGACGCAACATGTCCAAGAGACACTCCAAGGAATTGAAAATCCTACCACGACCCAAATCTCCCTCCGCGATATCCTGAGTGGCAACGCCCACGCGCCGCTTACAGCATTCGAGAAAAAGGCCGCCTTGATTAATGCCGAAATCGACAACTTTGGGTTCGGAAGATATCAGATATGTATTTGGTTCCTCTGCGGTTTTGGCTATTTCCTCGATCTCGCCTGGTCGCAAGGTGTGGGCTTGATTGCGACGGCCGTCTACCAGGAATTCGGTGTACCTGATAACCAGACCGGCAAGCTCTACAGCTTGGCCAATGCCGGACTCGCAGTCGGCGCGTTCACCTGGGGTCTGGCTGTGGATGTCATTGGGCGAAAGTGGGCTTTCAATTTGACGTGCCTGATAACGAGTATCTTTGGGTTGTTATTGGTGCGTTGGTAGCAAGATCCCGAGCGGAGATTGATCCTGTGGTGCATGGCTGACTCCTCTCTTCTAGGCTGCACCCAGATTCAACTATGATGCTTTTTGCGGCATTTACTTTTTGGCCTCGATTGGCTTGGGCGGTAACATTCCGATTGACGCGACAATCGCTCTGGAATATCTCCCACAGAAACGCCGCAACTTCGTCACGCTTCTGTCCTTGTGGCAGCCGGTGGGCGTTGTCATCGCCTCGGTCATCGCCTATGGAACAGCTGCGAAGCCCGCATGGCGATGTAATATCGACCTCCCATCGTGCACCGCACTTCCGGACGGCGAGCCTAGAAACAGCTCCACCTGCTGCACTGTCGGCAGTAACATGGGCTGGCGATACTTGGTGATCATTCTCGGCTGCATGACATTGGTCATCTTCTGCCTCCGCTTCTTCGTCTTTCGCTTCCACGAAACACCCAAGTTCCTACTGAGCAAAGGCCACGAAGAGCGTGCGATCGAAACTCTGCACAAGATTGCCAAGTTCAACAAAGCTCCTCCCCCGACTTTGACTGTGGAGATGTTCCGTGCCATTGACGAAACCACCACCATCGACTCGAGAGACTCAGCGGAGCCCAAAGGTCCTTTGGACACCAAGCAGACCACGAAGAAGGTCATGAAGAGTTTCGTGCGTTCCTTCGACAATCTGAAAGCTCTCTTCACGAACAGACTACAGACTTTCATCTTCCTGCTGCTCGCTGTCGCATATATGGGCGATTATTGGTCTTTCAACTTGGCCGGCCAATATTTGCCCATTATCTTGCTCCGCAATGAGGTTGCAACTGACGGATCTGTGACCCAGACATACGTTCATTATATTGCGATTTATACACCAGGTTAGTGTTCGACAACAGGGCAGGTGCGACCGGCGCAGCTGCCTCAAGATCTATGATACTGATTGAGACCGCAGGTATTCTTGGTGCTATCATGGGACTGTTCTCTGTGCAACTACCACTGATCGGAAGGAAGTGGTCGCTCGTCATTTCAGCCATTCTACAAGGTCTCGCGATGGCCATGTATACCCAAGTGAAGAACACTGCTGGCTACGTGGGCTTGAATGCGTTCCAGTACATCATGCAGACGGTATGTTTCCCTTCTTGTATCTACACTCGCTCATCTGTAACTGACGTTTTCGTTCAGTTCTTCAACGCCGTCCTCTACGCCTCAGCGCCCGAGCTCTTCGATACGGCATACCGAGGCTCCGCGAGCGGTATGCTCTCGTGTCTTGGCAGAATTGCCGGTATCGTGGCGCCTTTCGCGGGTCAACACTATCTGGCAACTGAGAGCTCTGGCATTTTGTGGCTTGGTGCTGGAGGTGTTTGGGTGAGCGCGTTGGTGCTGGTCTTCCTGCCTGTGGAGATGAGAAATCGACAGATGTTCTGAAATCGCACGCTAGCGTACTCTAGCGTCTGCTGGTTCGGGTTTCTGCATACAGTATACGAAATACCGTCTGTTGTTCAATTGTATGACTTTGCTCACACATCCAGTATTCGGTACGCGACCGCAACCTCAAGCATCCTCTTGTGAACTCAATGAAATTGGCTAGTTGCGGACAGCAAAAACGGGAACTAGGAATCGCGCACTTCGTGATCTCTCTCGCGAAGTCGAATACGCAAATGCCTCGCTTGTCGAGACAGAGCGCCTAAGCTACGTAGCACACAGCGGAGACACGAAGATCGAATAGGCACCCGAATCCCTCAGGCAGAGGAGTACGGTATCTCAATCGTGATTTCTGTTTTGCTTTCCGGCAGTAGGTGGGTTCCCAACGGAGCGAATTCCGCCTACTTGGTAATCGTTACACAAGAGTACGCAAAGTCACGACCGGATCTGCCTTGGTGCACGAGATTGTCACACACCGGCCGTGAGCACATTTTCTTTGCCTATGGCAGCTATGGTCTGACGCACTTCCCGATGTCATAGCCACTGGTATCAATAACATTCTGGTCCCACAGCGAGAGTACCCAGGCAAGCCTCACCGTGGACAAGCGAGAGAAGGTGCACAGTGACACATCGCTGCCACAATTCACTCCAGAGCGCGTATATGGCGCGAATACAAGATCTAACGAGCGCCCGGAGCCGGTCGACTGGCTTGAGAAGCATTTCGAGGATCATGGGCCAAGTCCGTTCCGAAACACAGCCGCGACCGCTCGAGAGGAGCCGGCGACATGCAACGTAATCTTGGGATGACGCAGACACTACCCTCAGGAGGACAGAGTCCACATCTGTCCTCCGCCAGGAGATTATCGATGACGAAGACCCTTCTGATCACCAACCTCCACCCAAACGCCGCCGCACAACCGACGATGCAGACAGCAGGCCACGAAGCTATCCCACTGATGAACACTTTCACGAGCTGAGGCTTTCTGATTTGTTCAAGTGGCGCAAAGGAGATCACAATATACCAAAACCAGACACTTCACCGCAAATAGTAAGCAAGCGAGCGCAGACACATGAGTTTGTGATACTAATCTTACGATAGGATGCCGATGCTGACGTCGAAGAGGACCAGAGTGTCTCGTGGCAAGGACAAGGGTACGCAGAAACTTCAATGCGCATACCATTTGAATGGAATGGACGTGTCGACACCTTTGAGGTCCAAGAATCTGGAGTGGCGAGGATACTCGCGAGCGAGGCCTGATCGCCATGGCCATGCTAGTCCACCTTTCAGCTGCCAATAAGATTAGAAATCCTCGGTTCGCACATTTGATAGTGTGGGCGGCGAGCGAGGAAGAAGTGCAAGAGAATGAGGATGCCTTCTCTCTCGACATGAAGTGAGCAGCAGACAATCCGCTTGACATCGGACTTGCAGAAGGGCCGCGGAAGCGGAAGTACTTGGCTGGGTCGAATGAGCTGTGGTCTCCATTCGGCGACCCTACTGAAACGTCGAAAGGCAATGCTTCAGCCGTGAACTAGTCGTTTACTAATGTTGTTGGGCCACAGAAGCATGTATTCTCATCGTCTTATCCTGCTAAATCTGATGGCAAAGAATTCTGGTTGCACTCCATCCGAGGCAGCGATAAAGGGTCAGCTCTACTACAATTAAGAAAGCATAGCAGATTCAATAACTGTTCGACAGCTATCATATTCAACCTACTCATCCCTTTAATCAGTGCAGACCTCGACAGCCCCATGTCGGTGACAGAAGTGAAGCACAGCGGGCAGCTCCCTTACGATGGCAAGCATGGTGTGGTGAGGTGGAACACAGCGCGCAGCGGGCAGCGCGCAGTTCCTTACTATGGCAAGCATAATGTAAGGCGACTGCCGAACGTGAGCACAAGGCAAGCGCGGATTGTGGGCGTAATTCATCGAACACATTGGGCCTCTACACTTCCTTCCATACAGCCTCATCCTCTCCCTCGGCCATCTTATCAGACCCAGCGCCGGCTACCCCATCCGCTTGAAACCCATCCTTGACTGTTGTCCGAGCTGTCGGGTCATTACAAGAAGAAGAGGACATTTACCGAGCAGCAAAAGAAAGACAACTACGCACGCAGGGTCGAGAGACGACAGCAGCAGCTGGAACATGAGAAAGCGAAGGACGACCCGCACTACGTTCCCGAGGGCAAGGCGCGCAAGACCGATGAGTTCTTCGCCAAATACGGATGGCGGGAGCGACATTACACCTTGAGGGACTTCTCAAAATTCTCACCGATCGACTTTTGGAGGGAGCAGCAGGTGTTGCCGGAGAAATGGGATACCACAATGATGGCAGAGAAGCGCGAGCAACTCAACCACATGCTCCTCAGCTCTGATCGAGTTGGTTGGGAAGAATGGGAAAACATGGCACTCTTCTTCACGCGCGCTGTACAAGGAATCTTCATTCCGAGAGAATTCGTGAACCGACTAAAGATCTTTACCTGGGAGCAAGATGTACCTAAGAGACAACACTCCATTGAATTCGCCAGGTATGAGCGCGGCTCGTCCTAGGGTGCCACGGCGAGCGTAGCTAGTGAAGAGGAAAGCGAGCCCGCGAGCTCGTCGGAGTCCGAAGGTACAGCATCTGTTTACTCAAAATCTTCTGATAAAATCGCCAGAAACAGCACAAGCGACAGCAAATTGAGAATCTCAGCAGACGAGTAGTCGTTCACATTCGGCAGAGCAGGCGATCAAGACGTGAACCTCACTGGCGACTGCACTGGCGACTGCACTGGCGACTGCACTGGCGACTGCACTGGCCACCGCACTGGCCACCGCACTGGCGACCTCACTGACGATCACACTGGACACAGCAATGGCGACCTCGCTGGCGATCACACTGGCCACAGCAATGGCGACCTCGCTGGCGTAACCGCTGGCGACCTCACTGGCGACCTCACTGGCGACCTCACTGGCGACAGCAATGGCCACAATATTTCCCGGTCTTCTGGGAACTCAGACACTGCTCTGCTTACTGTCTAGTCTTACGCCCAGGGCAGTACTCAGAGCATTGTACCACCTATCACGCTCACAGTGCGGATCCTCATCGATGGATGTCAGACGACAGAGTGCTTCAAATGTCGAACAGTAAGCGTGCGCTTTTCGCCGAGCGGCGGTTCTAAGAACAGCCAAACTTTTCCGAGATTCGCAACGTCGACAACACTCCACCACCACATCTATTGTTCTAGGAAGAGTGGGAGGAATGTTTGGCTCAGGCTATAGAAATATGGAACTCTACGGGCCTTACAGAGGACAACGAACCGGAGCTTCTATGCTACGCTGTACCAATACAGGATCCGGACTTTCTCCTTACGTGCACTCTTCCAGCATTTGAGTATTCCTGGTTAGTGGGCTACCGCGGCCCTTGTGTTGTTGATCAGATGCTCGCGTGGTGGAGAGCACGTTACTCTGGGCTTCGGTGATCGCCTCCGCCATGGCAAGCAGTCTGTCAATCACCACCAATATGCTGATTTTTGCTTTTTGTAACCACCAATATATACTTGTCCTAGATGCAAGAGGATGCATGGACTCTTTCGAGATGAGTTCGTGCTCCCAGCAACGAAAGGTGCTTTCCGGCAAGCCCGCAAAGACCACTACGTCGTGCGACTCGTGCCTGTCTGCCAGCCGTGGCAACACGATGGTGCCTGCACTCAGCTACTGTCGCCTTGTCGACGCATTGACTTCAGCTTCTTTACAACTGCCGTTCCGCGTTGTCTCTACGGCCATCTGGCGTCCATTCTCTCTACGCTCAGCTGTTGCAAGTTCCTGATACTTGACCACTGCAATATGGCTGACTCAATAGACGGATCCACCGCAACCGACGTCAAGGAGCTGGCTTCTGACGCCGATGAGCCCAATCCGGGGGCTTGGGCTTTGCGATGGGAGCCCGTAGCGAAGACTGTATCTGAACCACATGAACAAGTTTTGCTCAGTCTGGCTCCGATCGACACCTCGCGGCAGAAAGCGTCACATAAGGTTGAAATGCTGCGAAAGGATATCTCACCTGGAGAATGGGTACCTTCACACATCATCACGCTTTCAAATCTTGCTAATGCACCCAGTTTCTCAATGCCGACAAGAAATTCAAGCATCCCCTCATCAAGAAGATGGTGGGGCTGGACCAGAGGTGGCGCGTCACAGTGACTCCAGAGTATGCAAGGTCACAGCCCGACTTGCCTTGGGCCGTGAAGAAGACTCCCGATAGTCGCAAGCACACCGTCTTCATTCATCACAGGTACTACAACCTCCGCAAACCTCGTACATGGCCAATGATGCAGTGGAATTTCTGGAAGTACAGAGAAGCAACCCCCAAAGCACTGGAGAGCAACTTGCGCGAGAGAATGAAGGTCGAGAACGCGTCACCACAGCTGGACATGATGGGGATATACGGCAAAAAAATTTGCATGCCCTCGACACCCCCCGCTGAGATCGACTGACTGGCTCACAACTTCGGAGCACACACGCCAAGTGAAATGCGACACACTGCGGCCACCACGTTCTGGGACCGGGAAGAAGGAGCGTCGAGGGAGTACATCAAGACAATTGCTATACAACGCGTATGAGAGACATGGCCCGACAGGAGTATTCCAAGATCGTTCAGGCCGACATGGAAAGGTGCTGTTAAGCACGATGCTCCGTACGCCATCAGACAACGTGACCACCGCAGGAGGAAAGAAGCGCAGCTTGGACTCGAGAAACCCGACCGACCTCTCAAAAAGCGTCGACAGCTTCGATTCGTGCCCCAAGAGTACGATGATGATCGATCACAAAATTCGATTCAACAATTGTCATTTCCAGCAAACCACAGTCGCGAGGCTTCGCAAGACCACGCTGACGGCATGGTAAGCCAGTGAATCCTGGGTGGAATGAGACAGCACTGACACAGTGACAGGCTGGAGACCACGATTGCGGCATTCCATGGATCAAGCAGAAGCTGATTACGTTCGGTCGCGACCGCGTTACTCACACACCAGGAGAAGCTCCTCGCCCTGGGTATGAGAGCCTCCTCAACGCGACAAAATCATTGCTTCACGTAGCATTGCTCGATATGTCGATCAAGCTGTTCAACAACATGGAGGCCGAAGTGTGTGCTATTCTGGGTGGTGACAGCGTGCTCAAGGACCAGATTGTTGCACAACTGATGGGATGGATGGCAGAGGCGGCCTGAACATCTCGACGGTGGGTGCACGAACATGCTTTGGGAGCCTCATGACAGGGGTGATGTCGGCTTAGTCCTCAGCTCCATCCACGATCGGGAGAAGTGGATACCCAGTGAAGACGAACTCGGCGATGAGACTGCCTTTTCGCGAGAGGCGCAGCTCGTGCGCGGACATCATTACGACACTCTGATGGCGGCGGAACCAAGGAAGCGAAAATACATGGAAGGAGCAGACAGGCTCTGGTCACCGTTTGTCTTCGCTGTACAGCATGTCTCTCAAGTGCAACGTTAGTTGTCGGTAGGACCCACTGAGCTCGTAATGTCACTCTACAGCTACAATTGTGTCCCTTGCTCTATCCTCCAGCCCAGAAATTTGATGAACAATGAAATCGAGACGTGTCACCCCTCGAAACTTACCCTTGTTGTAAGCACATAGGAAGCTGCAAGCCAGAAATTTGAATGTTTTCTTTTCGTTCGTGCAGATCGAGCCGGATAAGTTAACGAGCTTTCTCTTGCCGCACGTATGTGTGGAATATCCTTCTACGAATACCCTTCTACTATAGGGAATGAAGCTGTACTACTCCGGCAAGCTTCTCCTCGTATTGCGATCATACGTGAAACGCCCCATCGCCATACGAAATCAAGCTGGGTCACTGTACATCACTTCCGCACGCATCAAGTAGACGTGGAACGCCCACTCCGTATCAGCAATCAAGCTGGGTCGTGACGCGTGTCGGCACAATCCTCCATCGCGACTTCCTCAATCTCTTTCTCGCGTCTCGGTTCAGCACCTCTGGTTCAGCCGTTGCAATATCACCTCTACCGCAAAACCTCCAGAAGTCCCTCCCTCCCTACCTCTGCAAACATCACACCGGATCGAGATCATACAACGCCCTCCAAACATTGTCAGAAAGCTGAAAGGCTCCAAGCAGCCTCAAGCTGAAGCGTCATCCGAACATGAGCTCACGTCGAGTGCTTCGGCATTCCGCCGCTTGCTTCGCAGTAGAGAGCAATCCCATGACTCTGATCGCCCTGCCGTTTTCGTCCCACTTGGCGAAGCCCGCAAGACTGATGAGTGCTTCGCCATGTATGGCTGGCGTGAGTGGAGCAAGGCTTTGAAGAGAGTGAACAAGCTTTTCGCCAACTACGTTTTGGGGAAAATCAAACCATGGAGGTAGAGGAATGAGAGCCGAAAACAAATGGCAGAGATGCTCAGCTGGTTCAACAAACTGCTTTCTTGGACGCGAAAGAGTGGACTACGAGGGACAAGGCAATATGGCGCTGTTCTTCACTCGTGCTGCATGTGGCCTTTACTCCCCGAGCGAGTTTGTGAACAATTTGAGGCTCGTCAGTGACACCGCCCGCTATGACAAACAGACACAATCTATTCACCGATTCGTTGTACTGGAGACTGTTGACGACGAGACCTCTAACCACGAGAATGATTCCGAAGACGACAGGGGCTCCGAGGTCGGTTCTGCAGCACACTCGACCCGTCTGGCAAGGCTGTCGATAATATTTCCGGATTCGACTTTCTATCATGCGCTTTGCTAGGTGATGATAAAGGCACTCATCAGCTCTCCGACTTCTCTGCGCTTGGCGTTTCACCTGTGGGCATCCCAAGTCGCTCTCGGAAACTGCGCTCTGGAGATGGCGAAGATCGTCGAGCTATTATAGTCGACGTGAATCAGCGATCAGATTCAGACGCAGATTCTGAGGAGCCTGCGGGTCAAGTGGCCGTCGTTGACGAGCATCAGCGGCCAGGTGAAGAAGCAGACTCTGAACAGCCCGTGAACCAAGCGGCCGTTACGCATCGAATTATATGGCTCTGAGGGACTGCAAAAACTCAAGCTTGGAGTTAGAAAAACCCTACTGATAGCTTGAATAATGCCTTCGGTTCCTCGGCCATGTTCGCAGGCACTTCTTTCGTCTCAAATCTGATGCGTGATGCCGTGCCGGTAGAGGTAGACGATTCCAAAATGCGCCTCTTCCTACTTGCGGCATCCCCCTTGTCCTGATGATGTATGTTGTATCATGCACACCAGCGGTCTTCTATGTTGGCTTGGATAATTGTGGAAAGATCCTGTCTGGTCGTGGCTCCATTATGCGTCGTGCAGAAAGAATGTGATGTATTCCATCGATGCTCATTTCTAGCGACCCTAGAAAGTAATAGCAGCATGATAGAGCACCCGAATCGGCGTCTACGCTACGGATTTCTGCGCCCGCCCAAGCTGACGGGTGTGTTGCGTCCACACGAGAAACCTGCCGACCGCCTAAGAGTTGTTCATCCAAGATGCTCCTTCTTATGAGCGAACTGTGAGCAACTTGCGATAGAGTGAGCGAAATGAAGAACAGATGTGACGCCGAAAGGTAGCGATGATAGCTCAGCGCAGGTACAATACCATTTCTGTTTCAGCAAGCCCGAGACGCCGGCGGTGGCAGGCGGGACTGCGGCAGCACAGCAATTCCATGGACTCACAGTTTCAGCGAGGAATTTCATTCTCAGAGTCGTTCAAAAACGTGGCCACCGTCTCAGTCGATGAAAGTCGCGTTGCGAATGGCCGTGTGAATCAGCTCATGCTGCGTGTTTGACAATCCTGCTCCAGCTCTTCGATGGCCACATTGATCGCATTCGGATGATTTGCGATGCTTGTGCGGCACTGCTGTCTCCATAGACCACGGATGGCAATGCCGATTGGCGGTAGACTTGGGAAGGGTGTTTCGTCTCCTCGGTCCCCGTTCCAACCACATGTATTCATTGGTCATGGGTGCCTCCATATCGAGGTCCTCGCTCTCGTTTCGACTGTGTGTCTGAAGAGGGCCCGGATCTTCAATTGGTAGCATTCTTCAGTGTTTGCTCTTACCCTGTCTTTACCACACGTCCCGATGGGGTGCGGACTTTCGCGACGTGAGATACTCCTTCCTCTTGCTCTCAACGCGGAAATACCACAAGCTCGTAATCATACATTCTCGAGACGACCTCTGCAGGATCACTTCAGTCAGAGATGCTTGGGCGTGTCGTATTCTTGACTGAAAGCGCGGTGCACGCATGCGCGGCTCCGTTGGCCAAGATATCTCTTTCTCACGATGTTCATTCTTGCAAGGCGGATTTCTCTCAAGTAATGGCAGCATCACTCACTCCGCCAATGCGAGCTAGCAAGGCTTCTCAGCGTCAGTTTCCCACTGGTGAAGCATGTCAAAGCATTGCGGCCAAGAAACATGCGGTTGTTAGGCCGGAGTCGTGGCTGCTCCGATGTTTCTCCACTAGCGTAGGGCTCGGAGCCGAAAGCCGATGCACTTGGCTTGGCGACGTCTCACGTAACCGGAACTGGTGAACGTGGCAGCGTTAACCGACTGCCAACAACGACGTCGGCACCGCGATGTCACTACTCGGCCCGTACAGACCAATACCATTGCGAACATCGCGTACTAACGCAATGCGGTCCGCTGGTTCTGGAACTTCGGCCCTCATTTCCGCCATATACCAATTGCCGCCTCATCGACGACAAAGTGCCGATTTCTGAGCGCTCGCCGTGGGCAATTTGCGCCGAGCTTCTCTCGAAACCAGCCTCCTCATTCGGCTATGCTTTTGCGGAGCCCCAACTATGCCTCACAGCTGCAGTACACGTACCTGGATGGCACTCAAGAGTCGGCGTCTGGCGGCTATGCATAAGGAGATCGTGACGGAGGCACATAAGACGGATCGGATGCTACTCTCGGATCTTGCCAGTCTCTGCTACGTCCGGTGGCCTTGATCATAAATCTCTGTGTCACGAGTCACTTATTGCCGACTAGCGGGCTGGTATGACTTCGGCACTCCATCTTTGCTTCCAAAGTGGGCCTGGAGAGAAGCTGGGTGGGGTCTGGAGTGAAGCTGGAGCGCGCCTCGATCATGGTGGAGAGACACGAGGGAACAACGATCCACCCTGTTGCAAAATTCATTTCGACCGGACCACGATATCGTGCGTGAACCAGCGTCACTAGACTGTGATCCAGTGACTCGGCCGGGGATTTAGGAGGCAATACGACGTGGCGAACGTCTTCGAAACATCGACTTACCAATGCCAAAAAGGGCTGTCACAACATCCAAAGACGTCAGGGAATGGCTCAGTCTTACCCCGAGTATTGGAGAGGCTGCCCGATGGATCGAAAAACTTACCTCGAAGCATTCTCCACATAAGCACAAGCCTCACCTAAGATTGAGGCGTGGTCTTAAGGGCCGCGTGCCCTTTTCCGCACAATAGAGGGACCGCCAAGAACACAGACCTGCAGCTACTTTCCTCTTCTTGGTCAATACCCGACAAGTACCATGTGCACTGACCTCCTAGCTTCTCCGCAGCTTCAAGAAAAAACGGCGTGACGACACTGTTGGCGTTCCGGTCCGGTCACTACAACCGCGAGAGGCATCGTGTCGGCCACGAGGGTTGCATCGTGAGTGGCCCCAGTGGATAGTCTGGAAATGTCGCGATGGCATCGTTGTCGATCTCGAGGCCGATGAGCGGCCGTGTGAAAGTACTTAACGACGGACGCTCGTCGTCTCTGTGATTCGAAAGCTGTGAGCTTCAATTGTGCTACCGGACGTCTAGCATAATCAATCATCATGGTTCGTTCAGAGAAGCTGCAGGCAGCAGCTGCCTTCCTGGCATCTCTTGCTCTGGTCAATGGACAGAACGAGACCACCACTCCAGGTGTTCCAGCCTGGAACCACGAGGACTACACGACCAGTCCTCCAGTCTACCCATCGCGTAAGCACAAATGCTCCGTATCCATCTGACTGATGCTGACCCGAGCTTAGCAAACATTACTGGCATTGGCTGGGAGGAAGCTCTCGAGAAGGCCAAGGAGTGGGTTGCACAATTGACCACTGAAGAGAAGTCAGCACTCGTTACTGGTACTGAGGGCCCTTGCGTTGGCAACATCGCACCCATTCCTCGTCTTGGCTTCAACGGGCTCTGCCTTCAAGATGGACCTCTCGCTATACGTCAAGCAGTTTACGCAAATGTTTATCCCGCAGGTAAGCAACGTCCTTTTCTAGACAGGCGCGATTGTCGTGCCCACCTCAAGACATACGATACTGATAGCCATCACAGGTCTGACTGTTGGTGCTTCTTGGGACAAGAAGCTCGCATACGAGCGAGCTGTGCACATCGCAGACGAGTACAGAGAGAAGGGATCTCAGGTCATTCTCGGACCTGTCGCTGGTCCTCTTGGACGAAGTGGTCTTGGAGGTAGAAACTGGGTAAGATATACAACTGAGATCGCATAAGAGGAAGCCAAGCTGACGATGACCTATAGGAAGGTTTCTCCGTTGACCCATACTTGACTGGTGTCTTCATGTACGAGACCATCAAGGGACACCAAGACCGTGGTGTTCAGGCTTGCGCAAAGCGTAAGTGAACTTCGTTCCGAAGTTGCTCGACATTGTTAACACGCGACTGCAGACTTGATCGGTAACGAGCAAGAGACTCAGCGTAACCCAACCACGAACGATAACAACATCACTATCGAAGCCATTTCCTCAAACATCGACGACCGAACGATGCACGAACTCTACCTTTGGCCCTTCCAAGATGCCGTCCATGCTGGTGTGGCATCTTTCATGTGCTCATACAACCGCCTGAACGCCTCGTACGCTTGCCAGAACAGCAAGCTTCTGAATGGCATCCTGAAGGAAGAGCTTGGATTCCCGGGCTGGGTTGTCTCTGACTGGATGGCAACACATGCTGGATACCACGCTGCGGATGCAGGTCTCGATATGAACATGCCCGGTGGTATTGCGTTCCAGGTTTCTCAGCCGTCCTTCTGGGGTGCCAACCTTACCACTTCGGTCAACAACGGCAGCTTGGCTGCCAGCCGGTTGGACGACATGGCACACCGCATCATGGCACCATACTTCTACTTGGGTCAGGACCAGGACTACCCACTTATCGACCCATCGACTCCATCGACTCAGCGCACCTGGAACACTAGCCAGTACCGCTACAACTGGACCTATGGCGATGAGGTGGTTGATCTCCGCAATGCCGAGAGAGTCAAGCACATTCGCGAGCTTGGCTCCGCAGGCTCGGTTCTTTTGAAGAACGTCAACAACACTCTTCCGCTGAAGAACCCCAAGAACATCGGTGTCTTTGGAAACGATGCCGGAGATATCGATGATGGATTGTACTTCGCTCAACTCACCCAGGAGATCGGCTACGAGTTTGGTGTACTTCCTACTGCTGGTGGCTCTGGCACTGGTCGCCACACCTATGTCGTCACTCCACTCGAGGCCATCAAGGCCAAGGCTGGCGAGGGTGCTCTTGTCCAATACATCCTGAACAATACCATCATCGCTGAAGAGAATGGCTTCGTTCGCGTCCTCCCATCGCCACCAGATGTCTGCCTCGTCTTCCTTAAGACCTGGGCATCTGAGGCCTACGACCGCACCAGCCTGCTTCCTGACTTCAACGGCACTGGTGTTGTTGAGGCTGTTGCTAAGGAGTGCGCTAACACCGTCGTCATCACTCACTCCGCTGGCTTGAACGTTCTGCCATTCGCTGACCACCCGAACGTCACCGCCATCGTCGCAGCTCACCTTGGTGGACAGGAAGTCGGCAACTCCATTGTCGACTTGCTCTGGGGTGAGATCAACCCAAGCGGCAAGCTCCCATACACCATCGCCAAGGGCGTGAACGACTACGACTTCGTCCCAATCATCAACTCCACCGAGCTCCTCGAGACCGACGACCCGAACGCATGGCAAGACGACTTCGAAGAAGGTCTCCTCACCGATTACCACCACTTCGACTACTACAACCTCAGCGTCCAATACGAATTCGGTTTCGGTCTCTCCTACACCACTTTCGAGCTCGAGGGCGCTGAGATCACCGCTCTTACCGAAGGCCCAATTGCTGCCCTCCCAGAAGACCTCCCAGTCGCCGTCGGCGGAAACCCAGCCCTCTGGGAGAAACTCTACTCTATCAAGACGACCGTCACCAACACTGGCGATATTGCAGGCGCCACTGTTCCTCAACTCTACCTCGCTCTCCCCCAAATCGCCAACTCAGCCATCACTCCTCCGCGTGTCCTTCGTGGTTTCGAGAAAATTCACCTCGAGCCTGGTGAGAGCCAAGAAGTCACCTTCGAGCTCAACCGCCGCGACATCTCCCACTGGGACATCTACTCTCAGCAGTGGAAGATTTCGGAGGGAGAGAAGATTGGTGTGGAAGTTGGTTTCTCGAGCAGGGATATTATTGCTACAGGGGAGTTTACGCCTATTGAGAAGGCTGCGTACAGGCCACGCAGGGTTTAAGGTCAAGATGTTATGACATTGGGATGAGAAAAAATGGCTCGACTTGAGGTTTGCACAGCTTCGTTGGGACCCACTTGCAGACAGTGAGTTGAGGGTGGCGTTTGTTGCATTGCTGCTGTTGAGCAAGAGAGCGAGAATGCCGCCGAGCCAAGGAATGGTTGGGAGGCAAGTCCTTCCGCTCAACTTCGCGACAGCAGCCAACGCATCGGACGAACCCAAGAAATAACGAGACCTCAAAAAGAGCCATAGATGTTAACGAATAAATGTAATATGTCCTTGATGACTACAAAATTGCCTCTCAGTCCCTCGAATTCCTTGCATAACTTGTTCATTTCCGTAGGATATATTGTTCGGAGCAGAGAGCAACACAACGCAGAGTGAGCTCTTCCAAACGACTGCTACTGTCTACGTCACTCGGTCTCAACATTCGTGCGATGTCAGATCGCTTGCACGAATCAATACAGAGCGACGCGGTTTTGATTTTCGCTTCGCTTTTTGGCCTCTTTTCGCGCGATCCACTCGTTCGTATGGCATCTCTCATATAGTGTGCGCAGACGAACATCCAAATGATAGTGGCTCCTTGCAATATACGATGTGGTCACGTCTCGTCTCTGCAGTCCAGACGCGAGTTCCAGCAGTCGCCGAAAAGTGCCAATGTTGGGGCCAATGAAGGTATTTGGTGTCGCCAGACGGAAAATAAAGGAATGAGAAAGGAATGGTAAACGAACGCCAGTTCAAATGACAGTAGGTCTCGTCGTCGTAGATTTTCGTGGTGATAATCGTAATAATATAGAGTAGAGTAGAATGCTTCTCAATCCACTCTTTGCGTCTCGTGTCGGGTAGTAATAAAATTCGTTAGATATTCGTCAAATATGCCTCGCGGCACCCATTCTCGTACACAGGTAAAAGGAAACCAAATGATGGCAGAGCCCGACAAAATGCTGCTCCAAATAAAACAATGAAAGGCACGCTCGCTTCCGATGATGATATGCTTGGACTTTTTGTCGTGGTCGTCGTAGTCGTCCTCATCACTGCCATCCGCTCTCTTGCAAGCACCATCCACATCGTCCATAGGCACGAACAGGTGCTCGTTGGCAGTAGCACATATACCCATCTGTGGCGGCCTTGGTCCGACGAGGTTGTTGTGTAGAAGGCTTGGGCACCTGCTGAGTGACCTGTCGAATCTGTTGTTCGAATCCACTTTCGGTACTGCGAGGACTGTTACCACCACTGCTAGTACCATCCGTGCTGGCAGTATCGTAACTAGCAGCAGAGCCCCTCTTGCCACCTCTTCCAGTGCCAATGGC
This sequence comes from Cercospora cf. sigesbeckiae, assembly GCA_005356805.1. NCBI lineage: Eukaryota > Fungi > Ascomycota > Dothideomycetes > Mycosphaerellales > Mycosphaerellaceae > Cercospora > Cercospora cf. sigesbeckiae. The sequence goes on along the minus strand of RQIF01000038.1, from coordinate 9,147 downwards.
AACGGGTAAACCCTGTACAGTCTGTCCAGGTCGTTGTCCAGGTCCCATACCATCGTTGACAGAAAAGTTCCGGCAGATCATGTATCCTTTTTGAGCAGCTCCATCTCGTGCCAGACTTTCCGAAGCATAGGGCACTTCGGTGCAGTATTCTCGGTTGTTGACACGGACCTTGCAATGCCAGCCTGAACGGGTGTGATAAGGCTCGTAGTGAGGTTCGGGCCACTGACGTCGTTGGCAGACACCTAGAGTGAGGCGTGTTAGTCGATGCTATTATTTCCATATCGGGAGAGCGCAACAGAAGCCTCATGCAGTCGTTGCTGGAAAGAGGTCGTTGACGAACGACACTTACTTGACAGGTACATGGTGTAGAACATGTTGGCTCCAATCAGGTCGATGAGGTTCTGCGTGGCTGTAGGGAGTGGGCTAGTGTTGACCAATTCCAGTCGATGGCTGCAGCACGGTGCTTAAAAGGTTCTTCTGATATTCGTCGTGGTGGTAACACCGCAGTCGTGGATCCGATAATGTAAGGGCGCCAACGAGAGCCACGGTAGTAGTGATGACGAGCGGTGTAGTCAAGTGCTTGGTGGTGGTCAGGCTAGAGAAGTCGAGGCGGTATGTGGATGGCCGAATGCGTAAGGTAAGTGTTCACGACAACCCGATGGTGGGTGGATATATACTGCTGCTATGCCAGCGACATGGAACGCTGTGAGGAAAAATAGAAGACGATCACACGCGAGGAGGGTCGGCACCGGTGTAGAGGAATGGCGAACCCAAGAATGTGGACATGGCAACAAGATGAGATGAATAGCTGCAATGCTGCTTGGAGGCTACCCGGAAGTCAGGACCCATAGTTGATGTGCTGGCGCACGTTTCGGCCAGAGGATGTTGATGATCGAGAGGCGGAGAGCATGAGCTCCGCAGGTAACAACAATATCTAGGTGCAGATCGAGATGGGCCCCGGGCGTCGTTCTACAGCACAGCTGGCGGGAAAGGCGCGAAGTTTCTCTGCTGCTCGCGACGAGGATCATCTGTCAGTCAATGCGTCAGGTACGGCGGGCGGCTAGGAAGCTGTCAGGAATGCGCGGCTTGGACCAGTGGCGAGGGAGCAACGGCGATGGGGAGTAGCACTATGTCGTGCATTCGCTCCATGCTCGAACTGATGTGGGCTCGGAAAAACAGCTGCAGTGCTGTTGGGCTGCGGCAGCTTCGATAGCGCCAGCCAGCGCGCGCGAGCGCTAGGTACCGCAGAGCTCGGCAACTACTGCATAGTGGGACCACGTCTCAAAGATGCAGATCCTGGTGGCATCCACGCTGTGCCCGTTCCAGACTGACGACGAGAGCAAGGAATGTCGGGCTGGCCATGACGTTTCTCATGCAACGATGGTGGGTGCACGCGAAAGGATTCCCGGGCGGGAGCAGGATTCTTGGTGACCGGGTTGTGAGTATCTTCAGCGTTGATAAGTCGATTCCGCGAGTACGAGCCTCACGCCGGATGGGAACGAGATGGAGAGGGCTGGATGCCAGATAGGCGCGCTCTGGCGATGCAGCGCGGGCGGTGCGGTGCAACGTGCAAGCTGTCTGTCTGTGGGATCGCGGACCGCAGCGGTCGATGTGTTGTCAATGAACAGCAGCAGCTCTAGCCAAGCTGCAGCCACCGCCATCTGCAGTGGGCCATGGATGGTCGTGTGTGGTGTGCGGTCAGGGTCTCGTCCAGGACTCACCAGGTTGACAGAAGCTAAATGCCCGACGCTGAGCAGCACAGGCGGAGCTCCTGCCAAATTGCGCGGAGCTGCTGTGCCTGAGAGTTCAACGCAGGACGAAATCGCGTTCAATGAAGCGGGACCAGTCGAGGTGAGCTCAGCGGGCCAGACGAGTCCCACCAGCGTGGCAGTCCGGTTGCACGGTGAGCGCCACGACGAAAAGGCAGCGGCCACGAGGAGCCACGCATTGAGTGTCGCACAAGACTCGACTGCAACGACGACTGCACGCAATCTGCAATGGCGGCGATGTCTCTCGCACGCAGGGTCAGCTTCAGCAGCGGCAGCAGCAGCAGCATTGGAGTGGGCCGGCGTCTGACGAGTGCATGAACGTGCGGCTTTGTGGCAGCCGGTGATTTGCTGCTTTGCCATGGACCAGCTGCAAGGCTCACGGCCTCGCCCTGCACGTCAAGGCACCGCGCTCGATCGGTGCGGAAGGCAAGATGAATGGCCCTCTTCCAGCACCATTTCTCGAAGGCCATGCCGTGCGAGCTTCGGGTGCTGATCTCACATGCAACACTCCCGCGCCACGTCGTCCTCGGTGCTGCGGTGCTGTCTCGGGTGCGAATATACTCAGCACGATGGCTGTTCGTTCTGGCTGTAGGAGACAGTCATCTGCTGTTTCATGAGCAGCGGCACCAGCAACGGTTTTGCGATTGCCGCGGGCATCCCCACGACGCGCCACGGCCAGCAGCGGTCGTAGCGTGGCGTCAGTCGTCAAGCAGCGTGCGTGCGGAGGTGCATCCTGGTGCTGCAGCAGCTCGAGGCGGTGAGGTCCGCTTTCCCACCGCCAAGCACCTCGCCGCGCCCAAATTAGGCGCGAGTCTGACACGGAACTGCCTCATCAGCGTGGTGCTGATGAAGATGCTGCATGTCGCCCACTCTGCAGCAGGCCATCGATGATGGAAGAAAGAAATCGTTGTCGTTGTTGTCAGAGATGTTCCGTTGCAAGAAAGATTTGAGACGTGACTTCCGCAAGAAGGTCGTCAGGCTACACATTCTGACACGCCGTCTGGCTGCTAAGCGAAGGCAGCACCACCACGAGACGCGTTTCATGAAACGAGAAACATCGCGCACCGCAACCTCACCTCTTCCCTTCCACTGCCTGTTTCAACAGCCCAAGACATGGTTTTCGCCCATCGTCCCAACACGGAAATGCCCCTTCACAGCGTCACTCCCGAATGAAGCGCACGCGAGACCTCCATCTGCCGATTCGACCATGCGAGGGACAACCTTTCACCTCCACATCTTCAGCGGTGAGCGAAAACGCGGAAAGGTTATTATTATTGCACATGCTGCACCAGACGCGGCAATCTCGCATCTCCCAAAAATCCCCTAAGCTTGTGATGTCGAGCGCGGTGACCCTCTCTTCCAGCTCCGTTACGTTTTTCACATGTCGTTGACAGCGACATCCCGGTATTCCATCACGTCAGGGCACAGCACTGCGCGGAGAAGCAAGCCAGCAAGCACGACGACAACCACAGCAGGGTCCACCATTCCAACCGCGTCTAGCAAGGTCCACGTAGACACGATATACCCCTCGTCCATGAAACAAATACGCAGGTCGTTCACGACAATGTCCGACATTGGGCAGCAAGAATGTCTCTCATCGTCGGGTGTAGTGTTCACCCCGTGTGAGATTCTCGTACTGCCCGCTCTTGGCTCCGCGCAGCGTGAGCAAGAACTCAATTCATGAAACAGCCATTGACAAGAGTAGCGTTGACCCAGCGCTGTGGGATGGGCATCCACAGACCCTTGACATTGGGCAGCGCAGCGCAACACCCCAGCACCAGCATGTCAGCATGATCGAGTCCGAAAGACCGGGACATGGCGAAACTTTATGCCGCAGCTACGCAACGCCAACACATTACCCCTGATGAGCCGCAGTGCTGTAGAGCAAGATTGACGAACGTCTTCGATGTCTTCCTACAACACATCATAGGAATTTGACGGAGATCGAATTGCATCACTGTGTACTTTCGATGTAACGGAGTTTGATCTCGGCAATCGCTTGCTGTCTGGCACCAGCATATCGTCGAAGATGAGCCCTGCTCAATCTATTCACCGTCTCGTTCCAGTCCACTAGTTGGCTCGTAGTGTCAAGATCGTCAGACGATACAGCAGGACTCCACTCTTCACCATAAAGAGCTCTCGAAATCACGAAGGATCGACTGGCCGACCGACTTCGATTGTGAAAACCCCTCCGCGAAACGACAGCAGAGGCGACGTTTCCCGCTCTCTTACTTCACCTCTGCACTGACACCTGAAAAGTTGTCGATCGGCTCCATCATTGCGTGCGTGACTGTTGATTTCTGCCGCCTCTAAGTGTTTTAGGTACTGTCTCGGAGGCTCAGCTTGTCGGCGCGAGCACGCGTTCCCAGAGGCGGATCGAAAGAGGTGAAGTTGCTCCAATCGCTGTGGTTCTCGAACTTTCGATCAAGCATGGCCTCTTAGTGACCCAAGGTCGTGTAATCCGAGCGATGCAGGTAATAGCTGCCAGCTCGCTTTGTTAGACTCTGCGAAATCCAGTGAAATCAAACAAAGATCAGTAAATTCTTCACGATGCCTCTGAGAAGGCCTACATGACCGCTTTACAACGCTTCCGAATCGAGACTGCGCTCGCATCGGCATGACAATGTGACGCTAATTTCAGCGCGTGCCACCATCCTTGGGCAGATGAGAGACATGCCCATTGACTGGAAGACGTTGGCAGTGGCGACAATCTGCTGCTGAATGTTCTCCTTCTTCGTTATGATTACGATTTCTCTGCATCGGTCAGGAAACAGTAAAGTGATATGACCAACAACCCGTGTCGAGCTGACTAGTCGTACGCGTACGGCTGGCCTTTCTTTTCTTTCCACTTCCTTGAGCCAAAGGTAGGGCTGTCACTCTAGTGGCTTCTGTATCGTCTTTCGTGACCTTAAGCTTGTACACAAGCTCGTATGCCCCGAAAAGTCTAGATTCCCTCCTAAGATATGGCGTTCGAAGCTAGCCTCGAGTACTACCGCGGTGGTCTCATAGTTAAAACAGCAGAACAGCAAGACAGCAAGAAACAGCAAAGGGAAACAAGGTAATAGCAACGAGGATGTCGTGCTCTTGGGAGGGGAGTGGTAAAATAATATAAGTAACAACCCGCGTCAAGCAACTAGTCGTGCGCGCGATGCTGATCTTCTTTTGTCACTTTTCTGAAACAATAGCGTCTACGCAAGAGTTACCACCTCCAAGTCTTTGCTAAAGCGCAGGTCTGTGTTTGCCTAGAATTGCTGCAAAGCACTCTGCTTGTCAATGACGGAGAAGCCAGGACAACAATACTCTATGAAGCTACGATAGACTGTAGCTGTGGAAGTTATTACCGACTCTAGTCTGAATCGCGAGTTTCTCAGAACGCTGCGCAACTTTTTCAAGGCAGCATTTCAGTCGAGCTATTGACTACTTGCTCGAGTCATTGCTACCTTTGAGCGTGCCTCTGTTTCCCATCGCTGCCGTGCGAGTATTCATGCTTGGCAAGGGACTGCGATGATGAGATGGATTTTCCGGGCCTGCCTTTGAGCCTTGTTAATTGAAGGCTTCATATGATAGTGACTCTATGAACCTCTGTGTCTTTGACGCGATCGTGGGGTGCTGGCCTCACCCAGCCTACAAGCTGGAAAGTCATATGATGTTCGCCGCATCTTCTCAGGACCAGTGCAGCATCCTTTTTTCTGAACTTGTACTCTGCTAGTATTCCATAGTAACGGTCACCCGACAAGAAATTATCTTTAGCAGCCTGAGTGATTCCCATCTGACCAAGATACTGCAGATCGATCTTGATGCTATGACCGTCACACGTGACTGTGTTGTTGTCGCCCATTTCGTAGTGCCGGCGGTCAATCAGTAACTCGAGTATGTCTGACTGCGCTTGGAAGTAACCTGCCCCGAAGTCTGTCCAATCAGGCACCCAACTACGTGTCTTGGAGGGCGAGCGACCGCTGCCAAACCGATCTGAAAGTTGGATGCTGGCGGCGATGAGAGTATTCCATGCGCCAAGATAACCGTTTAGCTGGATGTAGTTGCGCGCGAAGTGAGTATACACCACCGTCCAGTCCAGGCTGTAGTCTATCTCAATTTGTGGACAGTCTGGGCACAGTTGAAGAAGGCTTGCAACCGAATAGATAACATCACGTTCGTCCTGACACTTCCACGGAGTTAGCAGTGTCATCAGTCTGATTGTGTCCCTTTCTCTTTCTTTTGTGATCTCAGCAAGTATCCTTGTTGTTTCGAAAGCGGCGCCTCCCTCTCCGCTAAGAACAGCGATGAACGTGGACCATGGAATCTCCCAGAAGCCACACTTGAGTATCCCGCTTTTGGCGAATGCCATCTCCTGGATGCACCAACGACGTTTGAAGTAACGTCGTTGCTGGAATACGTGGAGCAGCCACCCGGGAACGACACACCAAAAAGGGTTCCAGGACTTCGTAGTTTGACGACAGTGATAGAGTACGAATCGTCCGTCCTGGAGCAGAGACTCCTCGCCAATCCATGCGACAACTTGGCTTACACCTGAGAAGATCTGCGCCATGTAGGCGACTTGAGCAGACCTTTCCACAAGATCCCCCTGGTTAATACAGATGGCGTCAACCCACAAAGTTCGAGCTTTATCCGGATAGCGCAATCTTCTTAGTGCGACATGCAAGTTGGCAGTCGTAGGTACTGCAACTTCGTTGATCCGTATTTCGCCAGGCTGCAACTGATAGGCGGCGAAAATTCGTTCCTGGCTATCGCGCCTCCGTGTCGGAGACATAAGGATCCGTGGGTCGAATGCCTCGGTTTTCTCGAAAGATTGATCCCAGGTATAAGACAATGCTTCGTATGCTGCGTCACTTCCGATTTGGGTAATCTCGAAGGCACCAACAAGAGGAGCTGTGACCTCTTCAGCTGGCTGTAGATGCAGCACCCGAATCTGGCTTTGTGCCAATGGGCTGTATAGTGTAGCATCCGAATTCGTGGCCCGAGCTAATGTCGCCGAGTCCGTCAAGGAGGCACCTGTTGCCATCTCTGCGCTATCTTGGTTGGTCTTTGCATTCATAGAGACTGGCGGTCCTCGGATCGCAGAGCCAGGTGAGCTTTATATCTGTGCTTCTACCATACTTCATCGCAAGCAAAGTGCTTACTCATGAAGGCGATGAGGCACTGCAGCAATGCGATGCAGAAACGTAAATGGCGGCTCGAGGAAGTTCAAGGTGAGGAGTAGACGCTGCTGTCCGGTTGTGGCGTTCACTTCCACAGCTCAGCCCCAGCCGCGTGCCTTGGCGCATGGGCAGTGCATACACTTCAGCCTTTCTCTACCTGTCCGTGCCTGCGGCCACGATCAAGTCTTCGAATACAAGTATTTCTGAGTTCATGCTCACACGAAGAAAGCAATGTACGAAGTGTCCAGGCGAAAGACGGAAGATCATGGTGCTCCGACAGAAATCTTGCCCTTGTCGTTGTGGGCAGAGCCTACCTCCTTCTCAGACCCAATGACACGGAGCGTTGCTTCCTTCCAGTCGCCTAGTTACTTCCTTGACTTGATGTCGTCAAGAGCCTGCCTTGTTCCGTGCCTACCAAAGCTTCGCGACGAGCCTGACCTAACCCACCTGCCTTGGAAGATCGCGTCGGAGTAGCAGTGGAAGCTGCACTTGCATATACTTACGAGGTAGTGACTATCATAAGGCGAACGCACATGCGAAGCGTCTGAGAAGGTGGTAGGGTAGAGCAAGATTGACAAATGACTTCGATGTCTTCTTACAACACATCATGGTATTGGGACTGAGATCATGGTTTGATGTGCAGACTATGACCTCAGATATACCACGACCATCGACTTCTGCAAGTCTTGGGAGTGAGTGCTGCTCAAAGTAGTCGAGTCTTCCTTCGCATTGACTCACGATGTCAGGAATGCAGAGGACCATGCCATGACATGATTTGATGTTTCTCGAGGTTGAGGAACCGTTCATGCTCCGTACAGAACGAATGCATCGAAGCAGCTCCCGTACCCAATGATCGGCCCACTCGCCATCGTTGCTCAATTCTGTCCACCACGTGTTGGCTTCACCCTGTACTCTCTCCTCGACAAGAAACCGCTTCACACCCATCACAGCTACGCGAAGTTGACTCGCGCGATAGTTTCATAAAACTGCTTGCCATGCGCCTCAGCCAACTCATTCTCCTTGGCCGAAGGCTGACGTGAACCGTCAGCAGCAGTAAACGTTCCCGCTCCCCAAGCAGAACCACCACGGACCTCCGAAATATCCGACAAGATATGCGATACACTCTTGAAGCCAAGCGGAACGTAGATCATCCCATGATGTGCGAGTGTGCTCATCGCTGCGATAGCTGTCGACTCTTGCCCACCACCCAGTGACGCCGTAGAAATAAACAGACCGGCATACTGTCACAACCAGATAGTCAGCTCGAGCCACGAGAGAGAAACGCTCTTCTCGCAGATGAATGTAAGCGGTATATATCTCACCTTTCCCCATAACGCCCCTCTCACCCGTAACCCTCCCGTCTGATCCCACAGCGCTCTCCACTGCGCCGGCCAAGTTCCATACCGTATGGGAATCCCAAATAGAAAGCCGTCATACTGCTCTAGAATGTTCGGCGAGTCGAGAGTTGGATATTTGATATCTTTCGGAGTGGCATGCATTTTGTTGAGAACCTCTTCGGAAAGTGTCTCGGGGACTTGCCACATGTCGACTTGGCCGCCTGCCGCTTTGATGCCATGGGGCTCGGCTTCTGCGAGGAGTTCTGTGTGGCCGTAGGTGGAGTACTGTTTGAATGAGAGGTAAGTGTTCGGGGTTGATGTTGTGTGTTGGTGGAGGTGGGTGAGTTGGAGGTTTGTTTGGGACTTACGTAGATGATTGCGATTTTGGGAGGTCGTGCCATTTTGGAATGGTTGCTTGAGTGGGGTGCGGAATTTGTTGTTCAGTGTCTGAAGATGAAGTGATATCGCTGACGCTGTGTTGTGAACAGACGACTTGAGGGACGCTTTCCTATTTATTCTACGCCAACGACAACAATGACAATGATCCCGGCATGGCATGGTGATTATACTATCTGAGACCTCAAGAGGCATTCTCTCCTTTCCATCAGTGGAATGGGCAATCGAACTTCCCGGCGTCCGGAAAGACTTTCATTTCAACAATCCACGCCAAACAGCATTGGATTGCTAATACTCTCAACTCGATACTCTGCCCACATGTGCCGTCGAGAATGTTGCTCCGCGTCTGATGAAAGCTGTTTTATCTCTCCGCTCTCTATAGCCGTGCTTGATGGATGGATGGATGGAGTTTATTCCGCCCGGCGCTAAGCACCTAAAGGGCACACTACGGATATTACGTCATCACATTGCTTCCGGAAATTTTCCTGA